>BPTQ01000003.1:72316655-72448122 GCA_019973895.1 Chrysanthemum seticuspe | reverse complement strand
CAAAAATAACCTATGGACAACCAGTATTCTGGTTAGTCTATTACGGGTGATCTTTTACCTACGGATGACCATCTTGATAAGGGAATTCTTCACCAGTGTGACATTTGTCCCGATTATGTCTGTGATCATAACGTAGATAAGTATTACTAAGGTAACGGAGTGAAAGACTATACTTACGAAGATAAAGACTACACCCACCAGGTAGGTAACATTGATTGGTTTACCTTGGGTAAGAACGTACCCCTAGGGTTAATAGGTCAATAGGTAAGAACAGACACAAGTTGACGTCTAGCAAGTTTAGCAAGACACCATGGACCTGAGTCCGACAAGGTTCGTATACTGACCTCTGGCCAGTGCCGAGTACTTGAAGCACTCGTTTAAGTAGCCCTGACAATCTAAACCATTACTAGTAAAACCACGATAATACCCAATACCTCTAATACAACAACCACTATCACAGTAGAGGTCTCACATAATGCACCTTCCAAATCCAGTATTAGACAAGAGACAACCAGTTAAGACACTGAGACTAGATCTTCATCGGAAGTCTTTTGTATGGACGAAACAATCTCTAGAATTACCATTCCTTGATAACTTTCCTTGAGCACCGAGTTTGGAAATGTGGTAGAGATAGCTACTGTACTACTCTCGAAGTGGTTAGACGAACAATAGATTCCGAAGTTTTTGTTTCAGTACCAATACCGTAGCAGCTCCAGTCATATGCTTGGAACAGCCTGAGTCCAGGTACCACAGAACGATTTGAACGATCTGCAGTTGAACACAGACAAGAATGGATAACTGGATAATTGGGATCCCCATGCAAGAATGGGTTCCATTTGGTTAGTTACAATGGATGGACCACCCACATCAGAAATAGAAGCATTCATATCAGAAAGTGAGGCAATGGAATCATTATGAATAGATGCAATACTAGTGTCTGTATTAGCCCTGTTTACAGTGTGACCACTTCTTAAGGGAATAGTTCTACCAGTAGGCATCCATTTTCTAGTGGGCATTATCTGATTGGTCTTATGACCAACAGGTATCCAATAAAAACCTATTCTGCTGAATGTTCTTCCTGTGGGTTTCCATTGTTTTCTAACTTTCTTTCGCTTTTGCCTTTTAGCTTTTTAGCATGAATTTTAGCATTAACAATATTAACTGGACAATTAACATCATTAGGCAAAACATTGACATCACATCCATGATTAGAAACAGAATTCAAGCAATCATCAGTACAAGTTTTGCAAATAGTATCAGAATTCGAATTAATTACAGTACGCCTATGGCTAATACTAGAATCAACACGATTCGTTTTATTTGATTCAAACTTAAGGTTCCTAGATTGTTCTTCTACTTTCTTCCAGTGCACATTCTTAGCTTGAGAGGTCCTATCATTCCTTGTATTGTCTTGAGACTTTGACCTGCTCCCTTTAATGTCACTGATTACTCCTGTAGAGGGAATGGGAACATTAGTTTGTTTTACTACTCTTTGCACCACCTGTTTAGATGTGCTGGGATCTGAGCTACATGCATGTGCACTGAGGCTCACTTTCTTAACACTAGAGGTACTGGGATTAGCACTCCTAGAAGGCACATTTTAGTTCACTTTCCTAGCATTGACAGATCTAGAATCTGAACTACTCAATGGTACACTACTCCTCACATTCAAAACATTGGGAGAGGTACTGGTCTTAGGCATTGAGCATGGAATCAAAGGGTTAACTCTCTCACCTATTGTGATCAAACATTCTAAGATTTCTTGAGATCGTTTGGCATATAAGCATGCATGTCCAATTGCATTATCATGAGGTTTCTCTAGCTTATCCTCTTCAACAATCTCACGCAGGCATTCTAAGCAATCCTTAAGGGATGAGAAATATGTTTGAATGGCAAGTTTGTTGTTCCTTAGATGAGGGGGGACATATGTCACAGATAAAGCATATTTATTACTAGAGCGAACCTTAGATACAACATTCTCCTCATTGATCATTGGCATTTTCCCTTTTACCTGACTCTTCAGATTCTCGATTTCCTTTTGCAATGAAGTTATTTGTTCGTTGTTTTTGTTACGAGTGACTTTAATTGATTCAAACAACTCATTGAAATGACGTTTAACCTTTTCATTTTCTTCTAGAAAACTTTCGTTTTCCTTTTGTAAAGCATTTACTAGGTTTTGAAGATGAAACGTTTGAGAATTCTGAGAATCTAAAGAAGGAGGCATTTGGGAGCCTGTCATATTGTTCGTTTGGCCCTTTAATTGAGAGATTTGGGCTTTCAACTTTCTGATCGTGTTTCACTGAGCTTGAATCTGTTCATCACGTTTGTTAATTTGAAAAACTGCATCAAACTCTGGAGCATCTGAAGATGTCTTGATATTTGAAGTTTTGACATTTTCTTTGAGATGTTGATATTTTAGTTGTAAATTAAAATACTCAACTTCTAGTTTAGAAAAATGTTTAACCAACGTGTCGTGATCATCCAGTTCAATTTTCTCGTTTAGTTTAGAATTAGTTTTTTCAAGCTCAATGACACGATCATGGGAGACTTTCAGGGCCACAGATAATTCATGAAATTTGGAAGCATTAATAGAGCAATTTGAAGCAGTGAAAAACACATCTTGAGCAACACATTCAGTAATAAGATTCTCATTTAATGTATGCAAGTTCTTTCTCTCAATCTCATTATATTTTAGTGCACGCTCATAATCACTAACTTCAGCAACCATTGCATCAAATTCCTTTTCCATACCCTTAATATCAGTTTCTATCCCCTTTTTAAGACTCTCAAAGTGATCTTTTAGAAGTTTAAAGAAAGGCATGACCTCAGTTAAATAACATTCTTTCATTTGTTCAAAACCCCTTTCTCCTTCAGTTATGCCAGTGGGTGTGATCCTTTTCTTGCAAGTTTTCTCAAAATCAACAAATAGTTGAAAAATAACGTATTGGCTAATTAAGGTCTTGCTTTTAGTGGCAATTGTTCTAGGAACAAGATGCATTGGTGTGTTAGGAGGATACACAGTAGCTCTAGGCATTTTCCAAAGGGGAGGGTTTGTTACTGCAATATTTTCAGCTTTCTGCTTATCTAAATCCATTTTCCAGAAGACTTGTTCGGGAGTCAACAATGTCTGAGTCTTAAACTTGTTCAAGGAAATCCAATTTTCCTTCTTGTAGTCATGGGGAGTGATAATTACTTTCTTCTCTTTGCACTTAGGATCATTTAGTTTCTTATTCATCTTCTCCCTAGTTACTTCATCTAATTTCTTGTCATCCTCAGTGCACTCAATGCAACTAGGTTTTTGTCTAGGTTTAAGAATCTCATTTCCATCATAGATAACACTTTGAGCTGCTTTTGCTATCTTTCCATACTCAGGGTTGGGTTTATCTATAATGGGAACACTATGCTTATTGCTTAGAACTCTATGCTTAGTGATCATGTGAGCAGTCTGAATGGTGTTTCCTTGCATGTACAACTTGTTTTCAAGTTTGTTTTTCAAAGTTTTCAGATTAGAAAAATCTCTCAAGAGCTTTGATTCTTTTGCATTAAATTCTTGCTTAAGCATTTTCACATTTTCTTGAAGTTCTTGTTTTTGCTTAGCTGTTTTAGAAAGTTTTTCTTGCAAAGAATTTAATTCTTGTTTCAATACTTCTTCTCTAAAATTACTTTTTCTAATTATTGTACGCACTTGGTCATCCATTTCCTGCTCACGAGTGGTCAACTCAAATTTAGCGCGTTGTTCATAAATAGCAACACGTTCTTTATAGGCATTTAGTTCAGAAATTATGGAATCATCAGGAGCACATGCAGTGTATTCATCAAAGACATAGTCATTGTTGACTGCAGAAGATGCATCACTTGGTACAACTTCACTTTCACTTTGTTTCACGTATTGATCGTATGGGACAATATTGATATTACCCATATTTTCAACATTTGATTCAATAGTTTCAGTTGGTTGTACTTTGTCATGCATCTGATGCACATCAGCATCATCGTATAGCTTTAATACCTCTGAGATGAGTTTGTCCTTGGATGGGCCAGCTTGTGGTGAAGAAGAGATCTTGGGAGAAACCATTGGAGAGATGCTAGCCATAAAGATTGTGTGTGCAGTAGGTCCATCATCTACATCAGAGTCGTATGCATCACAGTCAGCGACTTGAAAGGCGTTCTGATGATTGTGACCTATCTCCTGAATAGGCTGCTCATCCACATCTGCATCATAGGTCTTGGCATTACCCTCAGCAAGAAACAGCAATTCCTCTTCATCCAACGCAGCAATTCCTCTTATCTCTGAAGTAATCAGCATTCTGTGGACGCTTTGGAGATGTGCAGTTCCTTGCAATGTGTCCCTCACCACCACAGTTATAGCATTTGATCGGCTTAGCTTGACCTTGGTTACCATTCCTTCCTCGATTCTGATTGCCCACATATCCTCTACCAGCACCACCCCTTCCCTGATCATACTGTCTTTCCTGAACTGGTTGCACCACAATCCTTCCATCTTTAACAGTGGCTTGATTATGTGGGTTAGATGCAGTTCTGAGGTTGTTGTTGGTTTGTGGGAGAGAATTCATGTTTTGACTAATGAGTAGAGCTAGTTGATTAATGATGTTACCCACGCGTGCATCAGCATCAACTTGTTTGAACATAGGATCAGGAATGAGTTTGTGATTACCATTACCCAAGGGTATGACTTGTGATGCTTTGGTTGTGATTCCAATGTTTGAGTAGAAAGCTGTTGAGTCATTAGACGAACTTGTCTCTCCCTGGTTGGTTTTGAACTGATTGAGAATCAATTTTTGAAACATGGCATGTCTCTCATTCTGAAGGAGGAAGGCATAGAGTTGCTCATAGTTTGTATTCTTCAATCCTTTAGTGAGCTTCACAGCTGTGACAAACTTGTGCCATTCGGGATTCATGTTGTTCACAAACTTTGAATTGAGCTGAATGTTAGGCATAGTCATTCTGATGTTCCTCATGTCATTCACTAACTTATGAAATCTCACATAGTACTCATAGACACTCTCATCTGGTTTCATCTTGAAGTGCTCAAATTCGTCATAGAGTTGGGATTCTCTGTCTTCCACAGTTAGTTCTGAACCTGAGAGAAGCATCTTAACATTATCCCAAACTGCCTTTGCTTCAGTGTTATGATTGATCAGCTTGTAGATGTCTTTAGGAAGACCTTGAAGAACAATGTTTGAAGCCCTGATATCTGCATCAAATCTCTTTTTCTCCTTATCATCAAGCTCATCATACATCTTAGGTCTGTCCATACCGTAAATAGGAGTACCATCTTCATTAGTATCAAGTATGTCTCTAGTCGTTTCAACTCGATATGGTCCTTCATCAATGGATTTGAGAATATTGACACCATTTTCCTTTCCAAGGCAATACAGTCTAATTCGTTGAGCCCAAGAGTCGTAATCAGTTATGTCAAGCATGGGTGGACGAGTATCTGAACCAGCTGCTTGTACATCCTCGGAAACAGTGGAGATGACAGTAGGGACGTTGGTAGACATGTTAACAGATTATACGGGATTTTATAACTCAATGATTAAACCGGGAAATAGATTCTTTCACGGGATTTTACTAAATCAAGAGAAAACCGTAAACAATCACTCAAGTCGCTAGATGATAAAGCTCTAAGTCGCTAGGAACTAATTCGCTAGACAGCCAAGTCGCTAGAATCCCAAGTCGCTAACAGAACAGCAAGTCGCTAAGTAGTAACTCGCTACGAACCAAGTCGCTAACCAAATTTTGCCAGCAATTCGCTACTCAAGTCGCCAACAATGCAAGTCGCTAAAGAGCAACTCGCTACAGACCAAAACGCTACCACAAGTCGCTACCCGTAGTGGAGAGTCCACTACTTGTACTTTAAGTCGCTAGATCTAACTCGCTAGATTTAACACTGTAACTCGCTACAATTTTGTGAAGCAAGTCGCTACGAAGAAAACTTATCCGTGAACTAACTCGCTACCATGAAAAACCATATAAACATCACTTTTCAATCCAAAAACAACCCAACCAAGATGATTCAAGCTTACCAAATGAAAAACTAAACACTTTTGATGATTCTAAACACAAAAGTACCAACAAAATTCAACCTTTAACACACGAAATCAACCAAATGATGCAAAAACCACTAAACCTTTTCAAACTCAAAAACCACCTAAAAACCACTATAAATCCAAAGATGTGCAAGATATGATCAAACCATGGCTCTTGATACCAATTGTTAGATATTAACTTTTCACATACACATCAAACCATAACACAAAGTAGCATATAGATGGAATTCTAGAGAGAGAAAGTTAGAGGTTTAGGGAACTTAGTGAGAGAAAGTGAAAGATATTATTATGAGCTCCAACTCTCTACCTTGGAAGGTAGAGAGTATTTATAGTCTTACATAACTCGCCACACTTTGGGCTGTGGATTAGGCATACAGTGGGTAAAGACCCGTCCGTCCTCCACGGTTTTACTTAACTAAATTACTATTTAACTTAAAAGAACTACGACTACGAGCTTTCTAACGATTACATATACTTGAGGTGACCGACTCTTTAATACCGGGAATTTCTAATTCCTAACACTATCCTTCTTCAATATCAACCATCTCTAACAGAAAGTCGATAGATAATGTAGGTTCCCCGTGAGAATGAAACAATTCCTTTTAAGAGAAACTTGAGTAGCTTGGGAAGTTGTAGTGCAGTGCGTCACTGGGTCCATGATGTCTTGTCTTCAATACCAGTGTTACCTTGGTAACCACCAGTAGCATATGTATTGAACCCGGTTTCTGCCCTAAGGTTGAATTAATGGAGGGCTATTTCTTTTCAGCCTTTTCTCATTCAATTCTTTTTCATTCTTCAACCCCTTCAGTGCTTACCGAGACTTCATAACTAGAACCTTGTTGGGTTTATTCCAGTACTAGCTCAGCCTCAGTCCGCACTCTTCCCGTTTCTCACTTTTCTCCTTTTTTCATCATACCTAAGGACTTCTACACTATCTAGTGGATTGTCCCTGGGTAGATCCCTCCGGCTCTGGCGGGATCGTGGGAACGAATACCTAACCTAACCATCCTTATATCACCATACATAAAGTAGATTTGGTCGGTCTTTTTGGTATTGTTCATCTGCCATTAGAACCAATTGAAAACCATTTGAAAAATCAATCCAGATACTTGTGATATATTTTCAAAGCATTTTGTACCTGAATTGTTTTTGATATTTCAGAAAATGAGCTCCCCTCAACATGTGCATCGTATATTTGAAATCATTTTGGCACATGGAGGCAAGAGGAAGAATTTAATTCATTGATTAGCATTTTCAAAAAAAATATCTACATCACCTTCCCGATCAAGATTCGTATTTTTCATACTTAGTTAAAGATATTTTTGGGAAAGAATGTGGTTTTCAAAAAGTTGCTCCCCCTCAATATGTGCATCGAGATTCGAAAGTGTTTTGCACATATAAGGGAAAACCTGCACATTGAAACAAATCAATCACGTTTCAATCCTTTTTTTTTGAAATAGATGCTCCCCCTCAACATGTGCATTGAAAAATTGAAATTGTTTGGCACATGTAGGGAGGAGAGCTTGTAAATCACTATAAAACCATTTATCGAATTATCAGTTTAAATCCAATTTAAATCACAAATTCTCCCCCGATCACAATTTTCAAATCATTTGAGATTTGTGATCTCTATAGATTTAAATTGTTTTTGAAAGCTTTTTAGGAGAATTGTGACTTGCTTGTGAAAACATGCTTGAGTATCTTTTGAAAACATGACATAAACCTTGGTCTGAACCAATTGTACAAATAACCTTTTGATATACATGAAATCATTTTCCCCCTCAATCAATGACATAAGTTGTTGATTGAGAGATAGAGATTTTGACAAATGTCAAGTCCAGATGATTTTCAAAAAATAGAGTCCGAGTTATTTTTATTAGTTTTCAGTTAGATAACAAATATTTTTCAGAAGAATTTATAGATGGAAAAATATTTATGAAGGAAACATTTGTCTTTTTAGTGACAAACATTTTTTTTTAGAATCAAAGCATGACATTTGAAAAATAAGATAAAATATGGCTTTGTTCTTTCTTTAATAACGGGGTATAGTCTGAAATGACTATAAGCCTTTTGTTTTTCTTTCTCTCAAAATTTTAATTTATTTTTTTATTTTTTTATTTTTTTTTAAATATGTACATTCGAACTTCATCTAAAGACCCGTGTCACTCTTTGAATGACAACACAAAGACCGTAGATGAAATCGAATAAAGGAAAAGATGAGAAAAATATTTTTAGCTTTTTCAAAGATTTTCTTATTTTTATGGATTTTTTATATTTTATATTATTGAATAGATATTTACAAGAGATAGATGAAGAAAAACATTTACTCCTCGTCTTCCTCTTGAAGACGTTTGAGTGTTTCAGGTTGTAGACTCTTTAGACCAAGTCGTGGGAGGATAAACTCAAAACGTTCTCTAGGAAGAGCTTTGGTGAAGATGTCTGCTAATTGGTATTCAGTCCTCACAAAATAAAGTTCCACCACACCGTTCTCCACTTGCTCCCTGATGAAATGATGTTGAATGTCGATATGCTTTGCTCTTGAATGTTGAACGTTGTTGCATGAGAGAGAAATGGCACTTTTGTTATCACAATACAGAGGGATTTTGTTGAATTCAAAGCCATAGTCAGATAATTGGGATCTCATCCATAGGATTTGAGCACAACAAGATGACATGGCTATGTATTCGGCCTCTGTAGAGGATATAGAAGTACTCATTTATTTCTTTGTAGACCAGCTCACAAGCTTATCACCCAGAAACTGAGCACCCCCTGACGTGCTTCGACGTGTATCTTGACATCCTGCATGGTCAGCATCTGCATAGGCTGTTAGGGACATACCGGTGTCCTTCGGGTACCAAAGTCCCATGTTGATGGTTCCTTGGAGATACCGAAAGACCCGTTTAACCGCTTCAAGGTACTTTTTGGTAGGCTTATCCTGGTATCTAGCACACATGCATACAGCAAACAGAATGTCTGGTCTACTGGCAGTAAGGTACATCAAGGACCCAATCATACTACGAAATTTAGTCTGGTCAACCATGATCCCTGAGAGGTCCTCATCCAGTTTAGTACGCTCCACCATGGGAGTGTCAACAGGGTCACAAGAATCAAATCCAAATTTCTTTAGAATCTCATTTGCATATTTAGATTGATTGATAAAAATGCCTCCGGGACTTTTTGAAATTTGTAATCCCAAGAAAAATGACATTTGTCCCATCATTGACATTTGAAATTTGGAGCCCATCTCCTTAGAAAAATGGTCACATTCATTGGGGTCAGTCGAGGCAAAAATAATATCATCAACATAGATTTGAACGTGGATTAAGTGTTTGCCTGATTTTCTTGTGAACAATGTCGGATCAACTGCTCCTTTGCTGAATCCATTAGATAGAAGAAACTTTGATAGCGTATCGTACCATGCCTTTAGAGCTAGCTTCAAACCGTAAAGAGCCTTCTTCAAGCGATAGACACGAGTAGGACGCTCTGGATTCACAAAACCTTTAGGTTGGCTGACGTATACGACTTCTTTAAGATCTCCGTTAAGAAAAGCCGTATTTACATCCATCTGATAGACAACCATGTTCTTACTTGTGGCGTTAGCCAGGAAGATTTTGATTGCCTCGATACGTGCAACTAGAGCAAATGATTCTTCAAAGTCAATACCCTCCTCTTGACGGTATCCTTTTGCAACTAATCGAGCCTTGTTTTTAACACAACACCATGCTCACCAAGTTTTACTTTGAAGATCCACTTTAAAGCAATGATCATAGCACAGTCAGGAGCAGGTACTAATTCCCATACATCTAGTCGATCGAACTCATTAATTTCTTCTTGCATGGCATTGAACCAGTTGTCTTCATTCATGGCAGTTTTAACGTCTTTTGGTTCGACCTTTGATAGTACTGAGTTGAAGAAGCACCGTAAGGCATCAGTTTCAAGTTGTTTACGAGTGGATACTGGACGAGAGGGGTTTCCAATGATGTTGTCCAATGGATGGTCATGTGTCCATTTTCTAAGGTGTTCGTGTGGTTGTTGTTGAGGAACTGAAGTAGCAGAGTCGTTTTCCCCTGATGAAGATGGTTCTGATGATGGTTCAGGAGCAAATATGTTCTCAAAGGGAGCATCTTCAGGATTAGCAAAGGGGTTATCTCCATCATAGGTGCCAGAAACAATTCCATGATGTACACTTGATGATAGAGGAATTGATGATGAGACTGAGTGATCAGCAGAAGGCGCTTCTTGACTCAATGACATAGAAACTGATATCTACCTTCACAGGGATAGGAGCAGCATATGTTGATGGATTTGATAGATCATTAGCAATTGGCTCATAGTGTTCATCAAACATTGGATCAAACAAATTCTTCAAATCATCTTCTAAAGGTGGTACATATGGAGTTTCTGGTGAGGGATTTTGTACAAGAGAAGAACTAATGGGACTACTTGATGAAGGTTGTGATACGGGTCCAGAACTTGATTGTCCTGGAGTCATTTGCCCAGACAGCTCATCGAACGTGACGTGAATAGTTTCCATGCTATCTCGGGTTCTTTTGTTGTAGATTCGGTAACCCTTCTTGTTTGATGCATAACCCACAAAAACTCCAATGTCCGCCTTAGCTCTTAATTTTCCTAAATCTTGACCGTCATTTGTTGGATAGCATAAAGCACCAAATACACAAAGGTAGGAGAGATCAGGTTTTCGTTTATGAACAAGTTCGTATGGAGTTTTTGCATGAGTGGTGTGTATGAGGGAACGATTTTGGGTGTAGCAAGCAGTGGCAATGGCTTCAGCCCAAAGAAACATTGGAACCTTTGAATAAATTAGCATAGTTCTTGCAGCTTCAACAAGGGTCCGATTTCGTCTTTCAACTACACCATTCTGTTGAGGCGTGCGTGGAACACTTCTTTGATGACTGATTCTAATGTTTCATAAAATTGACTTAGGTCTTTGTTAACAAACTCAGTGCCATTGTCTGTTTGAATAATTCTAACAGTCTTGTTAAGTCGAACTTGAAGCTGCTTGATAAGTTTGATGATGACATCTGGAGTTTCATCCTTTGTCCTCAAAAACTTTACCCAAGTAAATCGAGAGTAGTCATCAACAACGACTAAAATATATTTCTTCCCATTTATCGTATGCACTCTCATTGGTCCGCACAAATCCATATGAAGGGTATGAAGAACTTCCATAACTGAGTTTGCAAGTTTGGGTTTGTGGGCATATTTTCTGCTTTTTCCCAATTGGCATGCTGAACAAAGATGATCTTTTTCATACTTTAATATGGGTAAGCCTCTTACAAGGTCCTTTTTGGAAAGATCATTAATGGTGCCGAAGTTCAAGTGATTGAGACGACGATGCCATAACCATGACTTTGTTTTCGAAGCCTTTGACAACAAGCAGATTGGAGAAGACTTCATCATGTCTTCGATAGAGATGGTGTATAGATTTGAACCCCGTGTTCCTGTTAAAAGTTCCACACCATCAAGTTCTCTAATGAAACAAGTATGTTTTCTAAAAGCCACCTCTAGATCGGAGTCACAGAATTGACCAACAGAAAACAGGTTATGACCAAGACCTTCTACATAATATACGCTGGAGATTATACTATCACCAACAACATAGTCTCCATAACCCATAATTGCACCAAAATGGTCGTTCCCGAATCTAACAGTACCGATGAATTTACTCACGAAGTTCATAAGTCGCGAGCGATCTCCGGTCATATGCTTGGAACAGCCTGAGTCCAGGTACCACAGAATGATTTGAACGATATGCAGTTGAACACAGACAAGAATGGATAACTGGATAATTGGGATCCCCATGCAATAATGGGTTCCACTTGGTTAGACAAAGAGATTGGAACAACCACATCAGAAACAGAGTCAATAAAATCATTAGTGGTAGATGTCGGGCTAGTAGAAACGGTAGATCTATTCAAAGCATGTTCACTTCTTAAGGGTATAGTTCTACCAGTGGGCATCCATTTCCTAATGGGCATTGACTTAGAAAATTTAGGGCACAACTCATTAAGATTAAATATGCGGCCAGTAGGTATCCATTGATAACCTATATTACTAAATTTTCTTCCTGTGGGTTTCCAATGTTTTCTAACTTTCTTCCGCCTTTGCTTTCTAGCCTTCTTTGCTTGATTTTTTGCATTAACAATTTTAACTGGGCATTTAACAGCATTAATCAAATCATTCATACCTCATACATGATTAGTAACAGAAACCAAGCAATCATCATTACATGTTTTGCCAGAAGTAGCAGAATTCGCATAAATTACAACATGCTTAGAGCAAACACTAGAATCAACACGATTCGTTTTATTCAAATTCTTCCTAAGGTGATCTTCTACTTTCTTCCACTGAACATTCCTAGCTTGCAAGGTCCTATCATTCTTTGTGTTGCCTTGAGGCTTTGACCTGCTTGCTTTGGTGTCAGTTTCTACTCCTGTAGAGGGAATGGAAACATTAGTTGGTTTTGCTACTTTTTGCAATTCAGGTTTAGAAGTGTTGGGATCTGAGCTATATGAAGGCACATTAAAGTTCACTTTCTTAATATTGGGGATCAGATGGGTTGCATACTTAGCACTAGGCATGGAACAAGGCATCACAACTTTATCTTTCTCACATAAGGATTTAGGGCATGTTGCTCTTAAACATTCTAACAGCTCCTGATATCATTTGGCCTGAATGCAAGCAAACCTAATTTCACTATCAAGTGGCTTATTTATGTAATCCTCTTCTACAATCTCACGGAGACATTCTAGACTATCCTTAAGGTGAAAGAAATAGTTATGAAACACAAGTTTGTTATTTCTAAGATGAGGAGGAATGTATTTAACAGTCATAGTATATTTAGAGTCACCAGATGACTTTGATGCAACATTCTCATTAAAAACAAGTGGCATTTTCCCTTTTACCTGACTCTTCAGATTCTCAATTTCCTTTTGTAACGAAGTTATTTTTTCATTGTTTTTGTCACGAGTGACTTTCATTGAGTCATATAACTCTTTGAAGTGTCGTTTGACCTTTTCATTTTCTTCTAGAAAACTCTCATTTTCTTGTTGTAAAACGTTAATGATGTTTTGAAGATGAAAGTTTTGAGAAGCTTGAAAATCTAAAGGAGGAGGCATTTGGGAGCCAGTCACATTGTTCTTTTCACCCTTTAATTGAGAAATTTGGGCTTTTAACTTTCTGATCGTGTTACAGTGAGCTTGAATCTGTTCGTCACGTTTGTTTATTTCAAAAACTGCATCAAACTCTGGAACATTTGAGGATGTCTTGATGTTTGAGGTTTTGACATTTTCTTTGAGATGTTGATATTTTAGTAGCAAATCAAAATGTTCAACTTCTAGCTTAGAAACATGTTTTACCAAATTATCGTGATCATCCTGGTCAATTTTCTCATTTAGTTTTGAGTTTTTGTTTTCAAGCTGAATGACACGATAATGGGAAACTTTCAAAGCAACAGATAATTCATGAAATTCAGAAGCAGTAATAGAATGCTTAGTAACAGTATAAAACACTTCTTGAGCCACACAACTCAATACTAAGTTCTCATTTAAGATGTGCAGATTCTTCCTTTCAACTTCATTATATATGAGTTCATGTTCATAATCATTGACCTCAACTATCATTGCATCAAATTCCTTTTCCATTTCTTTAATATCTGATTTAATCCCTCTTTGGAGACTCTCAAATTGACCTTTTAATTGTCTAAAGAAAGGTATGACCTCAGTTAGATAGCATTCTTTAGTTTGCTCAAAACCCCTTTCCCCTTCAGTTATCCCTGTAGGTGTGATTCTCTTCTTACATGTCTTCTCAAAATCAACGAATAGTTGATAAACAACATACAGGCTGATTAAGGTCTTGCTATTAGTGGAAATAGTTCTAGGAACTAAATGCATTGGTGTATTCGGAGGATACACAGTAGCTGCAGGTACTTTCCTAAGGGGAGTGTTTGTTTCAACAAGTACTTTTGTTTTTTGCTTTTCCATGTATTTCTTCTAAAAGATTTGTTCTGGGGTTAATTGAGTTTGAGGCATAAACATGTTCAGGGAGATCCAATTTTCTTTTGTGTAATCATGGGGTTTGAACGTTATGTTTTGCTTTTTACACTCAGGATCTTTTAGCTTCTTATCCATTTTCTCCCTATTGACTTCTTCTAATTGCATATCTTCCTCAATGCACTTAGCGCAACTAGGTTTCTGCCTAAGCTTAAGGATTTCATTACCATCATATATTACCTTCTGGCTTCTATAGCTACTTTACCATATTTAGGATTGGGTTCCTTTACTAGGGGAATGTTATGCTTATCGCTGAGAACTCAATGCTTAGTGATCATGTGAGCAGTCTGAATGGTATTCCCTTATACGTACAACTTATTTTCAAGCTTGTTTTTCAAAGTTTTTAGATTGGAAAAGTCATTCAAAAGTTTTGATTCCTTAGCATTAAATTCTTGTTTAAGCACTTTAACATTATCTTGGAGTTCTTGCTTTTGCTTAACAATTTTTGAAAGCTTGTCTTTCAAGGAATCTAGCTCTTGTTTTAATATTTCTTCCCTAAAATTACTTTTTCTGATAATTGTACGCATTTGGTCATCCATTTCCTACTCACGGGTAGTTAACTCAAACGTAGCACGTTGTTCATAAATGACAACTTGTTCTCTATAGGCATTAAGTTCAGAGATAACATAATCATTAGGGGCACATGCAGTGTATTCATCAAAGACATAGTCATCATTGACTGCAGAAGATGCATCTCTTGGTATAATTTCACTTTCACTTTGTATCAAATATTGATCATATGGGACAATATTACTATTATCTACATTATCAATATCTGATTCATAAGTTTCATGAGATTGTACTTCGTTATGTATCTTTTGCTCATCAACTTCATCGTATAGTTTTAATACCTTTGAAATGATTGAATCTTTGGACGGACCAGCCTGTTGTGCTGATGAGACCTTTGGAGAGACCATTGGTGAAATGCTAGCCATGAAGATTGTTTGGGCAGTAGGTTCAGCATCGACATCAGAGTCAAATGCATCAGAGTCAGCAACTTGAAAGGCATTTTGATGATTGTGACCTATTTCCTAAATTGGCTGCTCATCGAGATCAGCATCATAGGTTTTGGCATTTCCCTCAGCAAGAAACAACAACTCTTGTTCATCCAAAACTGCTCCACTGTCCTGAGCTTGTACCAGAAACATCTTGTCCTTGAAATACTCTGCATTTTGAGGGCGTTTTGGAGATGTGCAGTTCCTCGCAATATGTCCTTCACCACTACCGTTGTAGCACTTGATTGACTTTCCTTGTCCTTGATTTGCATTCCATCTACGATTTTGATTACCTATATATCTACCACCACCCCCAGCATTCCCATATTCAGCTCCGACATTAACTTGTCCAGCTCCAACATTCCCTTGCTCATTATGTGGAAGGTACACATTTTGTCTTCCTTGCACATTTTGCACCACTACCTTTCCTTCTCTTATGGTGGCATGATTGTGGAGATTAGAAGCTATTATGAGTTGATTGTTGGATGGTGGGGTAAAGTTCAGGTTTTGTTTAACCATTAGAGCCACTTGATGAGCAACTTGTTCCAAGAATCTGTCTGAGGGTTGATACCCTGGATCAGGAATGAGTTTGTGGTTACCGTTACCCATTGGTATGACTTGAGAAGCTTTGGTGGTAATTCCTACATTAGTGTAGAATGCTGTTGAATCATTTGACGAACTTGCAATACCCGAATTTGAATTGAATTTTTCCAAGATCATTCTTTCGAAAATAGCATGTCTCTCATTCTGAAGCAGTAACGCATACAATTGCTCATAGTTAGTGTTCCTCAAACCTTTAGTCAACTTGACTGAAGTGACAAATTTGTGCCATTCGGGATTCATGTTGTTCACAAACTTTGAGTTTAGCTGAATATTTGGCATAGTCATTTTTATATTCCTCATGTCATTCACAAGCTTGTGGAACCTCACATAATATTCAGTGACACTTTCCCCTGGTTTCATCTTAAAGTTCTCAAAGTCATCATACAGTTGTGATTCTCTGTCTTCTTTAGTTAATTCAGAACCAAAGAGAAGCATCTTGACATTGTCCCAAACTACCTTGGCTTCAGTGTTGTGATTGATTAACTTGTAGATGTCTTTTGGAAGACCCTGAAGTATAATGTTTGAAGCCCTAATATCAGCATCATATCTCTTTTTCTCCTTATCATTGAGCTCATCATACGTCTTTGGCCTGTCCAAACCTAAGATCACTGTTCCATCTGCAGCAGTTTCAAGTGTGTCTCTTGTAGTCTCAATCTGATAAGGTCCTTCATCAATTGATTTGAGAATGTTGACCTCATTTTCCTTTCCCAAACAATACAACCTAATTCATTCAGCCCATGAGTCATAGTCAATTCTGTCAAGCATGGGTGGACGAGTATCTGATCCAGCTGCTTGAACGTCCTCAGCTACAAAAGAGATGATTGTAGGCACGTTGGTAGACATGATTACAGATTTCACGGGATTTTATATCTCTATGATTAAACCAGGAAATAGATTCTTTCACGGGATTTTACTAAATCAAGAGAAAACCGTATCAGAAACAATAAGTAACCAAGTTGCTATAAACCTTGAAGACAAGTCGCTAAGTCACCAAGTCGCTAAGTATACAATTCGCTTTAGTGGACAAGTCGCTAGGCTCACAAGTTGCTAGAGTGACAACTCGCTAGAAGCACAAGTCGCTAGTGATACAAGTCGCTAGACACAGGTCGCTAAAGTAACAACTCGCTAAGTGGGCAAGTCGCTAAAGAACAACTCGCTAGACTGATCAGTACGACCACTACTTTGTACTATATGTCGCTTTGTCTCAAAAGACAAGTCGCTAGAGCACAAGTCGCTTCCCATAACAAAGTCAAGTCGCTGAAGACTGTAAAGACAAGTCGCTACGTTGACAAGTCGCTAGCTGAAATGGTACAGCCACTACTTTGTACTACTTGTCGCTTTGTCTCAAAAGACAAGTCGCTAGTGCTCAAGTCGGTACCACAACAATGACAAGTCGCTGAGTAATATAGATACAAGTCGCTACCAAGAATACTATTCCGAGACAAAAGTCGCTAGCAAGAGAAGTTCAAAAACAACACTTTTCAATCCAAAACTAACCCAACTACACTGATTCAAGCCTTCCAAATCAAAACCCAAGCACTTACAATGATTCTAAACACAAAAGTACACTCAAAATCTAAACATTAACACAAGAAATGATCCAAATGATGCAAATACCACTAAACTTTTTCAACCCCAAAGACCATAAAAAACCACTAGAAATCCAAGAATATGTAAGAGAGATGATCAAACCATGGCTCTTGATACCATTTGTAATATATTGGATTTCACAAACACTTCAAACCATGATGATAGAGGGACGTACACTATGAGTTTTAGAGAGAGAAAGTTTAGAGGTTTAGGGAACTTAGTGAGAGAAAGTAAAGTCTTATTATGAGCTCCAACCCCCTACCTTTGGAGGTAGAGGGTATTTATAGTATCATACATAAACGCCACCTACGGGCTGTGGATCAGGCATACAGTGGGTAAAGACCCGTCTGTCCTCCACGGTGTTACTAAACTAAATACTATCTAACATTAAATAACTACGACTACGAGCTTTCTAACGATTACATACACTTGAGGTGACCGACACTTTAATAACTGGATTTACTAAATCCTAACACTATAGTGATACCGTTTTTTAATATCTTACTACCGGTTTCATTAAAAAGCACGTTACACTTCTTATCACATATTTTTCCTATACTTAGAAGGTTAAAGTTTAGGTTTTCTACGTGACACACATCTTTAATGGTTAGAGATTTGTTAGAAATCATACCTTTACCGATGATTTTGCTTTTGCTATTTCCAAATACCACATTTCCTCTATTGAAGGATTCATATGTGGAAAATAAATCTTTATTACCGGTCATGTTCCTTGTACACCCACTATCCTTGATCCATTCATCCGGATCTAGGTCGACCTTTAAGCACACCTAAGAAAATAATTAACTCAAAAGTTTGGTCCCCATTTGTTCATGGGTCAATTAGTGTTATACATTTGATTCATGTTAGACATATATGGAAAAGATGAGTATGCATTCCATGGTGCAAAGTTTTGAAATGGAAAACCATTTTGCATATTAGGATTCCATCCCATTTGATGGTTACTTCTCGGATAAACATTATTAGGTCTCCTTATAAATGTGTTTGGTTTTGAAAATGATGGACCTTTGTTTCTTATAAAACTTTGATTTTGTCTTGGAGGTGGTTGTCTAGAAGTAACATGGGTTGGTTTCTTCCTATTAACAATAACAAAATCGGTTCTAGATGAAGAGGCTACATTATTACTACTGTTTGCTTCAGCAGACCCACGGATCCCTGGTTTTACACTAGCTGGTTTCCATTTTGTGGGATTCGTGACTACAGTGACTTGTTTTTCTATTGCTTTGACGAATTGTGTTTCTTTGTTTTCACTAGTTGACGCATCAAGTTGCTGAATACCTAAACCTTTTTGGTTGTTTCCTGTTTTAGCACTATCTAATATCATATCAAGAGTATTAGTACTCATTCTAGCAATCTTGGAATCTAGATTATCAACTAGTGTTTGAAGTTGAACGCAAAGCTCACAATTCCCACTTGCTATCTTCCCCTTTTCTAAACGTTTTAATTTAGCTTTTAACTCAAAGACTTCCTTTTCTAAACGTTCATTTTGGTTTTTCAAAATCTTGTTTTTGTTAATTACTTTTAAACTAATTTTGCAAAGTTTATCATATTCACGATGCAATGAATCATCATCTAATGATGAGCTACTAGAATAGAGAGATTTGGGACATACCTCGTTTGAGTCATTTGCCATTAGACAAATTTCTTCGTCCTCCTCCTCGCTCATTCCCCACGAACCAGTCACGAACGCTTTTTGTTCATCACGTTTGGGACACTCATTAATAAAGTGATTAGGGTCCCCACATTTAAAACAAGCTCGTTCATCCATTACTTTCTTGTCGTCTTTGCCTTTCTGGAACCCCTTCTTGTCGTCATATGGTTGCTTGACATATCTTCCCTTTCTTCTAAAGAAATTCTTGAAATCCCTTATCGCCATGGCATACTCTTCATCATCACTATCCGAAGAAGAGTTTTCTTCATCACTTGAGACCTTCTTGGCTTTTAAGGTAAGAGATTTGTTCTTCTCCTTCTTCTCTTTTGAGGCTTCGAAATCTTTAGGGAGGACAAGCTCATAGACCTTTAGATTTCCTATGAGTTCATCGAGGGTGAGGATTGACAAGTCTTTTGATTTTTCGATTGCCGTCACCTTAGATATCCACTTGGATGGAAGTGCCCTTAGATATCTCCTAACTTGATTACGACTACAGAAAGACTCATCAAATGCTTGTGATGATGTAATTATAGTATTAAAGTTAGCAAAAAAATGATCTATAGTATCTTTATCCGATATTGAAAATTGTTCATATTGTTGAACAAACAAATCTATTTTATTATTTTTAACTTGTTGATTTCCTTGATGAGTTACAACTAAAGAATTCCAAATTTCTTTAGAGGTTTTAAGCATGGAAATTCTTTCGAATTCCTTTTTGGGTAAAGCATTGTATAAAACCATTTTAGCTTCACTATTTTTGGAAAGCTTTTTCTTATGATCATCGGTGAGTTGATCATGAGGTGTGTTTAGTAAATTCCCTGTTTCATCTTTTGTAGTGGCTTCAAAATCGCCTTCAACAATGATGTACCAAAGATCAATATCTTTTGACTTCACATACGTTTCGAATCTATTTTTCCAATTAATAAAACCATTAGTTTCAAGTAGTGAAGGTCGTTGCATAGATTACCCTTCTTTATAATTTTCAGAACCCATAGTGATCGAAAAGTTTTTAAAATACTATTTACTTTAAAACTTTTGTAACCTTAGCTCTTGATGCCAATCGTGGAAAACTAGAAGGGGGGTTGAATAGTTTTTCCAATTTTAACTTAGTTTCAAATACTTTAGATTAGATGTTATGTGAAATCGTGTGGATAGAGAGAAACTATAGATCTATAAGTAATGAAAGTAAAGAAAACAAGTAAAGTAAAAGATAGAAATGACACAACCGATTTATAGTGGTTCGGCTACAAGGACACCTTCCTTGCCCTACTCCACTCCCCGAGTCACCTACTCGAGAGTTCAAGCACTATGTCAACAAACTCCTTCATCTCGGCGGAGAAGCCTTCACAACGTCGCTTACACTTTTCTGGTACAAAGCTAAATACCGAGTCCTTAACATGGAGGACCAAACCAACACTACTATAACACAACAAATATGTGAAATATGAAATACAAGATCTTCGCTACAGAAATCTTGTGGAGGACCAAATCAATCAAGGACTCCTTGCTTTGATGACTTGTAGAATGCTCGGTATCTCGCCTTAGAGAAGAACCTATATGAGAATCACAATAAAAGAAAGAAGAACTATTATCTAGATCAAGAGATCTTAGGTTAGAAAAATGTAAGAATATATGAGAGAGTTTGTAATAAGAGGGGTGAGTTATAATGAAGAAATGGCTCTCTATTTATAGGAAGTTTCTTGATACTGTTGCATGGATCCCACAGATCCCTTGCCCGAGGGATCTGTCTAGTGTAATCAGAGGGATCCATGAGACGCTCCTACTTACCCATGGGTTATGGGTTATGGGTCATGGGCCATGTGTCCTAGACTTTGGACCATGGGTATCTAAGTAGATACAATGTATCTAAAAGATTCAATGCATCTAGTCAATGGGTTATGGGTTAACTCCATGGGTTATGGATATGCTCCATGGGTATGGATCATGGGTTATGGTTTTTACCCCTCCTAATAAACTTTTACAACATATGAATTATTACAACAATTTATATTAAATGACTATATATGTAGATGCTTTAAAAGAACATGTATCCTTATAATGTTACTTAAGATAACATTATATATGTTATCAACAAAACACAAAGAGATCGCTAAATATTAATAAACTTTTTTACGATTTATTTGTATTAACAAGTTTCTTATACAGAAGTTATCAAAGATCTATATTTACAAGGTGAACTGGGATCAACAAGTGGTATCAGAGCATGTGTGATCAAGAAGCTGTTACAACAAGAAGAATGCTACCAACAACTATGAAAGACAAGGACTCATAAAGGCACCTTGGATACACCTAAGCTTACAAAGAAAGTTTTCAGTTTTATGAAAAAGAAGGGACTTGGATTTTCTGGCAAGGTCACACCTCTTTTTGACAACATGGTGGCTTTGCAACAAACTCAGGATGAAGGTGCAACAATCCCAGTTCTTACCCAGCACACATCCACCATTTTGAAAACTTCCCCTAAACCAACAAGAAAGACTTATATGTTAGGATTTAGAAAATCCAGTTGTTAAAGTGTCGGTCACCTCAAGTATATGTAATCGTTAGAAAGCTCATAAGCGTAGTAATTTAATGTTAGTTAGTACTTAGTTAAGTATCACCATGGAGGACGGACGGGTCTTTACCCACTGTGTGCCTGATCCACAACCCGTAGGTGGCATTTTGTGTAAGGTACTATAAATACCCTCTACCTCCCAAGGTAGAGGGTTGAAGCTAATAATAAGATTTTCCTTTCTCTCTCTAAGTTCCCTAAACCTCTAAACTTTCTCTCTCTAAAATCCTTAATGTGTACGCCCCATATAAACAGGGCTTGATGTGTATGTGAAATCCAATATGCTACAAATGGTATCAAGAGCCATGGTTTGATCATCTCTCTTACATGTTCTTGGATTTCTAGTAGTTTTATATGGTTTTTGGGTTTGAAAAAGTTTAGTGGTATTTGCATCATTTGGACCATTTCTAGTGTTAAAGTTTGGATTTTGATTGTACTTTTGTGTTTAGAATCATCATAAGTGTTTAGGTTGTGATTTAGAAGGCTCGAATCACTGTGGTTGGATAGGTTTTGGATTAAAAAGTGGAGTTTTGTTTGTGTTTAAGGTAGCGACTTGTGCCTTGGATACTATTTCTTACGAGCGATTTGTCTTTGTTTGGAATCGATTTGTGTCTGCTACGAATCACTTATTTAAGCGATTTGTCCGGTTAGTGGCTGTACTTGTGCGATTTGTGCGGTGAAACGATTTGTCATTTTCAACGACTTGCTTATTTAAGCGAGTTGTAAGTTTAAGTGATTTGTCTCTAAGTGCAGGTTTTCCCTAATACGTGCAAAACACTTTCGAATCTCGATGCACATATTGAGGGGGAGCAACTTTTTGAAAACCACATCCTTTCCCAAAAATATCTTTAACAAAGTATTTGAAACACTAATTTTGATCGGGAAGGTGATGTAGATATTTTAAAAAAATGTTAATCAAAGAAGTGAATTCTTCCTCTTGCCTCCATGTGCCAAAACGATTTCAAATATACGTTGCACATGTTGAGGGGGAGCGTTTTCTGAAATATAAAAAAAATTCAGGTACAAAATGCTTTGATAATATATCACAAGTATCTGGATTGATTTTCAAATGGTTTTCAATTGGTTCCAATGGCTGAAGAACAATACCAAAAAGACAGACCAAATTTACTTTATGTATGTGTAATATATTGGATTTCACATACACATCAAACCATAACACAAAGTAGGCGTACAAGAGTTTTTAGAGATAGAAAGTTAGAGGTTTAGGAAACTTTAGTGAGAGAAAGAAAAATCTTCTTATGAGCTCTACCTCTCTACCTTGGAAGGTAGAGAGTATTTATAGTCTTACAATAAAACGCCACACAACGGGCTGTGGATCAGGCATACAGTGGGTAAAGACCCGTCCGTCCTCCACGGTGTTACTTAACTAAATACTACATAGCTTAAAAGAACTACGACTACGAGCTTTCTAACGATTACATATACTAGAGGAGACCGACTCTTTAATACCTGGAATTTCTAATTCCTAACAATCTCCCCCTAAGGGAGGTCACCACAAACATATACTAAAATTACATTGAATACAAACAGATATTACATTAACAAATTGTTCTTGCATTCTTGATGTAGTACTTTGCTCCGAAGCTCGTAGTCATTGATTCCTCTCATTGCATGTTTGGTTAATCCAAGTGGAGGTCTTTTGCTGATCCACATGATAATAATTTTGAGCCAGCTTTTGAGATCATCAGCTAACAAAAATCTCTGAGACATCCATTGTGGTGTTGGTATTATGTGATGTTGTGACTTTCGGACCGACATGCTCACATTCTGGATCATGATATCTTCTCATCAGAGTAGCGGAAGCTTTCGTTGATTCATGATATTGGCAGCAGCATAGCAGAAGCATGGAGTGAAAATATCATAGTCATTGATGCACTTATCATGATTTCTTGAGAAATGAATGTATTGTGTGAGCATGTGGCTATGGTAAAGTTGGTCGGTCTATTTGGTATTGTTCATCTGCCATTGGAACCAATTGAAAACCATTTGAAATCAATCCAGATACTTATGATATATTATCAAAGCATTTTGTACCTGAATTGTTTTTGATATTTTTAGAACAAGAGCTCCCCCTCAACATGTACACCAAGTGTTTGAAATCGTTTTGCACATGGAGGCAAGAGAAGAGTTCACTTCTTTGAATTCCATTTTCTAAAAGATATCAACATCACTTCCCTAATCAAATCAAGTAGATAAAGCATTTTGGGGAAGGATGAGGTTTTTAAAGTTTTGCTCCCCCTCAATATGTGCCTCGAGGTTTGAAAAGAGTTTTGCACATACTAGAGGGAACCTGCACATTGAGATAAATGATCACGTTTCAAATCATTGTGGTTTAAGATAGATGCTCCCCCCTCAACATGTGCATGGAAAATTGAAATCGTTTGGCACATGTGGGAAGGAGAGCTTGTACAACCTTATAAAACCATTTACCGAATTATCAGTTTAAATCCAATTTAAATCACAAATTCTCCCCCGATCACAAATATCAAATCATTGAGATTTGTGATCTCTGTAGATTTAAATTGATTTGAAAGCTTTTAAGGAGAATTGTGACTAATTTATGACAACGTTTAACTGATAAGGATCGAATTTTGAGACTTTAAACTCCATTGATTAAACATGCATGAATATCTTTTGAAAATAATTGAATGACAAATAACTTTTTAATTTAATTGAAATCATTCTCCCCCTCAATCAATGACAAAGGTTGTTGATTGAGAGATAGATATTTTGAGAAATAAGTCGGATGATTATCAAAAATAGAGTACTAGTTAATTTTCAAAGCAGTTAGTTTTCAGCAGATAAATGTTTATAGAATCAGAGCATGGAATTTTGAAAAAATGATAACGTGTGGCTCTGTTCTTTCTTTAAAAAGCGGGTTACTGTCTGAGATGACAATAAGCCATTTTTTTTCTTTCTCTCAATATATATATATATATATATATATATATATATATATATATATATACTAGCCGAGTACCCGCGCCTAGCGGCAGCTGTTTCTAGCCGAGTGTCTGCGCCTAGCGGCAACGGTATCTAGCAGAGTAGCCATGCCTAGCGGCAGCGGTGTCTAGTTTTTAACAATAGCTTGACGGCGAATAATTTGCTTTCGACAAATTGTATTTGTAGCTCTGCGAAATCCTGTACGAATGCATGGCCGCATTGCGGCGACTATATATAGTTCACAACAAAACTCGGTAGTGTTTATTTGTGCATTTGAGTGTGCTTTTCGATTGTCATTGTTTTACTCGGTATTGTTAGATTTGTGTGTGCTTTTCGATTGTCATTGTTTTACTCGGTATTGTTTTACTCGGTATTAAAATACTCCCGTTAGGTTCATTAAAAATATGCGAATTAATATTTACTTCACATCTTTTGATGTATGCATCACAATTTGTGCATTACAATTTGTACCATACAATACTGTAATGCACAAATTATGATGCATAATTTTTCGACCAAGTTTTGACGATGAATATTTTTTCGACAAATTGTATTTGTGACGTTAGCGAGTCCTTTTCAAAAAATATAATTCCTAATTGCCTGATCGCAGTGTTTTATTGTTAAGTCGATCCGTGTGCAAGAGTGCATTTTCCGAGTACCCAATCCACCATCAAACACCAGTGATGGCAGTTTTAATCCACTTAATAGAACTTATAGTCCTAGTGCACACAATGAAAACCCGCGCCTAGCGACAGCGGTATCTCGTTTTGACCAAATTTTGACGGCTGATCCTATTTGAAGGAACGTTTACCTCTTGGTTTGGCATTATTGTTTTTTTAGAATATTGATCTTTATGTGAGACTGGCGTTTTTGATATCATTGTTTTAAGTTGTAGTTGTCAACAAAAATCATAATAATAGTAAATTTAAATGTCATAGTTGTGTGCATACATTTAACGACTAACATTTTATTATTGTTACACATAAGTTCATTGGAAAATAGTCAAATACGACGATTAAGATCTTTTATATTTAATATATACTTTATTTATTTTAAAACAAATATTTATTTTTGTTTCAACCGATTAACATAAAGTTTAATGGATAAAGATAGAATTTAATTTATTTGTGTCCTAAGCGTGATTTCTTAAAACTTTATGCAATTTAAAGCTAGAAATCTATTTTAAAAAATTTATCGATAATAGGTTAAGGGTTCGAATCTCGGCTTCTGTCTACTTCAGTTGGTGCAGTTGGTGCTTTACTGGGCCAAAAGAGTTGCCAGAACTATTCCTTGTAGGATGGACAATGACTGGTGACAACCCAAAGTTATTGTGTTCCTACCAATTCACATTCTTTTTAGTAGTTATCAAAATTTTATCTCTCTTTTAATATACGATAATAAAAACGTTAAAAAGATCTTTTGATATACGATAATAAAAAATCACAAACGATAATCTAATCACTTTTAGTAGTCTTTTTCCAAGAGTTTAATATTACACATGGTGTATTTAATATGCTCATATGTCACGGTATTTTTTGTACTATTTCATGCTCATTCCTCGTCTCCAGTCTCAAGTTACGAGTAAATTAAGATTCACATTTTTTAATATTATTTTGTGGGGCTCAAAGAATATAATCAAATTTCAAATCTGAAATTAAAATGTTTACTTTCGTGAGTTGTCGTTTTCGGTAAAAGTCTTGGTCTAACAACTTTATACTTTCTAGCTAGGTGAGATTTCCCATAAAAAAAATATGATTAAAATTTTCAAATAACTTTAAATTTCAAAACCTTTCCCTATAGTAAGGTGAGATTTACCATAGCATCTGATAAGCCTCTCGCCCACATTCAGTTGTTTTTCTTGTCAAAATCTTTCCCTATAAACATCCGTTTCGACGAATTCATGAGATCAGGGCATATAATCTTTATGACATACATGTTGATGGATACATAATTATCATTATAAAATACACACGTGATTCAATCGATCAATATGAATGACAAATGTATAGTGTTTCTTTGTTTTTGAACAAATCCTTCCACATTTCAGACATACGTAGATAAGGCTTCGTATACGGTACATGTAGGTGGCTTATAATATAACTTTACATTATATATGAAAGTAACTTTTTTAACGCATGTTTAATATTTGTGTATATAAATCTATGATTTTTTTTTTAAAAAAATGACCCAATAGTTGGATACATATTTTTTTTAAACTTGCTAGTAAAAAACGGTAAAATTAATAGAACTGTGCAATCATAAAAATATGTCATCACATTGGACTATACACCCATCCAATAATAGACATATATATTATAACAGTTGAAGGAGGATTGTTTTTTTACAAAGATTGTTCTAATCAACTTAAACAATCTTTCTCGGTATCTTTTGGGCTAAAGCCTGGAAGATAATTAAAAATCAGTCACTTGGAAAGTGACATTTTTGAGTTAAGGTGACAGTGATAGCAAAGAAGAGGCCCACCATCTTGGCAAGACCGGGACTGATAAGGTTTGGGCCCGGCGACAGCTGCAGCGGCAACTTTTCCGGCAAGATAACGGCGGTGGCAAGAAGCAGTAAGGACCGCTGTAAAAATATTCCAAAAAAAATTAAAAAAAAAAAACATAGATCTATAAAAAAAAACCTATAAATCTACAAATAAAATCTATGGATCTAAATAAAAAGTGTATAGATCGATAAATAAAACCTTCAAAAAATTATAAGTATGCATAGATCTATTGTAAAACTTAAAAATACCTCAAATCCCTAATCAAATCAAGTAGATAAAGCATTTTGGGGAAGGATGAGGTTTTTAAAGTTTTGCTCCCCCTCAATATGTGCCTCGAGGTTTGAAAAGAGTTTTGCACATACTAGAGGGAACCTGCACATTGAGATAAATGATCACGTTTCAAATCATTGTGGTTTAAGATAGATGCTCCCCCTCAACATGTGCATGGAAAATTTGAAATCGTTTGGCACATGTGGGAAGGAGAGCTTGTACAACCTTATAAAACCATTTACCGAATTATCAGTTTAAATCCAATTTAAATCACAAATTCTCCCCCGATCACAAATATCAAATCATTGAGATTTGTGATCTCTGTAGATTTAAATTGATTTTGAAAGCTTTTAAGGAGAATTGTGACTAATTTATGACAACGTTTTAACTGACAAGGATCGAATTTTGAGACTTTAAACTCCATTGATTAAACATGCATGAATATCTTTTGAAAATAATTGAATGACAAATAACTTTTTAATTTAATTGAAATCATTCTCCCCCTCAATCAATGACAAAGGTTGTTGATTGAGAGATAGATATTTTGAGAAATAAGTCGAGATGATTATCAAAAATAGAGTACTAGTTAATTTTCAAAGCAGTTAGTTTTCAGCAGATAAATGTTTATAGAATCAGAGCATGGAATTTTGAAAACATGATAACGTGTGGCTCTGTTCTTTCTTTAAAAAGCGGGTTACTGTCTGAGATGACAATAAGCCATTTTTTTTCTTTCTCTCAATATAAATATATATATATATATATATATATATATATATATATATATATATATATATATATATATATATATATATATATATATATATATATATATATATATATATATATATATATATATATTTTATAAGAATTCGAACAACATCTAAAGTCCCGTGTCATTCTTTGAATGACAGCACAAAGACCGTAGATATTATCGAACCGAGAAAAACATGACAAATTGACAATATTTTTTGAAGATTTTTTTCGAATTTTTCAGATATATATATTTTTTTTTATGGATTTTGAAAGTTTTATAATTTTCTATTTGATTTTTGAGAGTTTTATAATTTTGTATTTTGCTTTTCGAATAAATATTTACAAGAGATAGATGAAGATAGACCTTTACTCCTCGTCTTCCTCCTGAAGACGTTTGAGTGTTTCTGGTTGAAGGCTTTTCAAGCCAAGACGTGGAAGAATAAACTCAAAACGTTCTCCTGGAAGAGCTTTGGTGAAGATGTCTGCTAACTGATAATCAGTCCTCACAAAATAGAGTTCCACCACACCTTTTTCCACTTGTTCCCTGATGAAATGATGTCGAATGTCGATATGCTTAGCTCTTGAGTGTTGAACGTTATTGCATGAAAGAGCAATAGCACTCTTATTATCATAGTACAGAGGGATTTTGTTGAATACAAAGCCATAGTCATTTAATTGAGATCTCATCCAAAGGATTTGAGCACAACAAGATGACATGGCTATGTATTCTGCCTCTGTAGAGGAAATAGAAGTACTCATTTGCTTCTTTGAAGACCAGCTCACAAGCTTATCACCCAAAAACTAAGCACCTCCAGACGTACTTCGACGAGTATCTTGACATCCTGCATGATCATCATCTGCATAGGTTGTTAGTGACATACCGGTGTCCTTCGGGTACCAAAGTCCCATATTGATGGTTCCTTGGAGATACCGAAAAACCCGTTTAACCGCTTCAAGGTGCTTTTTAGTAGGCTTAGCCTGGTATCTAGCACACATGCAAACAGCGAACAAGATGTCTGGTCTACTAGCTGTGAGGTACATCAGGGATCCAATCATACTACGATATTTTGTTTGGTCTACCATGATCCCTGAGTGGTACTCATCTAGTTTAGTTTGTTCAATCATGGGAGTGTCAACAGGGTCACTTGAATCAAATCAAAATTTCTTTAAAATCTCATTTGCATATTTAGATTGATTTATGAAGATGCCTCCGGGACTTTGTGAAATTTGTAATCCCAAGAAAAATTACATTTGTCTCATCATTGACATTTGAAATTTTGAACCCATTTCATTTGAAAAACGGTCACACTCATTGGGGTCAGTCGAGGCAAAGATGATATCATCAACATAAATTTGAACATGAATTAAATGTTTGCCTGACTTCCTGGTGAACAATGTTGGATCAACTGCTCCTTTGCTAAATCCGGTAGATAGAAGAAACTTTGATAGTGTATCATACCATGCCCTTGGAGCTTGCTTTAAACCGTAAAGAGCCTTCTTCAAACGATAAACGTGAGAAGGATGCTCTTGATTCACAAATCCTTCAGGTTGGCTGACGTAGACGACTTCTTTAAGATCTCCGTTCAGAAATGCCGTCTTTACATCCATTTGATAGACTACCATGTTCTTACTAGCAGCATTAGCCAAAAAGATTCTGATTGCCTCGATTCGAGCAACAGTACCAAAAGATTCTTCAAAGTCAATACCCTCCTCTTGACGGTATCCTTTAGCAACTAATCGAGCCTTGTTCTTCAACACATCACCATGCTCATCAAGTTTCACTTTGAAGATCCATTTTAGAGCAATAATCATAGCACAATCTGGAGCATGTACTAACTCCCATACATCAAGTCGATCAAACTCATGAATTTCTTCTTGCATGGCATTGAACCAGCTATCTTCATTCATGGCGGTTTTAACATCTTTTGGTTCGATCTTAGAGAGTACAGAGTTGAAGAAGCACCATAAGGCATCGGTTGCAAGTTGTTTCCGTGTGGATACTGGACGAGAGGGATTTCCAATGATGTTGTCTAAGGGATGATCGTGAGTCCATTTTCTAAGGTGTTCATGTGGAAGTTGTTGAGGGACTAAGGTAGCAGAGTCGATGTCTCCTGAAGAAGATGGTTCTGATGATGATTCAGGAGTAAATATTTTTTCAAATGGAGCATCTTCAGGAGTAGCAAAGGGATTAACTTCATCATTGATGCCAGAAACAGTTCCATGATGTACATTCAAAGATTGATGATTTGTTGATGAGACTGAGTTATCAGCAGCAGGTGCTTCTAGACTTAATGATATTGAGACTGAAGGATTGACTTCATTCTCAGGGATATGAGCAGCCTCTATTGTGGGAATTGTCAGTTCAATAGCACTTGGCTCATAGAGTTCATCAAACATCGGATCAAAAAATTTCTTCAAATCATCTTCAGTTGGAGGTACATATGGAATAGCTGGAGAGGAATTTGGTACAAGGGATGCACCAATGAGACTGTTTTGAAGTGCGGGTCCTGAACTTGATTGTCCAGGAGCCATTTGACCGGTCAGCTCATCAAACGTGACATGAATTATTTCCATGATATTTTGGATTCTCTGGTTGTAGATTCGGTATCCTTTTCTGTTTGGTGCATAACCTACAAATACTCCAATGTCTGCTTTAGCTTTAAGTTTGCCTAAATCTTGGCCCTCATTAGTTGGATAACACAATGCACCGAACACAGGAAGGAATGAAAGATTAGGTTTTCTGTTGTGGACAAGTTCATATGGAGTTTTTCCATGAGCAGTGTGAATCAGGGATCGATTTTGGGTGTAGCATGCAGTGGCGATGGCTTCCCCCCAAAGAAACATTGGAACTTTTGAGTAAATCAGCATTGTCCTTGCGGCTTCCACAAGAGTTCAATTTCGTCTTTCAACTACACCGTTTTGTTAAGGAGTTCGAGGAACACTTCTTTGATGACTGATTCCAATACTTTCATAAAACTCACTAAGTTGTTTGTTAACAAACTCAGTTCCATTGTCTGTTCGGATGATTCTGACCGTTTTGTTAAGACGAACCTGCAGCTGTTTGATGAGTTTGATGATGATATCTGGAGTTTCATCCTTTGTCTTTAAGAACTTTACCCAGGTGAATCTAGAGAAATCATCAACCAAAACTAACACATATTTCTTCCCAAAGATATTCTGCACTCTCATGGGTCCACATAAGTCCATGTGAATTGTATGAAGAACTTCTGTGACAGAGTTAGTTGGTTTGGGTTTATGGGCATACTTCTTGCTTTTTCCCAATTGGCATGCTGAACAAAGATGATCCTTTTCATACTTAAGTCTAGGTAAACCTACAACTAAGTCCTTTCTGGAGAGATCATTGATGGTGTCGAAGTTCAAGTGATTGAGACGACGATGCCATAACCATGACTTTGTTTTAGAAGCCTTTGACAACAAGCAAATTGGAGAAGACTTCATCATATCTTCGATAGAGATGGTGTATAGATTTGAACCACGTGAACCTCTCAAAAGTTCCTTACCATCAAGTTCTCTAACGAAACAAGTATGTTTTCTGAAGGCTACTTCTAGATCAGAATCGCAGAATTGACCAACAGAGAACAGGTTATGACCAAGACCTTCTACATAATATACCCTGGAGATAACACTTTTACGAACAACATAATCTCCATAACCCATAATTGCACCGAAATGATCATTCCCGAACCTAACTGTCCCGATGAATTTGCTCGCGAAGTTCATGAGCCGCGACCGGTCGCCAGTCATATGCTTGGAACATCCTGAGTCCAGGTACCACAGAACGATTTGAACGATCTGCAGTTTAACACAAACAAGAATGGATAACTGGATAATTGGGATCCCCATGCAAGAATGGGTTCCATTTGGTTAGTAACAATGGTTGGAACACCCACATCAGAAATAGAGTCATTCATATCAGAAATTGATGCAATGGGATCATTATGAATAGATGCAGTACTAGTGTTTGTATTTGCCCTATTCAAAGTGTGCTCACTTCTTAAGGGAATAGTTCTACCAGTAGGCATCCATTTTCTAGTGGGCGTTGCCTGATTAACCTTATGGCCCACAGGTATCCATTGATAACCTATCTTACTAAATGTTCTTCCTGTGGGTTTCCACTATTTTCTAACTCTCTTTCGCCTTTGCCTTTTAGCCTTTTTAACATGATTGTTTTCATTAGTAATGTTAACTGGGGGTATGACAGGATTAGACAAAACACTCACACCACATTCATGATTAGAAACAGAATTCAAGCAGACATCATTACGAGGAATGTAAATAGTATCAGAATTCGAATTAATTACAGTACGCCTATGGCTAATACTAGAATCACCACGATTCGTTTTATTCGACTCAAGCTTAAAGTTCCTAGGTTGGTCTTCTACTCTCTTCCAATGCACATTCTTAGCTTGCGAGGTCCTATCATTCCTTGTATTGTCTTGAGACTTTGACCTGCTCGTTTTAATGTCACTGATTACTCCTGTAGAGGGAATGGGAACATTAGTTGGTTTTGCTACTCTTTTCATCTCCTGTTTAGATGTTTTGGGATCTGAATTACATGCAGGCATACTAAGGTTCACTTTCTTAACACTAGAAGTGCTGGGATTTGTACTCCTAGAAGGCACACTAGAGTTCGTTTTCTTAGCATTAACAGATCTGGAATCTGAACTACTTAAAGGCACACTAAGGTTCACATTCAAAACATTGGGCATCGAATGAATATCATACTTGGCACTAGGCATCGAACATGGAATCAAAGGATTAACTCTCTCACCTAAGGACTTTGGGCATATTGTGATTAAGCATTCTAGAATTTCTTGTGATCGTTTGGCATATAAGCATGCATGCCCAATTGCATTGTCAAGTGGTTTCTCTAATTTATCCTCTTCAACAATCTCACGTAGACATTCTAAACAATCCTTAAGGGATGAGAAATATGTTTGAATAGCAAGTTTGTTATTCCTGAGATGAGGGGGAACATATTTCACGGACAAAGCATATTTATTACAAGAGTGTACCTTTGATACACCATTCTCCCCATTGGTCATTGGCATTTTCCCTTTTACCTGGCTCTTCAGATTCTCAATTTCCTTTTACAATGAAGCTATTTGTTCGTTGTTTTTGTTACGAGTGACCTTTATTGATTCAAATAACTCATTGAAATGACGTTTAACCTTTTCATTTTCTTCTAGAAAACTTTCGTTTTCCTTTTGTAATGCATTTACTAAGTTTTGAAGATGAAACGTTTGAGAATTCTGAGAATCTAAAGGAGGCGGCATTTGGGAGCCTGTCACATTGTTCTTTTGACCCTTTAATTGAGAGATTTGGGCTTTCAATTTTCTGATCGTGTTACAATGAGCTTGAATCTGTTCATCACGTTTATTAATTTGAAAAACTGCATCAAACTCTAGAGCATCTGAGGATGTCTTGATATTTGAAGTTTTGACATTTTCTTTAAGATGTTGATATTTTAGTTGTAAATTAAAATGCTCAACCTCTAGTTTAGAGAAATGTTTAACCAAATTGTCGTGATCATCCAGTTCAATTTTCTCATTTAGTTTAGAATTATTCTTTTCAAGCTCAATGACACGATCATGGGAGACTTTCAGGGCAACAGATAATTCATGAAATTGAGAAGCATTAATGGAACAGTTTGTAGCAGTGAAAAACACATCTTGAGTAATACATTCAGAAATAAGAGTCTCATTTAATGTATGCAAGTTCTTCCTCTCAATCTCATTATATTTTAGTGCTCGCTCATAGTCACTAACCTAAATTATCATTGCATCAAACTCCTTTTCCATTTCTTTAATGTCTAAGTTCATTCCTTTTTTAAGACTTTCGAAATGATCTTTTAGTTGTTTAAAGAAAGGCATGACTTCAGTTAAATAACATTCTTTTGTTTTCTCAAACCCCCTTTCCCCTTCAGTTATACCAGTGGGTGTGAATCTTTTCTTACAAGTTTTCTCAAAATCAACAAATAGTTGAAAAATAACATATTGACTGATTAAGGTCTTGCTTTTCGTGGCAATAGTCCTCGGTACTAAATGCATTGGTGTATTTGGAGGATACACAGTCGCTGAAGGCATTTTCCTAAAGGGAGGGTTCGTTACAACAAGATTCTCTGCCTTTTGCTTATCTAAATCCTTTTTCCAGAACACTTGTTCGGGTGTTAACAACGTCTGAGGCTTAAACATGTTCAAGGAAATCCAATTCTCCTTCTTGTAATCATGGGGTGTGATCTTTATTTTCTTCTCTTTACATTTAGGATCATCTAATTTCTTGTTCATCTTTTCCCTAGTGACTTCATCTGATTTCTTATCTTCCTCAGTGCACTCAACGCAACTAGGTTTCTGTCTAGGTTTAAGGATTTCATTGCCATCATAAAGAACCTTATGAGCATTTCTAGCCTTTTTAATGACCTCTGGATTTGGTGTCACATTTCTCAAATTCCGGTCATTTCTTAAATTAAATATGCATCATGATTAGTTCATTCATGATTTTTCATTTCACATTAAACGCGTAAATTTTATATTAAATAAACGTTATCGCGTGAGTTATTATTTTGAATATTTAATCCGTTACTTTCAAAAATGATCCCGACATATTTTTATACTTACATTTAGTTGTAAAAACTATATTTTGAGTTTAACTAGTGTTTTGAATTTATTTGGTACATAAATCGTTAAAGTTATATTATTACGACGTTTTTCTTAAAAATTATACGATAATTATTTTATCACACAAATTTCACAAGGAATGTATTTTTACAAATTTTATTATCTCATTACATTCTATTTTGAACTATTAAAAACTTACTTGCACCAAAAATTATCATTTACTCTACAAATTAATAATATCTACACTTACTTACACTTTACCCTATAATTATACAAACATATACATATTTATACATTTTATAAAAAAAAAAAAAAATATAAGTGGGAAGACACAATCCCCTAAGATCCGGCCCCTAGGGGAGGGGATACCATTTATTATGTTGGCAACTATTTTCTTGATTGTATTGATGTATACTTCAAGTTACCTTTGTACCTTTCATTCATTCACTCAATATTATAAGTCAAGTAAAATTCTTCCTCTCCTTTGTTTCTTCTTCATCAAACGGCAACACAAGGGTGATCAAGGAGTCATCACAAAATTTTCAAAGCTCAAGTAATTAACAATCTAGATCACACTCTTGTTTAGGTTTTGAAATAAAAACCTAGGGTGTTTAGGTTTAATCCTTGTTCTTTGCACCTCATCATAATAACTAGTAAGCATGTTTCTTTCATTTTTCATGTTTCCTTTTCATTTCATAAGTATCTCTTCATTTTCATAACAAGCATGCATGATTTGTGTTGTTTATACCATTTTTACATGATTTTAGAGTATATATATATATTTAGTCATCCTATAATTATCCCCATGGTATTCTTGGTCTTGATGGTGATTAGGAACCCATGACACCCTAAGAAGGTGTATGGTAGGATTAGATTAGTTTTGGAGTTGATTTGAAGGGATTAGAATAGGTTTTGTCCGAGAAAAATTATTTTCAATACGTATAAAATAGTTTCTGTCCTTATTTCGATTTTCTGGAAAAACCGACAGTTGGTACAACCTTTTGGCCTTGATATTTAGAAAATATACTTTAAAACGAATCCGTGGCTTTTTGAACGGATAAAAACGGAGTTATAACGAAGAAGTTATGGATTTTTAAAGTTTGACGACGAAACATACATTTTTCAGAAAATTCAGCTTGCTGTTTTTAGTTTGTTTGGGTCAAAAACGAGCCTTAAGCTTCACAAATTATTTCGACTAGTCAAAAATATATTAGTTTACTTCGATACGAAGCTAAGGACGTATTATACGTAGAAAACGGATTTGAAACAACAAAGATATGCCCGTTTTTATAAAGTTGCCGTAACTATTATTTTCTGAAAATCTATAATATTTTTACGTTACAAGTGTTTCATTAGCTGTAACGACCATGTTTGCGGCTGTTTTTAACGAGGTTGTGAAACTTTTTGGAACGAAATGTCTTCTAGTAAAATCAAGTTCACCGGCCATATTTTTCAAAACGACAAGCTGTTTGTAAAGCGGAGTTATAGTAAATTAATTACGGATGTTCAAACTTGGCCGAAACTCATTTTCTGCACAACAATCCAACAAAATCACTATCTTTAACCCTTAATATCTTTATGTTCGAGACCTTTTGGACGAAAACTCCAGAACTGAAACTTCTAGATATTGATACAAACTTTCCAAAACCGTCGAGTTCGTTCTCTAACGATCGACGTACACCATTTTACGACTAGTTTTTCGGAGCCATTTTTGTTACTTTCAAGGAAATTCCGACGACATTGTTTTGCGACGAAAAGTGATAATTTCACCATAAAACATTATAAAACCATTGTAGGATGACATTTTGACGTAAATACTTGTAAAGCGATTTAAGAATGGTCAAGACGTCAAAAGAGTATTTTTCGGCGATAAGGATTATTTTCAAAACTCGCAAATGGTATAAATAACATACGAAGTGCATGCATAACATTACATTGCAACTCATGACATATCATATCATTCGTAATAGGTCCCGGTTGAAGCATCACATTATACCTCAGTGTACCCACTTTTGTCATCACACCAATTTACCAAGTGAGTAATCACAACCCCCCTTTTTTTTCCGTTTTTACTATATTTTGGGGCGAAATGCATGAACCTTTCTTGAGCTAAATTGTTTACTACTTTTATTAATTAGTTTGACTAGAACTTGTGAACTCGAATCAAATCCTTGAACTTAATTACGAACCTATTACTTATTTGAACTTATTGAACCGTACATACTATGACCCTTAAAGTCTCGCCTTATTGGTGGAGCGTTCTCAATAAATCTCGCCTAGGTGGTCGAGTGACAAAGGAGTCTCCCCTGTTCGGAGCAGTACAAAGTCTCCCCTGTTCGGAGCATCACTATAAAGTCTCGCCTTATTGGTGGAGCGTCTCAATAAATCTCGCCTAGGTGGTTGAGTGACAAAGGAGTCTCCCCTGTTCGGAGCAGTACAAAGTCTCCCCTGTTCGGAGCATCACTATAAAGTCTCGCCTTATTGGTGGAGCGTTCTCAATAATTCTCGCCTAGGTGGTCGAGTGACAAAGGAGTCTCCCTTGTTGGAGCAGTGCAAAGTCTCCCATGTTCGGAGCATCTCTAAATTATTATATACTTGGTACTATATTGTGAACTATTCTGACCACTTACATTTGACTACTTGACGCGCTATATTTTGTGCAATGGGTTGTGTACACACAGGTTGCAAGTTTTGTATGGGCGGAACTTGGAACTGAGTGGATATACAATGCCTTTGCTTTGGGAACTATTTTTTTTGTTGACCGAAAGCTTTGAATTTTGCTTACGAGTTTTCTTATTTTGCTAAGCGTGTTTACTCACCAACTATTTTCATAGTTGACCCGTTTTTTCTCTCATGCATTTCAGGTGATCGTTAGTAAGCGTTTTCTATCAAGTCTTGCATAATGAAGTTTTCACTTGTCACTACAAATCATTATGTAATAGAACGCAATATTTTGGGAATTAAACTTGTAATATATTTGCCGATGACGGCTAAACTAGTATTGTAATGGTGTACTCTTTCTTTTAAATATTAATGTTGGTATGTTCTATTATCTTGTGCTTATGTTCCCTTCCGTTACACCTCGTGTTTCCGCCTCCGGCGAGGGTGTGACATTTGGTTCCTCAACAAGGGGAATGCTATGCTTATCGCTTAAGACTCTATGCTTAGTGATTAAGTGAGCAGTCTGAATGGTGTTTCCTTGTACGTACAACTTATTTTCAAGCTTGTTTTTCAAGGTTTTTAGATTAGAAAAATCATTCAAAAGTTTTGATTCCTTAGCACTGAATTCTTGCTTAAGCATTTTAACATTTTCTTGAAGTTCTTTGTTAATACAAATATCGTCATTAAAACGTTATTTATATTTTTGATCTTTGCCTAAGTTTTGTTAACGACAAAAGTAAATTTAATTTATAAAATTTAAAGCTTGTCAAGTTTAATAGATATTAAAACAAGCTTTCTCAAACAATATATTCATCATTCAAGCATTTACATTTGTGATTAGTGACATCTTGATATGACTCTAATCATTATGTATGATAGTAGTTTTTAGAATGTGTTAGGTTCTTAAAACCAAACACTACTTAAGCATTTGCATATTTCTAAAAATAGAAATACAACTTATGACATAATGTATTACATCATGGAAATCATTGGAAGATTCCATTAGATATTTTGTGTAGATTTGTACTCTTTATATCTTGCACAATCTCACTTTGATAGAGTTGACTTTGGCAAGATTTAATATCTTGGCTGTCAGACCCGGCGGTACCAAAATGGTACACGGGCGGAACACTTTTAAGGGGTCCGCCGTCCGTGGACGCTCCTGTCCATTTTGGCTATAAATAGTAATGCCAAGCCAAGTAGTTTTTCATCCCTTTCTAACATACTCTCATACAAATCTTCTCTCTAACCTTTCTAACTCAGTTACATATCATATTAGTGATCTCTTTTGTAGCAAAGAAGATCAAGTCATATTCAAGCTTCAACGAGAAGTTGGAAGTCTTATTTGTTTAGTGTTGTATGATCTAGTGTTGATCCATACTTCATTGTGTATCAAACCATCATAATCTTGTGAGTGTGAGTGGTTAGTATTTTAGTCCTCAAAATACATTGTGTGTGGGAGTAGTTGTACCCTTGGAAAGAACTCGACATCTAGCTTAGTGTCGGAAATAGTGTAAGCGAAGTGTAAAGGTTTTCTCCGCCGGTGAAAGGAGCTTGTTGACTAGTGAAGTTAAACTCCTGAGTGTGAGACTCGGGGAGTGGAGGAGGGCAAGAAAAAAGAGTCCTTGTAGGCCGAATCACTATAAACAACTTGTTGTGGTTTGATCATTTCTTTCCTTATTTACTTATTACACATTGCTTGCATATTTCATTAACATACTCAAGATCAATATCAATTGATCTTTCTATAAGTTTCAAAACAAAGTTTTTAATTGGTAAACTATTCAACCCCCCTTCTAGTTTTCTACAATTGGTACCAGAGCCTCGTTGCTCAAGAATTTCTAAAATAACTTGTATTTTATAAACTTGAAACGATCCATGGATTCTGAAAACTTTAAAGAAGGGCAATCTATGCAAAGACCACCACTCTTTGAAACCAATGGATTTATCTATTGGAAAAACCGTTTTGAAACATATGTAAAATCAAAAGATATAGATCTTTGGTTTATTATTGTTAAAGAAGATTTTAGTTCTACAACAAAGGATATTTCCGTTGATGAACAAAAGAAATTAGTTGCTAAATATAATGAAGCTAAAATGATGCTTTATAATGCTTTACCTAGAAAAGAATATGAAAGAATTTTTATGTGTGAAACCGCCAAAGATATTTGGGAATCTTTAATTGTTACACATCAAGGTAATTCACAAGTCAAGGATAACAAAATTGATCTTCTTGTTCAACAATATGAACAATTTGTTATCCCTGAAGATGAAACCATTGATTGTGGCTTTGCTCGTTTCAACACTATCATCACATCACTTAAAGCACTTGATGAATCTTTTCGTAGTAAGAACTTTGTCAGGAAATTTCTTAGAGCACTCCATCCCAAATGGAGAGCTAAAGTGACCGCTATTGAAGAATCAAAAGATCTCTCAATAATGTCACTAGACGAGCTAATTGGCAACCTTAAAGTTCACGAAATGGTAATGGAGAAAGATTCGGAGATCATCAAAGGAAGAAAGGAAAAGATCAAATCCGTTGCTCTAAAAGCAAAGGCGGAATCAAGCGATGATGATGAATCTTGTTCCGGTAGTGAAGATGAGGAGTATGCCATGGCCGTTAGAGATTTCAAGAAGTTCTTTAGAAGAAGAGGAAAGTTTGTAAGACAACCTCGAGAAGAAAAGAAGCCATTCCGAAAAGATCAGGATGATAAGAAGAGTAAAGGTGAAAGAAAGTGTTTTAGATGTGGTGATGCAAGTCATCTCATAGGAGAATGTCCCAAGCCACCTAAAAGCAAAACTCAACGAGCTTTTGTAAGTGGTGCTTGGAGTGATAGTGAAGACGATGAAGAATCAAGCAAGGAAGAGATCGCTCTAATGGCACATGAGTCAAATGAGGTACTTTACGACTCTTCTTATTCTTCTATAGATGATGACACCTTGCAAAAACAATATAATCAATTGTGTGAGCTAAGTCTAAAAATCATAACTAAAAATAAATTTCTAAAAATCAAAAAGGAATTCTTGGAAAATGAAGTATATGAGTTGAAAGAAAAAGCAAAACGACTTGAAAAAGGAAAAGCAAATGACGATGATTGTAAATCATGTCAAGAGCTTAATCTTGAAATAGAAAAACTAAAGCTCACACAAGAAGTTCTAATAGAAAATAATTCTAAGTTTAAAAGGTTTAACAAAAACATCGCTCTTGCCGATGAAATAGTTAAAATCCATAAAACACCAGGAGACATGAATGGGCTAGGTTTTAATGAAGTATTAATTCCAAAAAGTCAAAACAAAACGGCCGAAAAGGACGAACATTCTGTCAAAATTGCTGTAGTACAGCACGGACCAGACGGAACCAAAATAAGGGTTCCGTCCGTTGTGCAAAATGGTACCGCAAGTACTTCAGCAGAACAGAATGTTCGCAATACGGACCGTACTGAATTTCTTAAAATAACAAAGAAAACCAATGATAATATTAAACTAAAACCAGCTGTTACATCAGGAGTAGGACTTGTTAAAAATGAATTTAGATCAAAAACTACTCAACAACGATATAAAACTTCTTTTGCCAAACGCCCCTTTCCTAAGAGCAACCACAACGTTCAACCTAACTACCAACACAACGGTTGGAATCAAAGCTTTCCTAGACCATATCAAACTCTAGATTACATGCCATGGAACTCTTACCCATCATATCCATACATGAATCAAATAAATAGTATGTTTAACCCAAATGGACCCATGAGATATTGGGGACCAAATGCTTGAGTTATTTGCTTCTTAGGTATGCTTGAAAGTTGGATTGGAACCTGATGAATGGATAAAAGATAGTGGATGCTCACGACACATGACGGGCAACAAAAGTCTCTTCTCATCATACCAAGAGTATGACGGAGGTAATGTCACTTTCGGTAGCAATCTCAAAAGCAAAATCATTGGCAAAGGTACGATTGCTCATAACTCCCTAACTATTGAAAATGTTGCTCATGTGGATAGGTTAGGATTTAATCTACTTAGTATTAGCCAACTATGTGATAAAAAGTATAAAGTACTACTTGATGAAAATGGTAGTAAAATACTAAAAGATGGTATCACCATAGCTAAAGGAGTTAGGAAAAATAACATATACGTCATGAAAATAGATAAAACATATAATGACAAACTTTGCTTAACAACATTAGACGATAGCTCATCTCTTTGGCATAGACGCTTAGGTCACGCTAATATGAGACTTATACAAAACCTATCTTCAAAAGAGTTGGTTAGGAATTTACCAAAACTAAAATATGACCAACACTTTTGCGACGCTTGCAAAATCGGTAAACAAACACATAGTAGTCACAAATCTAAAAATATGGTGTCCACATCTAAGTGTCTAGATTTATTACATATGGACTTGTTTGGACCATCCGCTATAAGAAGCTATGGAGGCAACTTATACACTTTAGTTATAGTAGATGATTACTCAAGGTTTACTTGGACGTTATTTTTGAAAACTAAAAATGAAGCTTTTGATAAATTTGAAATACTTAGCAAGAAAATTCAAAACCTTCTAGGTGTCAAAATTGTGTCGATCCGAACGGATCATGGTCGTGAATTTGACAACGAAACTCAATTAGGAAACTTTTGTGATACAAATGGTATAACACATAACTTTTCCGCTCCACGAACACCTCAATCAAATGGAGTAGTAGAACGTAAAAATAGAACAATTCAAGAAATGAGTAGAACAATGCTTAATGAACAAAACATTCCTCAAAAGTTTTGGTGTAACGCCGTTGACACTTCTACATATATTTTAAATAGAGTCTTAATACGTCCTTTCCTAAACAAAACACCATATGAACTTTATAAAGGTAAAAAGCCAACGTTAGGATATTTTAGAATCTTTGGTTGTAAATGCTTTATTCTTAATACTAAGGATTATCTCACCAAGTTTGACCCAAAGTCTTATGAAGGTGTATTTCTTGGTTACTCTCAAACTAGTAAAGCTTACATTGTCTTAAATAAAGAAACAATGATAGTCGAGGAATCGTTGAACATAACATTTGACGAAAGTCCACCTCCCTCTAAGACATCACCTTTGGTAGATGATGACTTAGTTGAAAGTCAAATAATAGAAAGTCAAATTAATAATAACAAGGAAGATGAACCATTAAATAAGGAAATTATCAACAACAAAGAATCTAAAAGTCATCCTTTAGAAAAAGTCATAGGACAACTTAATCAAAGAACCTTAAGGTCACAAGCCCAAAATCAAAGTAATCATTTTTGTTTTGTATCCACCATTGAACCGAAAACCATAAATGAAGCAATAAAAGATGAATCATGGGTAATGGCCATGCAAGAAGAATTAAACCAATTCGTTAGAAATGATGTTTGGAAACTAGTTCCAAAACCCAAAGATCAAACTATAATTGGAACAAAATGGGTCTTTCAAAATAAAATGGACGAAAATGGTGTAGTATCTAGAAACAAAGCTAGGCTTGTCGCACAAGGTTATAATCAACAAGAAGGAATTGACTATGATGAAACTTATGCACCGGTAGCTAGACTTGAATCTATTAGAATATTACTTGCTTATGCATGTGCTTATGACTTTAAATTATTTCAAATGGATGTTAAAAGTGCTTTCCTTAATGGGTTTATTAACGAAGAAGTGTATGTTGCTCAACCTCCCGGTTTTACCGACTTTGAGAAACCACATCATGTCTTCAAACTCAAGAAAGCATTATACGGCCTTAAACAAGCACCTAAAGCTTGGTACGACCGTCTTAAGACTTTTCTTATTGATAACAAATATACTATGGGATTAGTAGACAATACTCTTTTTACCAAGAAAAAGGAATCACAAATTATTATTGTTCAAATATACGTTGATGACATTATATTCGGATCAACTTGTCAAGAACTATGTGATGATTTCTCTAAAATCATGCATGACGAGTTTGAAATGAGTATGATGGGTGAGTTAAACTTCTTTCTAGGACTTCAAATTAAACAACTAGAAGATGGTATTTTCTTTAACCAATCTAAATATATAAAAGACATGCTTCAGAAATTTGGTCTTGAAGATTCCAAACCAACTAAAACACCCATTTCCTCGGACACTAAACTCACCAAGGATGAAGAAGGTGAATCCGTAGATAACACTAAATATAGAGGAATGATTGGTAGTCTACTCTATCTTACGGCTAGTAGACCCGACATTATGTTTAGTGTCTGTCTATGTGCTCGCTTTCAAGAAAACCCAAAGGCATCACACTTAGAAGCCTTAAAAAGCATTTTTAGATATATTAAGGGAACAACGTGTTTAGGATTATGGTATCCCAAAGGAACGGGTATAGAAACCATAGTGTATGCCGACTCGGATCATGCCGGTGATTATGTCGATAGAAAAAGTACAAGTGGTATTTGCACTTTTGTTGGACATTGTCTCACCTCATGGTTTGCAAAGAAGCAAACGGCTTTAGCCATCTCAACTACTGAAGCCGAGTACGTCTCAGCCGGAAAAGCATGTCAACAAGCTCTTTGGATGAAACAAGCTCTCGTAGACTACGGAATTTATCTCAACGACATTTTGATACTTTGCGACAACAAAGGAGCCATCGATCTCAGCAAGAATCCCGTTCAACATGCCCGTACAAAGCACATTGAAATCCGTCATCACTTTCTTCGCGACAATGTTCAAAAAGGAAACATTTCAATCGAGAAAGTATCCTCCGAAGACAACATTGCCGACATCTTAACTAAACCCCTTAAACGAGAACCTTTTAATCTTCTTAGACTTGGTTTAGGATTAATGGAACCAAACATGTAGGATAAACATAGCCCAAAACATTAGAATAATCAAAACAAAACAATTTTGTCTTGTACCTGCTACTGTAGCCATGGCACCAAACGACAACAAAGACGGAACCAAATTTTTGGTACCGTCTGGTCCGTGGTGTCTACAGAAGCAAAACTGCTATATAAAAATCATCCTCTTCCTCAAAACCCACTTTACCAAAACGTGTAAAACTTAAACCAAGCTCATTATTGTCATCTTCCCACTCACTAATCACTGAAGATAACATCATTGTAAGTATCCTAACTACATTTCATCTCTTAATTCTGAGTCTAGGATTCTTATTTATGCACAAAACTATCACAAATCATTACATGGGGTTTTATGTATGTTTTTATACCAAATATGAATTCAATTGGCAAATTGCATAACTAGTCATTGAAATTAGGTACTACATTATCATATTGCATAAACAATTCATGCTTCCCACTAATTGATAGATAATAAATATAAGGCCTTATTCAAACAACCAAACACCCCATGTCAAAAGTTTTTCATTGCTAATACAAATAGAAACGTTAAATTTTCATCACTTGCATGCTCTTGAATACTAAAGGTATTGCATAACTAATATGCATTCCCGGGTATATTCAAATGAAGCCACATTGAATTAGGAGCATTTGGGTTATCTCATGGTATTTGCCAAACACCCCACTAAAACCATTTTTGTGCATAAAATGAGTCGAGATAACCGCAACTCCAAATTGTTTTCATATAGGCACACACTAGAACCAAAAACGTTAAAATTTATTCTTACTTTTAACATATCAATTCTTGTCCTTAGGAATAACCATGGTAGCCGCAAGATTCTATGATCACAAAGATACCCTTAACTACATTCCCAAACACCACAAAACCAAAGGACTTACCAAGGAACAAGTAGAAATATTTAAGAGTCTAGAATCAAGGTATTTCCATGAGGGTAGAACCATTCACTCATCCTTCCTTGAAAATACCAATCTTCGTGAAGAACTAGCCGCCATTCAATTCGATTGTCTTCTTGACATCGATGAACCAATTTGTCCTTGGTTTGTGTTAGAATTCTATGCTAGTGTGACCGGCTTTAGTGATGAAGAAGATGATGAATTTTGTCTTAGGTTTAGAATCAACCAAAACGACTACACCATCACCCTAAGCAACTTTGCTCAAGTGTTAGGAATTCCCAACCGAGGAACTTGTGTCTACATGGATAAGTGGTCACTCATGGCTCTTGATACAATCAATGACCGCTCTCTTCCCTACCTAACCCGTTTGGCCGATAAGGATGTCATCCGTGAACACCTTTTTAACCCAAAAAGTGATACAACCCGAGTTACCCGAAAGGGAAAAGAGGTAAACCGAGATCCATATGGAATGGAGCTAAATGAACTTAAGCCCGAATTCAAGAAATGGGAGGAACTACTTAGAGCCAACGTCATTAGCACCATAGGAAATAGGGATCACATAGACGCTTGCCTATGTCACATGCTCTACAACTTATCCACCCGACAACCATTCAACTTAGCCTACTACATAGTGTGACAACCCGTACTTTCAGGTCATTTCTAGACACGATTCATGTCTCATTATTTCAACATTTATAGTAAACTTGGTTTACTTGTTTCAAATTCGCGTAACCTTGGAGGTTTAGCGGCGAATTCATGATCATGACATCGCGTACATTTCATATGGACTAGGATTAGTCTACATTTCATTGACATCATGTGCATCTCATAAATTCATTCACGACATTTCATTTCACCTTCAACGCGTAATTTTTATATTTAATAATCTTTATCGCGTGAGTTATTATTTTAAATATTTAATCCATTACTTTCAAAGATGATCCCGAGGTATTTTTAAAACTTACATTTAGTTTATAAAAACTATATTTTTAGTTTTCCTAGTGTTTCAAATTTATTTGGTATATTAATCGTTAAAGTTTAATTATTACGTCGTTTTTCTTAAAATTGTACGATAATTATTTTATCACCCAAATTTCACAAGGAATGTATTTTTACAATTTTTATTATCTCAATACATTCTATTTGGATCTATTAAAAACTTACTTGTACCAAAAATTTCCATTTACCTTTACTTGTACATTTAACTACACATTACTTACACTTTTCTTAAAATTGTTACAAGTTATTACTCAATACATTTTATATAAAAAAAAAAATATATAATGGAGAGACCAAGTCCCCCAAAATCCGGCCAAGGGGGATTGGTAATCAATTTGGGTAGATTTTTTTCATGACTAGATTCATACACAATACATAAAGTCTTCATCTCATTTAAAGTCTCATTCATCTAATAATTCAAGTAGTAGCAAAAACTTTTCTCTCTCTTTGGTTTTCTTCTCCACAAACCGGTTCTATATCAAGGTGCCAAGGGATCAAAGATTTTTGCAAGATCAAGTCATTTACAATCTAGTTATATCCTTTATATGGTTTTGAAATAGAAACCAAGGGTATTTAAGTTTAATCCTTGTTACTTACACCTCATCATACTAATTTGTAAGCATATTTCTTCCATTTTCAAGTTTCCTTATCATTTCATATGCTTCTTTTCATTTTTGGAGATAATATGCATGATATGTGATTTATACCATTTTTCATGATTTTAAGAAGTTATATATATACTTATTGGTCATCCTATAATTATTCCCATGGTATTCTTTGGTCTTGATGGTGATTAGGAACCCATGACACCCTAAGAAGGTGTATGGTAGGATTAGATTAGCTTTGGAGTTGATTTGAAGGGATTAGAATAGGTTTTGTCCGAGAAAAACTATTTTCAATACGTATTAAAAAGGTTCTGTCCTTGTTTCGACTTTCTGGAAAAACCTACTGTTGGTACGAAACTTTGGCCTTGATATTTAGAAAATATACTTTAAAACGAATCCGTGGCCTTTTGAACGGATAAAAACGGACTTATAACGAAGAAGTTATGGATTTTTAAAGTTTGACGACGAAACGTACATTTTTCAGAAAATTCAGCATGCAGTTTTTAGTTTGTTCGGGTCAAAAACGAGCCTTAAGCTTCACAAATTATTTCGACTAGTCAAAAATATATTAGTTTACTTCGATACGAAGCTAAGGACGTATTATACGTAGAAAACGGATTTAAAACGACAAAGATATGCACGTTTTCATAAAGTTGCCGTAACTATTATTTTCTGAAAAACTATATTATTTTTACGTTACAAGTATTTCATTAGCTGTAACGACCATGTTTGCGGCTGTTTTTAACAAGGTTGTGAAACTTTTTAGAACGAAATGTCTTCTAGTAAAATCAAGTTCACCGGCCATATTTTTCAAAACAACAAACTGTTTGTCAAGCGGATTTATAGTGAATTAACTACGGAGGTTCAAACTTGGCCGAAACTCATTTTTCTGCACACAATTAGCAAAAACCACCATCTTTAGCCCTTGATATCTTTATGATCGAGACCTTTTGGACGAAAACTCCTGAACTGAAACTTCTAGATATCGATACAAACTTTCCAAAACCGTCGAGTTCGTTCTCTAACGATCGACGTACACCGTTTTACGGCTAGTTTTCCGAAGCCATTTTTGTTGATTTCATGATTTTTCCGACGACATTGTTTTGCGACGAAAAGTAGTAATTTCACCAAAAATCATTATAAAACCATTGTAGGATGACATTTTGACGTAAAAACATGTAAAGTGATTTTTGATTGGTCAAGACGTCAAACGAGTATTTTTCGACGATGAGTAATATTTTCAAAACTCACAAATGGTATAAATAACATACGAAGTGCATGCATAACATTACATTGCAACTCATGACATATCATATCATTCGCAATAGGTCATTTTCGAGATTCACGCTATACCTCAGTGTATCCACTTTTGCCATCGCATTATTGTCCATGTGAGTTTCATAGCCCCTGCTTTTACTTGTTTTCATAAATGTTTTGGGGGAGATACATGCTCAATTATTTTCATAACTATCCTGATTATTTGAAACTACATGTTTAACTGAACTGAATGCTTAGTCATGCGTAGTAACAGTTTTGCCACACTTAGAACTTCCATATTATATTCATTGAGCTAATGGTCTTGGTATATTCATTGAGCTAATGGTCTTGGTATATTCATTGAGCTAATGGTCTTGGTATATTCATTGAGCCAACGGACTTGGTATAATATTGATCTAACGGACTTGGATAATGTTGAGCTAACGGTCTTGGTATAACATTGGGCTAACGGACTTGGTATATTCATGTACTTGGTACAATCATGGACTAACGGTCTTGGAACGATTTGATCAACACTCATATTTGTTATATCAAGTAACTATTGATACATTAAGTTAGGCACTATTTTGTGAATTCATTTGACGATGTGGGCTTGAACACAAACTATATTACATTTTGGCAATGGGTTGTGAATACACAGGTTGCAAGTTTTGTATGGGCGGAACTTGGAACTGAGTGGATTTACAATGCCTTTGCTGCATAAACGATTTCTAAAGGCTTTACATTTCAAAACAAACTCTATGAACTCACTCAACCTTTGTGTTGACACTTTTTAGCATGTTTTATCTCAGGTATCTAAGGCATTCACTTCATGGCATGCATTTGGACATATCATGGAGTCGCGATGACGACGCGTCTCACTTGGATTTTAAGTACTTTAAAACATCGTTTGAATTGTAACAAACTTATTCCGCACAAGTTGATTTTCATTTGGGACCTACTTTGTAAACTCTGATTATTTTATTAAATCAAACGATGTATTTTCCAAACGACACTTTAGGTCGTTCAATATAACTGTGATTGTGATGCTATGACAGTCAATCCCCAGGAATTCCATTCCGCTGCAAAACAGGTAATTTGGGGGTGTGACACATAGCTAGGAGAATGATTGATATTCCAACTCAAGGATCGGTTGCTCTTCCATACGGGATGCTTCTCACCCGTCTCTATAGAAACTTCGCACCAATTCCACCAACCCCAAAAGGGATGCACCTCCACTATGAACTCATCCCTCATATCTTTGTACCTTTGAGTGATGCTCGAGTTGCTAAGACAAAAGGCAAGAGAGCAAAACCTCCAACTCCATCATCTTCATCATCAAATAGCTCCGAGGATGGTCTTCCAAGCTCTCATCTTCCACCTCATGAGTATTACGCATCTCTTCCCGAGATTGAGAATGAATCAGCAGAATTCAAGCAAACTAAGGGAATGTTCAAGTGCCTTGGTAGGATGATGAACAAGATTTACAAGAAGTTGGACAAATAAGGGTACTTTAAGGAGTGTTTGGAACAATGCATTATCGTTAATGTTTGATACTATTTTGTTGCTTTTATTATGTAGGATGATAATATAACTTGAAACAATGGTGTATGCTAACAATCTCATGCAGGGGGATAGCACAAGTATGCTATCAAATTTTACCCATTTTCACTATATTGTGAAAATCAATAAGCCTTGCTCAAAATCTATGCTCCACTATGTTTATACATGTGTTATTTACTTTTCCTAACTAGAAATGTTTAGTATAACAGCTTTTGAGAAAAATTTCAGGTTTCGGAAATGTCCCCGACACCTGAAAACGTACTCTGTCCATATTTCTGCATTCCACGGATCAGACTGCACCATAATTTTGGTACCGTCCTTTATGTAGTTTGGTACCGATGTACCTGTACAGGCGGACCAGACGGCACCCTTTTTAGGGTACCGTCCGTGTATTGTTTTGGTGCCGTGGATCCTCCAGGTAATTTTCTGAATTTTGACTCTTTCGTGAGTCCAAATTACCATCCATCACTTATAAATCAATCTTAACTAGTGTATACTCTTATTAGAACTAGTATAATTCACTTAGGTATATAAGAAATCCATTTCCCACCAAAATTCAAAAATTTGAAAAATCCACCCAAGGAGCCCTTTGGCATAAAGGAAGGAACCAAATTTTTGGTACCTTCAAATCCGTGGATAATCTGAATGTTAGGAAATTCCACTCACTAGAACACATTTATTGCAAATCTTTTCTTCTTCACTCCATCTCTCTTGTATGGATTGACTTGGGTGATATGACTAGCATTCAACCCACTTCCAAATCATTAGGAACCTCTTCTCTTCAATGGTTCAACATCTAATCAAACACATTTCTCAACAATTTTTCACTTCTATAAATTGAAAGGTTTTACCATGATCATCCTCACACCTTCTTCATTCTTACTATTATCTAGCAAAGTAAAACCCAAATCAAAAATGACAAAATCCTCTCCAAAAACTTGCAAGAAAACCGCTAGAATTAGCGTTAGGCCTTGTTGCTTCGTTAACATTAGCTCCTCATCCGAGTCTTCTCCACTAACAATCTCTTCTCCCATCCGAGATGATACAAGCCTCACCATGGCTACACCAAATCAATCACACATTGTGATCACCACTCCACTACCTACAAAAACACCAACTTCACCTCCTCCGGCACCCATCCAAACATCCAAAACACCCTCACCACCTTCACCACCAAGGTCTCCAACTCTCATTCCTATGGAGTTATTTTCAACGCCACCAACATCACCAAATCCTTTCCTAGAGGACTTGGAAGACTTGCCTCCTAGGCCAAGTCATCCACCACCATTGCCATCCTTTGGCACAATTGAGCGAATCGCTCATAAATCACCTCGGTCATCCTTTGACCCAAACGCCCCATTAGGGCCAAGACCTCTCCTTTTCCACCCCATTCACAAGGACATTCATGGTCCTTTATATGGGGATCATCCACTTCCCCCATCAATGTCTCCTCATCTTGAGGACATTGAGGAGTGTATGTGGGATGCCAATCCCACTAGAGAGGAGATTCAAGCGGAACTCCACAACCTCCACCAATTCAAAGGCATGGTGGATTCTCACTTAAGTGAGACAATGCAAATGCAAAATGCTTTGCTTGCATCCATCATGACCACTCCAAACATCCCCAACACCACCAACACATCCACCATTCCACCACCATTACCTCCCCAAACATTCTACCCTCCAAGGCATGGTTGCTCAACTTGTGAGCAAATGGGCCAAACCGTGGAACGGACCCGGGTTATGGTCCATGACTTCCAAGAAGAAATGAGGTTCATCCTCAACCACATCCTTGAGCGTCTCAACGCTCTTTCCCATCCACCATCACTTTAGGATGGTTTTAGAATAGTCTTTCTTGTTTTTACTTTCTTAGGATAATTTTTATTTCTTGTACTAAAAACACATCATTGTGTTCTCTTTTCATGATCTTTACTCATGAAAAATTTTAACTAATGAATGTTGTTTATTATATTATTGGTGTCATTACATAGTGTTTGGAAATGCTTGTGAATGATCATTATTACTAACAATTTTTTTTGTAGCTTTTTTCACAATCCATGAATCTTCCCATTAAAGCACCCAATTTAGGGGGAGCTTTGAACAAGGGGGAGATAATAGCTCGGGCTCATTACATTCCGCATAGCCCCTTCTTTTTGTTGAGACAAAAAGGGAGAGAAAATATAGAACTTGATTATATTTATATTTTGACTTTTCTGAAAAAGTCAACTGCATACTTTGACTTTCTGAAAAAGTCAAACAAGATACTTCATTGGTAATACTTGACCTTTCTTAAAAAAGTCAAGTGCATACTTTGACTTTCTGAAAAAGTCAACATCATGCATCAACTAGTGAATTCTTTGACTTTCATAAAAAGTCAAACATCATACACTTGCATTATCATTCTCTTTTCAAGTTCTAAAACTAATATTTTTATAACTCTTGCACAAACTTTGTATCTTTTATAAAAATAAAATTTATATTTTGTCCTCAACAAAAAGGGGGAGATTGTTAATACAAATATCGTCATTAAAACGTTATTTATATTTTTGATCTTTGCCTAAGTTTTGTTAACGACAAAAGTAAATTTAATTTATAAAAGCTTAAAGCTTGTCAAGTTTAATAGATATTAAAACAAGCTTTCTCAAACAATATATTCATCATTCAAGCATTTACATTTGTGATTAGTGACATCTTGATATGACTCTAATCATTATGTATGATAGTAGTTTTTAGAATGTGTTAGGTTCTTAAAACCAAACACTACTTAAGCATTTGCATATTTCTAAAAATAGAAATACAACTTATGACATAATGTATTACATCATGGAAATCATTGGAAGATTCCATTAGATATTTTGTGTAGATTTGTACTCTTCATATCTTGCACAATCTCACTTTGATAGAGTTGACTTTGGCAAGATTTGATATCTTGGCTGTCAGACCCGGCGGTACCAAAATGGTACACGGGCGGAACCCTTTTAAGGGGTCCGCCGTCCGTGGACGCTCCTGTCCATTTTCGCTATAAATAGCAATGCCAAGCCAAGTAGTTTTTCATCCCTTTCTATATACTCTCATACAAATCTTCTCTCTAACCTTTCTAACTCAGTTACATATCATATTAGTGATCTCTTTTGTAGCAAAGAAGATCAAGTCATATTCAAGCTTCAACGAGAAGTTGGAAGTCTTGTTTGTTTAGTGTTGTATGATCTAGTTTTGATCCATACTTCATTGTTGTATCAAACCATCATAATCTTGTGAGTGTGAGTGGTTAGTATTTTAGTCCTCAAAATACATTGTGTGTGGAAGTAGTTGTACCCTTTGGAAAGAACTCGACATCTAGCTTAGTGTCGGAAATAGTGTAAGCGAAGTGTAAAGGTTTTCTCCGCCGGTGAAAGGAGCTTGTTGACTAGTGAAGTTAAACTCTCGAGTGTGAGACTCGGGGAGTGGAGTAGGGCAAGGAAAAAGAGTCCTTATAGGCCGAACCACTATAAACAACTTGTTGTGGTTTGATCATTTCTTTCCTTATTTACTTATTACACATTGCTTGCATATTTCATTAACATACTCAAGATCAATATCAATTGATCTTTCTATAAGTTTCAAAACAAAGTTTTTAATTGGTAAACTATTCAACCCCCCTTCTAGTTTTCTACATTCTTGTTTTTGCTTAGCAGTTTTAGAAAGCTTTTCTTGTAAGGAGTTTAACTCTTGTTTTAATACTTCTTCTCTAAACCTACTTTTTCTAATAGTTTTACGCATTTGGTCATCCATTTCCTGCTCACGGGTGGTCAACTCAAATTTTGCACGTTGTTCATAAATAGCAACATGTTCTTTATAGGCATTCAGTTCAGAGATGACATAATCATCAGGGGCACATGCAGTGAATTCATCAAAAACATAATCATTATTGACTGCAGAAGATGCATCACTTGGTACAATCTCACTTTCACTTTGTATCACATATTGATCATATGGGACAACATTGATATTACCCATATTTTCAATATCTGACTCAATAATTACAGTTGATTGTACTTCGTTATGTATCTTTTGCTCATCAACTTCATCGTATAATTTTAATACCTCAGAAATGAGTTTGTCTTTGGATGGACAGCTTGTGGAGATGAAGAGACTTTAGGAGAGACCATTGGAGAAATTCTAGCCATGAAGATGGTTTGTGCAGTGGGTTCTTCATCAACATCAGAGTCGTATGCATCACAATCAGCTACTTGAAAGGCATTCTGATGATTATGGCCTATCTCCTAAATTGGTTGCTCATCCACATCTGCATCATATGTCTTAGCATTTCCCTCAGCCAAGAACAACAACTCCTCTTCATCCAAAGCTGCACCATTATCCTGAGCTTGCACAAGCAACATCTTATCCCTGAAGTACTCTGCATTCTGAGGGTGTTTTGGCGATGTGCAGTTCCTTGCAATGTGTCCCTCACCTCCACAGTTGTAACACTTGTTCGGCTTTACTTGTCCTTGATTTCCATTCCTTCCTCTATTCTGATTTTCCACATACCCTCCTCCTACTCCACCTCTTCTTTGTTCATATTATCTTCCTTGAGCTGGTTGTACTGTAACCTTTCCATCTCTGACCAAAGCATGGTTGTGTAGATTGGATGCAGTCCTGATTTCATTGTTAGTGTGAAGTTTGTTGGTATGTGGAGAGAAGGTTAAGTTTTGTTTAACCCTATAAGCCAGCTTATTGATAAAGTGTTCCATGACAACATTGGCATCAGGCTGTTTGAAGCATGGATCTTGAATGACTTGAAATGCTTTGGTAGTGGTTCCATCATTGGTGAAAAATGCAGTTGAATCATTTGATAAACTTGTTTCTCCCTGATTGGTTTTGAACTGCTCCATAATCCTTTTTTCAAACATAGCATGTCTCTCATTCTGGAGAAGGAAGGCATACAATTGCTCATAGTTTGTATTCTTCAATCCTTTAGTGAGCTTCACAGAAGTGACAAACTTGTGCCATTCGGGATTCAACTGAATGTTAGGCATAGTCATTCTGATGTTCCTCATATCATTAACAAGCTTGTGGAATCTCACATAGTACTCATAGACACTCTCATCTGGTTTCATCTTGAAGTGTTCAAATTCATCATAGAGTTGTGATTCTCTGTCTTCCATAGTTAATTCAGAACATGAGAGAAGCATCTTGACATTATCCCACACTGCCTTTGCTTCGGTGTTGTGATTGATCAGCTTGTAGATATCTTTTGGAAGACCTTGAAGTACGATGTTAGAAGCCCTGATATCAGCATATGATACGCTTACACAGCGCGTTCGGGGTCAATGGAACTTCCTTTTCGTCGAGCAAGTTTTTCAACACCCTAGGCAGTGAACCTAATCGTTGTAGTGTAGTATTAGGGTAAGCCACGGGAATTGATATCGTTCTCTAGGGGAATAGGAATGCTAGTGAGAAGTTACTACGCTAAGGTTGGGGTTGAGGAAGATTATTTTTTATCTTTTTATGTTTTTTAGAAAAGGAAAAGTACGAATCTCGGGGTTTGGATTTGGGGGGTTGGTATTTCTACCGATTACTCTACTATTATCTAATTATCTAAACTAAGGTGGTGGTAGTCTATGTCTAAATATTGTGTGCTCGTATGATAGTTTAAAGATATGTTTACTTAGGGTTTACTACTCCTTAATTATCTCCTATTGGTGGTTGAATTGTCACTTCCTTATTCCTAATTGCGTTGTGTGTCTAAAGTTGTAGGGTATGCGTTTCTCCCTAACTCTTTGAAGTTACCAAAGGGTCTCGTCTACAAAACCCACAAGGGATGATGAACTCTAACTCTAAGGCCTCTTTGGATAGTTTAGCTTACAACAACTCAAAGTGCTATAACCTAAGGTTCACAAAGATTAATCAAGTATTAAGTACACAACGAATGACCTATCGCATTACTAGATCATTAATCAACTAAGATAAGAAACAACCAATCAATATTCAATAATTAAGTTTCATATTCCCTAAGCAAACACACAAGTAAATTAGCCGGACATGGAGAACATGCAAGCATACACACAAATAATTGAAGACATAATTAAATTAATGAAGTAAACAACTTATCTTGGTGTAAGATAGGGTTTAGAACCCTAAAATACGACCTTGGTTCGGTTTATGTTTTACTCCAAAAGTTTACCCAAAAGACTACTCTCTAAAACTGAAAAATTCGGATTCTATATATAAGATTACATGTGCGATGGCGTCACCTTATGATTTGTGACGCCGTCGTGTCGCCGTCATTAGGGTTTCGTCTTGGCCAAGTTAATCTTGCGACGGCGTCACCTTATGCTTGTGACGCCGTCCTCTTTAGCTTTTGACGCCGTCTGGATTGAATCTAGGCCGTCTGAGTTGCGACGGCCTACTCTTTTAAAGCTCGACGCCGTCCTTCAAAACTAGCAATTTCTCTTCTGAGCCGTCACAAATTCCTCCGACGGCGTTGCAGATTAAGCAGTGACGCCGTCCCCTTGTAATTTAGCAGCTTGAGTGTCTCAATTCTTGACTTTGGCCAGTTTCTTCATATATCCGCGCTTTTTCGTCCAAATAAGTGCCATTACAGCAGTTTGCCTTCAAGAGACCTAAAAAGTGAAAAGGAACGATATTAAGCAATAACGGATACAAAAGTGATCAAATAAGGGCTTAAACGACCCCTCAAAAGGTACAATTTAAAACCTTATCAAATATCCCTACACTTGGTATTTGCTTGTCCTCAAGCAAATGTGCTTTTAGCCAATTAATTTATAAGTTAGGGGTCATGAAGCATTGGTTTAAAACAGTTCACAATACATATAAGCCCCGCAAAAGTCATAACAAGCACGGAAATTACATACTAGCACCTCACATGGGGTGTTTGGATACTCACATCTCTCGGGTGTATATGAAATATAACAAATTGGAAATGGAAGATAAACACTCATTAATCGGTCCTAGTACATAGATTACCATAGGCTTGAGAATAGATCAAACCTCCATCGCTTTGGCGTAAGCACCTAGGAAAGACTATCAAAGATGTATTTAAAGGGTTGTAATGTAAGGCTTACGGCAGGGAAACAAAGGGTTTGGTGGGATAGGCTTTTTTAGTGGTGGCAAGTCAACAATCTCAATGTTACATGCATACGAAGAATGGCGCTGAAATAAACAAACATAAATTTAAAGATAGGTGTAGGATGGTAGCCCGTATGTTTTTTGTTTTTTTTTGAACACTCTATTTTTTTCTTTTCTTTTTCTTTTTCTATTTTTTTCGATTTTTTTTTTTTCATACACTTTTACTCTACCATCCTCTACGATAACATCAAAATGATAGGGGTTTATAGCACATCCCTACACTTGAGTTGTTATTACTTTAACACTAATATGACCCGATTTGAAAAGATCAAAACACTTGGGGTACATTATTACGCAAATAAGGGAATTGGCGTTCCCTTTTAGTCATTTAAAACTTTAACTTTTCCCATGAGTCCCAATCGTCCCAAAACTGTATACAAAGGATATGACTTAACTTAGCAACTCATGCAAGCAACTAGATAATTGAACTAAGGGTTTTGGGTGATAACAATAATGCACTAAAAGTGAGTGCATACAAGGTAGGCTAAGGCGATTTGGGTGTATATTTGGGGGTGGGGTGTAAACAATGCTCTTCATTGATATTCCGGAAAAACCGAAACATCACGAGAACCGCGAAAAGGATAGGCTCTGAGGGTTTAACTAGGGGTATCGTGTACTAAAGATGAGTACAACGCAATGGTGTGGGGGAATTACTCAACCGATGTGGAAGGAGTAATTATATTACGGGTATCAAACAAGGGTTATCCTAATGCCTCTTATCATTTAGTTATTCCTAACTACACAAGTGCAGTCCTACTAGCGATCTTGGAATGCATCACAAAACAAGTTCTAGAATCTAATATACTACCGGTTCACACTCTAAGCATTAAAGATGAATGCTTTAATTCCTACTAATCTAAGGGCGATCCTCACATTTTTGGTGGAATTTAAGTGGTAAAGGGTTTTGTGCTAGTCATATAACTTCCTATCCGTGAGACGCTTTTGTTAAGACTAATGGCCCACTCCTATATATTATGAAAAATTTTAAATTTGGTGCCAAAATTACCCTAACCGACATTTTCTCATGGTTTATTACGCAAATGCAATTGGACAAAGCAAATAATCAAGGATAAGCATAGTTTCAAAGTTCCCGTTTTATTTTCCCTCCCTACACTTAAACTGAACATTGTCCCCAATGTTCCCTGAAAGTATCAAAGTTATGATAAAAGAAGGTAATCAAAAACGAAATAAACTAGTACTCCCCTGATTAGCTCGGTAGGATCCGTGTGTGAAGTAGTGGTTAAATCCTTTCAAAGAAGAATGTATGCGTGAAAAGCTCCTTCCAACTTTATGTATCTTCTTCTTGATAAACAAAACCTGCACACTTGAATAAAACAAACGAAACCTTCGTGTAAAATCGGCGGTAATAATATATATAAGACTCTACTGAACTAGGATATAATGCTTGTTGAATGTATGTGTACAGAATTTCTAAGAAAATTAAGACTTGAAAAATTCCCAAAATTTTAAGTAGCTCAGAAAATGAGAAAAAGTAATATGATGTTTTTACTCGTTCCTGACGCCGTCAGGTTGCAATCCTGACGCCGTCAGGTTATCCTGACAAAAACTGGTCTGTGATTTTCTGGAAAATTTACATCTTTAGAATCTGGAAAAATTTCTGCAAAACATCCATTATGACTCGATACAAGCATTTGACTCGAACAAACATGCAAATATATCTTTTAATTAATTGTTATTCTCATGTTCACGTTTCTTATGAAAACGTGTGTAATCCTCCCTACACTTATCCTTTATGTAAAATACCTTTATATGCAATTAAGACGAGGTTAAAAACAAAATAAAGCATTTTTACAAATTTAAACAATCAATAAAAGATATATGACACAAACAAGCAAACAATTAAACATGGGTTGCCTCCCACGAAGCGCTTTTCTTTATTTAAGAGTCTTGTAGCTAGACTCGTAGTCGTGCTCCTACGTTACTTCATTACCGCCACCTTGACGGTCTCTAATGGGGGATTCCATGTTGTAGAAGTGCCCTATAATGCACTTCTCTAAGAGTTCATCCTCTCCCCAATCGGTCCTATATTCCGGTCCTAGGCTCAATCAATCCTTATAGAATCCGAAAATCTTAGCCATAACATAGTCTACACCTTTCTCCCTATCCTCATCATTCCTATAATAGACCGACAGTTTAAGTTCCTTTTCATCATTAGAGAGTGATGAAAACTTCTCAATCTTAAACGGCATTTGGTAAGCTATGTCGTCAGTCTCATCTTTGAATCGTACTACTCCTAACGAGGGGTTATAGGTCATCCCGGTGCTTTCTATGAAAGGTTTTCCTAGAATAACATGGGACAAGCTAGGGTCTATGGCCATGCTAATATCATCCACAATTATGAAGTCCGTAGGAAACGTGAAACTACCTACATAAACGGGCAATCCCTTAATTCTTCCGAGAAAATTGCAACTAACATTAGGATCATTGGGGTCTTGCCTAGTTGGAATAGGCTTCTTCAATATCCAATTGTAGTAGGTGCTAGTCATTATGTTGATGGGGGACTTGCGATCAATGTAGGCCTTTGCCACAAAAAGGTGTCCTATGCAACATGGTATGTTAAGATTCCAAGGGTTCCCAAACTTGATTCTAGGGCTTTTCCTAACATACATGTGAAGGAGGTTACGCACTAAATGAGGGTGGCGGGATAGCTCTTCTTCCGTAGGAAACTTATTGAAATAGTCATTGTCTACTTCATTTGTTCCCTTGGTCGTTTCATTCGTCGGTGTTTCCTTAACCTCAAGTATCATCTCATGGCTCGCTTCGTCATTTGTTCTATTAGGTTTTACTAAAGCTATGGTATTGACGAATTGGACATGCTTAGCCAACTTACTTGGGTCCTTCATCTCTACACCGGAAATTTCGGGGGTTGAGATAGAATTAACCTTCCTATCACTATTGGTTATGGCTTTCAAAAGGTTATCTATCTTCCTATCCATATCGGCTTGTTGTTGGTTGAAACGGTCCGAGAGCTTAGCTATTTGGGCTTCTTGGGATGCGACAAGTTGTTGCAACATTCCTTCAATGTTTTGGCTAGGGCCATGAGATAAGGGTAATGAGAAATCATTAGAAGTGAATTCTTTGGTTTGTCCCCAATAGAAGTCGGGCTTGCCCTTCCATGCTTCTCGGGTGTCATTAAAAGTCCTAGGTCCGGGTGTTGCAGGGAATCTTCCTCCCGTTCCATTAACATGCGAGGATGCGTAGTCAACGGAAGCATGTTCGGGAGATCGGGTGTAAGTGCGCGTGTTATGAGGATCACTACACGGCTCACACGAGGAGGAAACTTTGTTCACATGGCGTGAAGACTTAGGATTTTCGTAAGAGCTCATAAGGAATTTTACTTGATCTTCAAGTTCAAGCATCCTACTGTCAGAAGGTTGTGAGTCAATTGGAGGCAAGGAGATTGCCTTAACGGTTTTGGGCAACTCACGGGGGTCATTCCAACTTTCGTTGTCATAGAGAGCAAGGTCCTCTATTATACCCCATGATTCTTCCGCGGTGAGATCAGTAAGTTTTCCACCGGCCGCTTGGCAATGGATCGCTTAGTGGGGAAGTTGACATGATCATAAAAGATTTGGACTTGGAGCCAAAGATCAATGCCGTGATGAGGGACTTTATGGAGTAAGTCCTTGAATCGAGTCCATGCTTCGTAGACAGATTCACCTTGACGTTGTTGGAACATCAAGATGTCATTCCTAAGTTTTGTGGTTCTCCCCGGTGGGAAACATTGAGCAAGGAAACGAGTGGTGAGATCATCCCAACTTGAGATGGAGCCGGCGGGAAGTCGCTCAAGCCAATTACTAGCTTGGTCCCGTAGAGAGAATTGGAAGAGACGCAGACGCGTGGTCTCCCGAGTAGTAGCATCAAGGTCAATAGAATCGACAATTTTAAGGAAGTCCTTAAGATGCTGATTAGGATCTTCGGAGCGAAGTCCATGGAATGCACATCCATTTTGCACCAACCGGATGGTGTCGGATCGCAGGGCCGTAATTTGGGCTTGGTCGGGAAGCTCAATGGTGTTCCTATAGCCTGGGTGGCTAGGTCTCGAGTATTCACCAAGAGTACGGTCTCTTGGCGGGACAATGATTTGAGGGGGGTTTTCACCTTCCATGATGAAAATTGATGGGGTTACGAACAAAGGTCACGAAGAAGGGGGATAGACTAAAAGAAAGCTAAAAATGAGAAAAAAGTTTACTTGATAGGAATCAAGCAAAGAAACCTAAACGAGTTGGACTACTAACTAGCTATTCTATTCCCCGGCAGCGGCGCCAAAAACTTGATACGCTTACACAGCGTGTTCGGGGTCAAAAGAACTTCCTTTTCGTCGAGCAAGTTTTTCAACACCCTAGGCAGTGAACCTAATCGTTGTAGTGTAGTATTAGGGTAAGCCACGGGAATTGATATCGTTCTCTAAGGGAATAGGAATGCTAGTGAGAAGTTACTACGCTAAGGTTGGGGTTGAGGAAGATTATTTTTTTTATCTTTTTATGTTTTTTAGAAAAGTTAAAGTACGAATCTCGGGGTTTGGATTTGGGGGGTTGGTATTTCTACCGATTACTCTACTATTATCTAATTATCTAAACTAAGGTGGTGGTAGTCTATGTCTAATTATTGTGTGCTCGTATGATAGTTTAAAGATGTGTTTACTTAGGTTTTACTACTCCTTAATTATCTCCTATTGGTGGTTGAATTGTCACGTCCTTATTCCTAATTGCGTTGTGTGTCTAAAGTTGTAGGGTATGCGTTTCTCCCTAACTCTTTGAAGTTACCAAAGGGTCTCGTCTACAAAACCCACAAGGGATGATAAACTCTAACTCTAAGGCCTCTTTGGATAGTTTAGCTTACAACAACTCAAAGTGCTATAACCTAAGGTTCACAAAGATTAATCAAGCATTAAGTACAAAACGAATGACCTATCGCATTACTAGATCATTAATCAACTAAGATAAGAAACAACCAATCAATATTCAATAATAAAGTTTCATATTCCCTAAGCAAACACACAAGTAAATTAGCCGGACATGGAGAACATGCAAGCATACACACAAATAATTGAAGACATAATTAAATTAATGAAGTAAACAACTTATCTTGGTGTAAGATAGGGTTTAGAACCCTAAAATACGACCTTGGTTCGGTTTAGGTTTTACTCCAAAAGTTTACCCAAAAGACTACTCTCTAAAACTGAAAAATTCGGATTCTATATATAAGATTACATGTGCGACGGCGTCACCTTATGATTTGTGACGCCGTCGTGTCGCCGTCATTAGGGTTTCGTCTTGGCCAAGTTAATCTTGCGACGGCGTCACCTTATGCTTGTGACGCCGTCCTCTTTAGCTTTTGACGCCGTCTGGATTGAATCTAGGCCGTCTGAGTTGCGACGGCCTACTCTTTTAAAGCCCGACGCCGTCCTTCAAAACTAGCAATTTCTCTTTTGAGCCGTCACAAATTCCTCCGACGGCGTCGCAGATTAAGCAGTGACGCCGTCCCCTTGTAATTTAGCAGCTTGAGTGTCTCGATTCTTGACTTTGGCCATTTTCTTCATATATCTGCGCTTTTTCGTCCAAATAAGTGCCATTACAGCAGTTTGCCTTCAAGAGACCTAAAAAGTGAAAAGGAACGATATTAAGCAATAACGGATACAAAAGTGATCAAATAAGGGCTTAAACGACCCCTCAAAAAGGTACATTTTAAAACCTTATCAGCATCGAATCTCTTTTTCTCCTTATCATCGAGCTCATCATATGTCTTTGGTCTGTCAATTCCATAGATCATTGTTCCATCTTCAGCTGTATCAATTAAGTCTCTAGTAGTCTCAACCCGATATGGTCCTTCATCAATGGATTTGAGATTGTTGACTCCATTTTCCTTTCCAAGACAGTACAGTCTGATTCGTTGAGCCCAAGAGTTGTAGTCAGTTCTGTCAAGCATGGGTGGACGAGTATCTGAACCAGCTGCTTGAACATCCTCGACAACAGTGGAGATGATTGTAGGAACGTTGGTAGACATGATGACAGATTAAACCGGATTTTATAACTCTATGATTAAACCGGGAAATAGATTCTTTCACGGGATTTTACTAAATCAAGAGAAAACCGTATTCAAAGGATATCACCCAAGTCGCTAGGAAACCTTAAACCAAGTCGCTAAGTACCAAGTCGCTATATAAAAACTCACTACAATCCAAGTCGCTAGCAAAATTTTGACAGCAATTCGCTAAGCACCAAGTCGCTAAATAGCAACTCGCTAGGTACCAACTCGCTAACACTATAAAGTACAAGTCGCTAACTTACACCAAGTCGCTACGTGTAGTGGAGAATCCACTATGTGTACTTTTTGTTGGCTTATCTCAGTAGACAAGTCGCTAGCTCAACTCGCTAAGACCTTAAACAACAACTCGCTACCAAATAAGAAAGCAAATCGCTACCAAGATAAACTATCCGTGGCTCAAGTCGCTAGCTAGAAAATCACAAAAACACAACTTTTCAATCCAAAAACAACCCAACCACGATGATTCAAGCCTTCAAAATCAAAACCTAAACACTTGTGATGATTCTAAACACAAAAGTACTATCAAAATTCAAACTTTAACACTAGAAATCACCCAAATGATGCAAAAACCACTAAACTTTTTCAAACTAAAAAACCACCTAAAAACCACTAGAAATCCAAAGATATGTAAGAGATGATCTAACCATGGCTCTTGATACCAATTGTAATATATTGGATTTCACATACGCATCAAACCATAACACAAAGTAGGCGTACAAGAGTTTTTAGAGAGAGAAAGTTAGAGGTTTAGGGAACTTTAGTGAGAGAAAGAAAAATATTATTATGAGCTCTACCTCTCTACCTTGGAAGGTAGAGAGTATTTATAGTCTTACAATAAAACGCCACACAACGGGCTGTGGATCAGGCATACAGTGGGTAAAGACCAGTCCGTCCTCCATGGTGTTACTTAACTAAATACTAAATAGCTTAAAAGAACTACGACTACGAGCTTTCTAACGATTACATATACTAGAGGTGACCGACTCTTTAATACCTGGAATTTCTAATTCCTAACAGTATATAGATATAAGGATGGTTAGGTTAGGTATTCGTTCCCACGATCCCGCCAGAGCCGGAGGGATCTACCCAGGGACAATCCACTAGATAGTGTAGAAATCCTTAGGTATGATGAAAAAAGGAGAAAAGTGAGAAATGGGAGGAGTGCGGACTGAGACAGAGCTAGAATTGGAATAAACCAAACAAGGTTCTAGTTATGAAGTCTCGGTAAGCACTGAAGGGGTTGAAGAATGAAAAAGAAATTAATGTGAAAAGGGTGAAAATAAATAGCCCTCCAATAATTCAATCTTAGGGCAGAAACCGGGTTCAATACATATGCTACTGGTTGTTGCCAAGGTAACACTGGTATTGAAGACAAGACGTCATGGACCCAGTGACGCACTGCACTAAACTTCCCAAGCTACTCAAGTTCCTTTTAAAAGGGCTTGTTTCATTCTCACGGGTAACCTACATAATCTATCGACTTTCTCTTAGAGATTGTTGATATTGAAGAAGGAGACCCTCTCCCTAGTCTCCGGCATAGGAACCAAATGTGCACTATTGAGTCTAGAGCCACGAGATCATCAATAAATCTCATTAGGACACAAATTAAATGAAGACTTACTGTTTCACACAATGTGGAAAGTGAGATTATATCTTTAGAGTCCTACGCATTATCCTTGTGGTATTGCCAGAACATCTGAGTGATATGTAAAATATTCACGATGAAGATGGAAATCTTTCTAGAGCCACCATCTAACAAGCTCTTGGTAGGTAACATGTGAGATGTGTCCAATAGATCAAACTTGTGACAACTGGATTGAAACAATGGGACAATTCATTATTGAATCAACCTTGGTCCAGGAAATGGATTAACGGATACCTTTGAAAAACCAGTCGTTGTGCACAAAAATCTTTTCTCTATGGCACATCGACTGTGTATCATATTTTCAAATATCAAAAGGTCTTTATGATTGAAAATTGATTTTTCATATAAAACCTTCGTTGTATTGCGAAAAACTCTTTTGATTAAGCAATACACGATTGTTTTCCAAATCATTTTTAATCAATCAGTGAATCTCAATTCGCTGGTTCACTCACTCCGTGTTGTCTTCTTTGAGACGTTCCGGTTTGAGAACAGCTAGAACAGCTGCGAAACCCTGTCAAGGAGATTCTTTGAAAATATACCTGATCACAGGTAGTACTTGTACTGATCAACGGGGAACCGTGGGCCGTGTACCTCAATTCAACGAAAGTGATCAAAGACACTATCGTGCGCTTTATTGCTAACTGTTGTATGCAGGTACACCAGACGTTTGCAGCTGATCAGAATTGAGAGGTCAATCCATAGCCACATGCTCACACAATAATTCTAAAGAAATCATGATAAGTGCATCAACGACTCTGATATTTTCACACTATGCTTCTTCTACGCTGCTGCAAATATCATGAATCAACTAAAAGCTTCCTCTACTCTGATGAGAAGAAATCATGATCCAGAATGTGAGCATGTCAGTCCAGTGTCACAACATCACATAATGTCAACATTATAAAGGAAGAGTCAGAGATTTATGGAAGCTGATGATCTCAAAGCTGGCTCAAAACTCATCATCATATGGATCAGTTAAAGACCTCTACTTGGATTAATCAAACATGCAAAACATGAAGAATCAAAGACTACGGGCTACAAAGCAATGAACTTAAAAAAGAATCCAAGAACAATATTAATGTAATATATGTTTCTATTCTATGTAATTTGAGGTGACCTCCCTTAGGGGGAGATTGTTAGGATTTAGAAAATCCAGTTGTTAAAGTGTCGGTCACCTCAAGTATATGTAATCATTAGAAAGCTCGTAGTCGTAGTTATTTAATGTTAGTTAGTACTTAGTTAAGTATCATCGTGGAGGACGGACGGGTCTTTACCCACTGTATGCCTGATCCACAGTCCGTAGGTGGCGTTTTGTGTAAGGTACTATAAATACCCTCTACCTCCCAAGGTAGTGCGTTGGAGCTAATAATAAGATTTTCCTTTCTCTCTGTAAGTTCCCTAAACCTCTAAACTTCCTCTCTCTAAAATCCTTAAGGTGTACGCCCCATATAAACATGGCTTGATGTGTATGTGAAATCCAATATGCTACACTATAAATCTAGGAAGCCATAAAAGGGTGCTAAGCTACCTCAGGTTAGCACTAGTATGGATTTAGATGAGGCTGTCACAAGAAGGGAAGGTGACATGTTGGCAAGGGCTGCCACAACGGCTTCTAGCTTAGCAGCAGAGCAGGATAGTGGTAACATAAGTAAGACCCAAGCCAAGGAAACTTCTGAAGTGGTAGGATCTCAGGAACCTACTGCTGATGATGGAGACCCCCGCAAAATGGAAAATATAGGGGGCTCAGATGCTCAAACTAGGTTTGAGACTTAGTTTACATCCAAGGATTCACCTCTTAGGGAAGGTTACACATCCCGAAGTGATGAGGATAGACATGTGAATGAGGATTTGACGGATAATGATGTACACCATGACAACTCATGTGATCCACCTCTTGGGCTTGGTAATACAAGCCGAAGTGGCGAGGATAGTAATGAAATTTTACAAGAATTGATGGCTTTTATGTAAAAAATTGTCACATGATGTTCTTGGCCTCCAACAGCTTACAGTTTCTTAGGGTGCAGAGATAAGGAAGTTGAAGTCAAGGGTTAGATATTTGGAGGGTATATAGAGGTCAAGAACAGCTAAGTACAGAAGGTTGAAACATGCTGGAACTGCATTCGGGGTGAGTTCTTCTGAAGAATCTTGTTTGAGGGAGGATGCTCCCAAACAGGGGAGGAATGACAATGTCACAACTTTATGGGAGGCTCAGAATAACATGGATGCAGGGTTGGATGGTGAGGGTACTGGTTAAGATGATATGAGTGTAGATTTGAATGTGGAAAAGAAGCAGTATCAAGCAGTTGAAACAAAGAAAGTAACAGAGCAAAGTACTGTTGCAGGGGAGGAAACTACTTCTAGGCTAAAGGAACCTGCTGCTAGTACACTTGAATATGCTGCTAGATCTACTGCTAGTTTGAAGGAATCTACTGCTGCATCTGTATCTGCATCTTCTTCTAAAGTAAATGAAGATGCTGTTAGTCCAAATGATGTCTCATAGGATGATACAACAATGGAAAAGACAATGATGGACATGAAGAAATCAAAGCATGTTGTCAAAGAATCTTCTGCTACACCAGTTACACCTACTCAACCTTAACCTCAACCTCAACATACCCCACAAGCACCAAAACCACCAACTAAAGGTGTGGTCTTCAAAGAACCAGTCACCATAACAAAGGCAACTTCTTCTCAACATAGGTATGAAGGAAAAGGCAAGGGAGTTTATGTAGAGCCTGATCCATTTGCTGAGATACCAATATAATTATGGCCAAGAGAGAAGATAGTTGCTTATGATGAGAAGGTGGCTGTTGAACTACAAACCAAGTTTGCTTCAGAAAATGAACAAGTTTTAGAGAAACAAAAAATTGCAAAGGAAAATGAGGCAGAGACTTTGGAGTTATTGGCTTAGTGGGATGAAGAAAGGGTTAACGGTGATGCTGATTGTAAACTGAACAGAATTCTCAAAGAAGAAAATGAGGAGAACTATACAATAGAGGAAAGACCTAAGTGGCTAAAGAACTTCATGAAAAAGAAAAGAAAAGAATATGCCGCTGAAAGACTAGAGAAAAAGATGCTCAAACCACCAACTGTGAAACAGAGAAGAAACTTCCAATGCCACTACTTGAAGAATATGAAAGGTTGGAAGTTGGTACAGTTAAAGCCTTTCACTGATGATGAAAGTGTAAAAATGTATGAGAAGGCAAAAAGTGAAATAAACAACTTCATACCTATGGATACTGAAGATCCTATGAAGGAGAAAGTGGTGTAGAAAGTGAAACAGGTGGAAAAAGAGCATGAAGCGGAGGAAAATGTGAAGGAAGAGCTCCAACAGGAGAGCTTTACTATTGGTGTTAAGAGAACTGGGTTTAGGAGAAAGACCAAAAGGAGAAATAAAAGAAAAACAGACAAGTCCAAAGCTTATGAGTAGTCTGACATAGAACAAAAAGGACCAGATACTAGTGAGAAGGTTGATGAGCAGGATGATAAGGAAATTGATCTAAAGGATAGAGAAAAAGTGCAGGAATTTATAGTACTGACTAAGTACTCTGGATCTGAGATAGTTGATGAAACTCTTTTGGGGGTTAAACATCATGTTGTTGATGTTATTTCAGGGGTCAGAGATGGGAGTGAATCATACTGGGATGTCAAGAGAGCCAATGATCAGATTCAAAGATTCATTAGGTTTAGTCAGATGGTTCAATATCTGGATAGAGGGAATCTTGTAGCTATCTAGAGGATATTTAAGGAAAAGCACAGTCCTTATCCTAAGATGGTTTATGATGCAGCTATTTGGAATTATTTGAAGGTTATGTTGGAGCCAACTCATGAGGATCAATAGTGGTTAAAGTTGAGAAACAACACAGTTCAACAATGGAATTTATACCAGGATTGTGCTGTACATGCTCTATGTGCTCATGGTTTGGGGATATACATGCTGGTGGAGAAAGACTATCCTAAACTTATAGCCAACAAAGATGTTATAAGATTGATGCTTGATCCCAAGATGCTCAGAACTCAAAGACATTTCTTATCTGATGATCAAGCTTGCAAGCTCATAAGGAAGTATGAAAAGGTTCTTTTCCCTAAGAAGCAGAAGTAGTGTGTTTGGAAACATCATCCTGGTGATTCTCTATGCTGAAAGGAAACTTGGTGATTTGAGGAGAAAATATCAAGTTTAGGGGAGGATTGTTGGTTTTATGGATACTACTGCTTTTGGGAGAATCAATTGCTTACATAGTTTCTAAAGAAATGGTCTAAGTGTAATCTGCTGCTAGTGTTACTAAAACTATTGTTGGTGTATTCTACCTACTGCTAGGTGGTGTTGGAAAGAATCATGAGAATACACTAAGTGGTAAATGCTGCTGGAGTTCGAGAAACTACTCCTAGAGTAAAGTTTCTGTTGCTGAAGACTGAAGTACTTCCAGAGTATATATATCTACTGCTAGTTATATTTAGCTGCTGCTGGAGTCTTAGTCTATTTTTTATTTATGGAATGACGCGTTCCTATTATGTAGTATTAGATAAGTATAGAAAAGATACGATTGTCTAGGAAGTGATTTTAACCTAGTAGGACTCCTTCACATATAAAAGGAGATCCTAGGTCATTTTTTTATATATAAGTTTAAGGCGACTTCAAGGTTGTAAACCCTAGTGATATCAAGATCACTCGTATTATTATTCTAATAATATTGAAGCTTTTGATTGTGAATTTATTGTGTTCTTCTTATTCTATAAGTGTTATATTCCGCGTAATACCTATAGGATCAAACAACTTTTTATACAGATGCTATCAAAGATATATATTTACAAGGTGAACTGGATTAACAAGGTTACATGAATTCAGAGCATACAGTCCACCAAAGAGAGTTCCATGGGTAATTGAGCCATCATGGCCTTAAAATATGCAGTGTTTGTAAGTAAAAGTAATAGTTGAATGTGTTGAGTTTGTGAGTTTACTAATGGAAATGATATTATATGTGAAATATGGGATGTATAAAACATTTGTAAGTATCAGATTTGAGTTAATGAAAACAGAACCAACATTTGTGACTTTAACTTGTTGGCCATTTGGTAGTCAGACAAGAATGGGTGAAAAAGTGTTAATATTATGCATTCTAATAAGAAAAATACATATGGGATCAATAGCACCACTATTAATAATCCAAATTTCCTTAAACTTTGATGTAAAAGAGGCATTTAAATGTGTATGTACCTGACATATGTGGCATGTTGAAAGCAGTGAACTCCTTAGGATTATTTGGCAGCATGAGGAGGACTTAGTTTAGTTGATTTTGCGGCTGGTCCATCCTAGAGTGCACAAAAGGATCAGCAGAAGTAGAAGGGGTGGTGTTTGGTTCTGAGTGCTCATCACTTCCCACTGCGATGTAAACTGTAGTGTGTTTGGAAGTGGTGGATCTTTGAGATGGTAGGATGTACTTGCTATGCAATGGATGTCTAGCTAGATAACCAACAATCTTGTAGCACTCCTCACATCTATGACCTTCTTTGTTGCGGTTTTTGCAATAAACACCCATTCTGAATGGAGTCCTTCTTGTTGCAGTTTCTGACTGATTTAGATGAGAAGGTGTGTTTGGCTTGAACTAGTTGTTATTAGCTTTATCTTTTCTGGTAGTGGTAAGTGAAGTAGGAATGCTCATAAATGGTTTAGGAATGTCCCTTTGCTTCTGAGCATGCTATATGCTTTTGAAACTGAGGGTAGCGGCTGAATGAATAGGATTTGACCTCTAAAATTAATGTAGATTTCAACAAGCCCCATCAAGAATTTAATTATCCTCTTTCTTAGATCCGTTTCACCATTTGTTCTTCCATTAGTTCAATAACATCTACAAACACATGCATAGGGTGCCTCTAATGCATCCAACTCATCCCAAAATCCTTTCAGTTTGTGGTAATACATTTCAATGGTTGTGTTTCCTTGTTTCAAGTTTGCAATCTCATTAGACACTTGGTAAATTTTGTGCCATCCAATTGTGCCATCCTTGTTTCAAAATTGAATAAACTCATATTGTTACCAATTTGTTTAGAAACTTTATCGAGAATCCAATATATTACTATATCATTAGCTCTTTCTTAAAGTGACCTTATTGTTGAATTTTTCTATGGTTCTTCAAATTCTCCATTAATGATTTTGTTTCTTGCATTCAGGGTAATTATCATGGACCTCTTCCATGAGCTATAGTTGTCCTGTTAACTTCTTGAAGATGAGAAAAAGATCAAGATGGTCATTTTGGCAAAAGTATAGTGGGTGATGAATTGAGTTAATATCATCAGTAGTTGTTGTGTTTTGTGAAGATGAAGAAGTATTTTCATTGGATGTTTGAACAACCATGGTGAATGAAGCTTTTGGCGCCCATTTTCAGTAAAAAAAAATTGATTTAAGTTTCAGCGGGAAAAACGATTGATACGGTGGATGTGAAACCTCTGACAAAAGTTTTACAATCCTCCTAGGTAGTGTACCTAACCGTTTTAGTGTAGTATAGGTAAGACTCGGACGATTGATTGTTCTCTAGGGGAATAGTGTTGGGAAGGTCGAGATGTATGACGAATATGTCTAAGGAGAGGGATGGTTCTTTTTGTATTTTTATATTTTATGAAAGCAATGTAAAATCTCGGTATTTGGATTGGGGGTTTTGATTATCAACTTCTTAAAACTACTAATTAAACTAATTAAAACTAGAATTAAACTAAATTACAAGTAAATTAAATGGGATTCTTATGATAGGTAAAAACGTGTTTACTTGTTTAATTGGTCGAATTGTCTTCCATTGATTAGTCGAATTGTCACATCCTTGTTTAATTGGCGCGCTGTATTCCATTATTCGTAGGGAGGTGCCTAATGCCCTAACTCTATGAATGTATTGATCTCCTCTAAGAAACCGGGATCGCTAAGTAACCTAAGTTATATCCCCCAAATCTCCTATTATCAACAATCGCAACACAATAAACACAACCGAAAAGTCTACTAGTGCACTATAGGAAATGAATACGTTGTTTAGGACGTTCAAGCTTGCAACATTAAAGGAAGAAGCAATTTTTTCTAACCTAACGTGTAACAACCACTTAAACAAGAGACGACAATCAATAGTTAACAATTAGGTTTCATTAAATCTAAGAAAACAATATGTTAATTTAGCTAGACATGTTAAAGATAAAGAAACAAGTAATCATAATCAAGCATAAATTAAGCATAATGATAGAAGAGATTAAGAGACTTATCTCTTATTGATAAAGGGTGTTAAAACCCTAAAAAGACTGTAAAAACTAAAGAAAACTTGTACACCAAAGTTACTCTCCATGTGTGCACACCTAATGCAGGAAATTCTAAAAATTCCAGCGCATCTAAAAAGTGACGGCGTAACTTGTTACTTCTTCAATATTTCACCGAGTCGTCTCTAGTAAAATCTAGGCTGTTTTGTATCTCCGTTTGCAAGTGACGGTGTCACCTTATAGGTTATGACGGCGTCACCTTATAGGATGTGACGCCGTCTGGTGCTTTTTTCCAGAATTTTCATGACTTGGTCGTTTTCTTCACATTGTCATCCATTTTCATACAAATATGCTTGATTTCTAGCTTTTGATTCCAAATTACCAAAAAAGTGAAAAGAAACGAATATGCAAGCCTGATGGCGTCCCAATCCATAGGGCGACGCCATCGCTCACAAGGTTTTCTAAAAAATCCCAAACGACGGCTGAGGTCACTTTTTGGTTTTACAACATGACGGCGTCATGCCTTATTCCAAGAGGGCGTCGCCCTTTATTTTACACCAGACGACCAAGACTCATTTCAAGACGACGTCCTTATTGAAGCCAGATGGTGTCACATTTCCTCAACTGACGTTGTCCCAATGATGACTTGTCCTAAACAAAACCCTAATGATGGCGACCAGACGGCGTTACCATCGAAAGGCGACGCTGTCGCATGTGTATATCTATATATAGATTTCGAATTTTCTATATTTTGTTTGTAATATTTTGGAGAGCAAACCCTAGTTCGTTTATAGTCTGACTTGGGCAGTATTTTAGGGTTCCAAACCCTTCTTTACACCCAAAGATAACTTTTCTAATCCATTATATCACCATGTTTATCCTATGTTCGATTGTTTGTGTGTGTTCATGCTTATCTATCATGCGTAGCTAAAATATTATTTTATTTGTGTTAATACAAATATGCCATAAAAACATTTATTTATATTTTACGATCTTCTAATGTTTTGTCGATAACAAACGTAAAATCATTTTAACGAAACTAATAAAATACGTAAATGGTTTAAACTAATAGTTTCTAACATATTCACATTTTCACATAAAACACTAAAACAAGTATAAGTGATTTTATGATTTAATATTACATATGTACAACAACTAGTGTTTACATATTTGGGTAAAATATACACATAACTAGTATGTAGTATATTGGGTATTATAAATGGGTAGAAACTTAAGTGTCACAACCCATTGACCAAATACATTGTATATAGTTGGGTACAACCCAAAGCCCATGACCCATGCAGCTTGACCCATAACCCATTGCATGACATCATGCTTATATCATATATGGATAATATCCATAACCCATGGTATTGACCCATAACCATGTGACTAGGTGCATTGCACTCAAGAGATACATTGTATCTAGCTAAAGACCCATGGATCAACCCATGACCCATGACCCATAACCAAAATACCCATGGGTAAAGAGGAGCGTCCCACGGATCCCTAGCTTTACGCTAGACGGATCCCTTGTGGGAGGGATCCGTGGGATCCGGGGAACAGTAGAATTTTTCCTCTATAAATAGTGAGCCATTTCTTCATTGTTTCTCACCCCTTTCCAACATACTTTCCCCTTGAGTTAAAAACTCTCTAACCTCAGATCCAAGAGATCTATGTTTTTAGTTTTGTTTTTGTGTGATCTTCTAGGTTCCTCTTAAAGGCGAGATCACCACCTTTGTAGTCGAGCAAGCTCAAGTCCATGAGTTGCCATGCTTCCTCATCATCAAGACTACTAAAGTCTTCTTGTTGATGATTGTTTTTCTTTTCATAAGAAGTGTTGAAGACATTTTTGAAAGGTGTCTCAAGTCTGAAGACGAAGATATTAGTGAAGGGTATCTATCGTACATATCACAAGCACTTGTGGTGGGTGCTTAGAAGTCTAGACTAGAAGCATTAGTGAAAGGTGCGTAGAAGTCGAGACACAAGACATTAGTGAAGGGTGTCTTGAAGATCTAGTTAAAGGTATTAGTGAAAGGTGCCTTAGATGTACATTCGATATGGTGTATTTCGATGTATAAGATAGATTAGTACTAGATCCAAGGATATTGATATCCTTGATGATGTTGTAAAAAGGGGTTGATCTCCTTTGGGATTAGTCATTGGTGTAGTGTTGGATAGTAGTTCCTCCATTGCAATGGAACTAGGTGCTTAGCCTAGTACCTAATAAAGGGTAGGTGACGTTGTGTAGGTGTGTTTCACCTTGGTGTGAAAGAACTAGGTACTTAGCCTAGTACCTAATAAAGGGTAGGCGACATTGTGTAGTTGTGGTTCGCCTTGGAGTGAAAGAACCCGGTGGTTAGCCTAGCACCGGAAAAAGGGTAGGCGACGTTGTGAAGGCTTCTCCGCCATAAGGAGTTGGTGTAGTGATTATGAACTCTCGAGTAGGTGACTCGGGGAGTGGGGTAGGGCAAGGAAGGTGTCCTTGTAGCCGAACCACTATAAATACTCGCGTTGTGGTTTTGTGCTTCTTACTCTTATCTTTTCATTACATACTTTTATATGCTTGTTTATCAACATCCAACACACACATCCAAATAGATTGACATAAGTCGATCTAAATATTTAATAAGGAAGTTTTAATTGGTAAAACTATTCAACACCCCCTTCTAGAGTAAGGAAAACTGGCTTCTTCTTTAATTGTTGTGAGCTTGAACGTCCTAAATAGTATAAAGCTTGAGAGTGCACTTGAGCCATCATTGTGTTTATTGCGTGAGTTGTAGCTTTAGGATAATAGTGTATTCGGGGGAGATACTACGGTACTTGGCGATCCCGAATAGTTTAGAGAGTTACAATTCATAGAACTAGGGAATTAGGCACCCCCTATGACCACACGGAATGAAAAGCACCAATTAGAATGAGGATGTGACAATTCAACCGACCAATAAGAGATAACTAGGGAGTAAGAAAAGCTAAGTAAACTCTCTTTTAATTATCATAAGAAGACAACCATATAATTGATAGTTTATTTTCTTCTTTTCATTAGTTAATTAATTTTTAATTTTAACTGTTAAATAGTTAAAATTGGTAGAGGTACCACCCCCCACTCCTAAACCCCAAGATTTTACTTGGTTTCCAAAAAAAATATAAAAATCTAAAAAGAATCACTCTCAACCTCACATTCTAGTCATACATCTCTACTAGCATCTCTATTCCCCTAGAGAACGATCAACCCCCTAGGCTTACCCACACTACACTACAACGATTAGGTACACTGCCTAGAGGGTTGTAAATCTTGCTCGTAAAAAAGGAATTCTTTCGACCCCGAACTCCGCTATTAAGTTTTTTGCGCCGCTGCCGGGAAATAGAATAGCTAGTTAGTTTTCTATCTCGATTAGGTCTACTTGCTTGATTCCTATCAAGTGATCTTTTTTCTTTTTCCTTGGCTTTCTTTTAGTCTTCCCCCTTATGGAGAATTCCAATCCACCAAATCTCTCACCCATTCATCACTTTGGTAATCACCTAGGGCATAATGAAATAAATTGGCAACATAATAGTCCTTTTTATGATTCGGATTCAGGTGAGGAATTTGATGATGAGGAGACACTTGATGAAAGAGAAGTCATTGATGGAGTTAGGATTGAGATGGAAGAAGATCCCTCTCAATGTTTTGACCTTAAGTTTAGAATTGAGAAAGATAGTCCCTTTAACATGCAATTTCCTTGTAAAATAGGATTTGAAAGTTTTGATGCTTAATTGAATTCATTCTTAATTTAAACTTAATCTTAAGGACCTTATACAATAAATTAACGTAAATAAGTTAGTCTATCAAGGGAACAATGTTGTTAATGCGGTCACTCATTTGCACGTGTTTTTTGGAAGTTTTGATTATTTGGTAGAGTTCATGGTCTTTGATGAGTGTGTAAAAACTCATCATTTTTGGTCAAATCTGAACTGCAAAACATTTAAAAAACACTCAGAAATGCATCAAAATACTGAAAATATCTCAAAATTGTGTTTTATATGTTACAGATGCAAAATTATTGAAAACATATGAAAAACGAACAAAGTTTGCATAATTGGCAGTTTCAGTCCCCAACTTTCAAAAATGACAAAACAAGTCCCCGGGAATTTCAAAAAAAAAATGGAAAATATTATTTATGGCCCTTGGTTAATAAAGTTTGTCATTTATGGCCCTTATAATAATTTTTGGAAAATTACAGCTTTGGTCCCTGAAGTTTCGAATTTTACACGTTTGGCCCTTGAAATTTCATTTGGCTTCATAACTAATCCTAAGTCCCATTTATCTACAAACCCAAAATAAGCTTAAACCCAATCCACCCAAGCCCAATCCAATACCCGGTCCAATACCCATTACCCACGATCAAACCTTTACGCGGTCAATTATTAACCACCCCTACCCATCTCCTTCTTCGTTTCCCGCCAAAACAAAACCCGCAACACAAACAATAAAAAAATCCCACGCCTGTCCTCCCCTGACAACACAGCCTGCTACCACCTTCCCTCCACATGCTTCCAGCTCACCTCCAACTCACCCCACATGTGACCACATGCTCACAGCCTGGAATAGCTACAAAAGGTTTTCCCGCCAAAATGTGTTTAAGGGCCAGGATGGATTTGAAGCTAATTGAACGAGTGGGATTTGCTCGGAATTGATCACAGAAACTTTTTGGATGGCTATTTAAAGAAGTGAAGACACACAGAGATTTTTGGGGTCCCATTTTTTAGACCACATTCGTAGTGTAGCTTTTAAGTTAAAATTAGATAAAATTTTATAATTCAGTTAAATTTCATATTGTTGTGCCTTAAATTTCATCCTTAGTTTAAATTTCAAAAGCTTTGTACTTTTCAGTTGTAATTCAAGATTAATGACATTTCAGTGTTTCGAATTAATTGCTATTCAAACTTTACAAGCCCTCTTTACTGTTGTTTAAGCTCACATCAGCTTAATTTTAGCTTTGGTTAAGTGTAATTGTTGTTTAACTCAGTTTCAATTTCAGTTAGTCAGTAGTTAGTTCTTAGTATTTTGTTTTTTAGTTTTAATTCAGTTTTCTAGTCTAGAATTTCTCCAAGTTCCAGTCCCATTTACATTCTTGTAATTTAATTTAAATGTCTTTTTAATTCAGTCAATGCAATTTAATTCCCTGTTATTTTTCTTGTTTAAAAATTTTAATTTCTTTGTTGCTTTAAATCTGTTTTAAGCATTGCCCTTATGTGTTCAAGTTATGTCAAAACCACTTCAAGTAATTAGAATCTAAGTTTTTAGCCAAACATCTGTTTTTAAACCATTTTCAAAAGTCAAAATCTCACCACAATTGGTTTCTGTCACTAGCATTTCTGCCCCTTGAGGGGTGTCTGGATTAGTGTATTTCTTGGGTCAAATATAAGTTTTGACCCGCTTTTGGTGTTCAATCAGTTTTAGAGTGCTAAGTCCATGAGTTTGAAGCTGCATTTATCTTTTAGTTGATAAAAATTAGTAAGGTTGAGTTTTCATTAGTTTTGTCTAACTGTCCCAAACAGCCTCACAGCAGCTAGAGTTGCCTTCCAATAAGCGTTTAAAGTACCCCTTGCTGCACATCTTGCTGCATCAGCAGCCAACGAAGCACCATGATCTTTTTTAGCTCAGATTCAGGTAAGTTCTTAGCTTAGTCTGTGCTTATTACAGCTTATTTAGTCCATTGCTAGCTTTTTGTACCTTGTAGTTTTCTTTCAACACAGCTTAATTTATTGCTATTTATTAGACTTAGTTCTTAGTAGCTGTTTTAGATTGTACCATTTAGTCTTTAGCTAATAGTTTAGCGTTTTAGACGTTTTTAGTAGCATGGCAGCCATTACCCAAACACCCCCTTAGGATTGTTTTCAGTTTTCATTTCTCTTTTTATTTCTGTAACTGCTTAATATTCAGGTGTGGTAAGTTTAGATTTTGTAAAAAAGTTTTACTTTGATCTCAACTTGAAGTTGCAAAAAAAAAAAAAAAAAGATTTAGTTGGTAAAAATTGAAGGACCCAGGATTCGAACCTGGGACTTGCTGGTTCCTGCACACGAGCACAACACCACACACCTAGGGGCTTTTTGATGTTTTATCTTACTCAGCTCAATATTTAAGCATATTTCTGTTTCACATTTAAAAGAAAAAAATAAGTGAAAAAAGGGTGGGCAGTGGGACTTGAACCCACGACCTCACGCCCAGTTGCAGAACCACACAGACCCAACACCTTACCAACTGTGCTAGAGTAGTTCTTTGTTTAACATTTCCTTAGCTAATTATTTAAATACACGTAGCAGTTTAAGCCATTTAGTTTATCTTTCTCTTTTGAAGCTCGGGATTAGCCCGGGTTTTCACGTTTTTTAGTTTTAGCACCCTAGGATGTAGTTTAGCGTCGTTTTATCATTCCTTAGGCTTAGTAGTAGGTAATTTGTTGTTTATTAGGGTTCCCTTGCCTTAATTACTTCCCGGTTAATTAATTTGTAGAAAAACGAAATCAAATTCCAAAATCGTTCAACCAATTCAAGTCCTAATCACGAAACTCAACGACACCGTCAATTTCACACCTCGTTGGGACACGACCCGGGGAAATCACTTTCCCGGTATCACTTTTATCACACCCGTGAGGTTTGGCACGTTAACCCTTTTCCTAAAAGGTTGATTTGTCGAATTTTACGGTTATTTTGATATACGTTGATATTTGTGTTTTCACACACTCACTTTCACGCGAATCAAATTTTGGCGCCGCTGCCGGGGAGGTGTGTTGCGACAATATCGTGAAGTTTTTGCGATTGGTGACTTGAAGAACCTTCCTAGTGAAGTTATTGTTTTTATAAAAAATACAAAAATACAAAAATATTTTTCTTTTCTTGGTATATATGTAAAAGATAAAAATACAAAAAGATTTTTGCTTGTTCTTTTAAATAAAATAGAACACACAATCAAAATAACATTCTCAACTGAGGTGTTATCATTATAAGTTCCCGAACAAAAGATTTAAAACTTGCCTATGTGTCACTTGCGTAAATACGCTTGTGATTATTGGTTTAAGTTCCTCGTGTTTTGCCTCGGTCTTGTTTTAATTGAAAGTGTTGTTTTTGAATGTGCATGTGCACTCGTTTTCAAAAAATCCAAAAAATATTCTTCTTATTCCTCTTGTCCATTTGATTCTATCTCTTTAACCCTCTACATGTTTAATTCTCATGGCGACGTTCGATTATCATCGTTGTTTCCACTGCAAAAGCCGTATGGTAGAGGATCAGCTCTATTGTCAGAATCCGGATTGTTTATGCAAGCGATGTGGAAGGATGGGTGCAAGCAAATATTGTTATTGGTGCGAATTATCCGATAAAAACTCTCTAGATGATTCTCCAAGTTTTTCCGACCCTCCGCCACAACCCGATGTTTCTTCTATTGTCTCTGAGCCCAAACCGTCCAGAGTTGATCAAAATATTTTGCAATTTACGAGAAAAGAGCAAGAACCGGAGACCAAAACGGAAGTGGTGGAAATTGCTAGCTCTGAGAGCAAACCACTTGTCCCACCTCCGGAATCTTCAAAACCTTTTTCAGACGAAATCATGAACATGCTTAAAAATTTCTTAATTGAACTTCGTCAAGATTCAACTTCGGGAAATACCGCTTTACCTTCCGTATGTGATATTTTTGAACCCTCGATTCCTACTCCCGAACCCGAGATATCTTCATACGATCAAGAGTATTGCTACGGTTGTGGAGACGTGTTACCGAAAGGTTTCCGTTGTTACAAATGTATGTGCGAGTGGTGTGGAAACTATCTTACTGATGGATTTTGTTCGATTTGTGCCGAGAATTCATGCGCTTATGATTCTAATCCTGATTCCTTCAATTCTCCTCAGAACGATTTCAACTACCCTCCACAAAATTCAGTCGAGCCACAACCGTACTATCAAGATTTCAATGATACATCGTTCCAAAACTTCTCTCCTCAATACCTTTGTTGTGCAAATTGTGGGGGCCCTCATTATGATTACGAATGTCAATCATGGAATCAACATTACTATGGACCTGATCCTTGTTATAACACTCCTTGTTTTGACAATTTCCAACCCCCACAACTTCCTGTTATTAATCAATTTCCTCATATAATGCTTGAAGAACTTTCAGAGGAACAAGCAGCTCGCAATGAAAGATATCTAGCCGATGAAAGAGCAGCTCAAAAGCTTCTTGACAAAGCCGCTCAACAGCGTCTCCTATTTAACGAAGCTTGCCGTCTTGATGATGAGGATGAGGAAGATTGGGAGACGACAAAGGACAAGGTGCATATTTCAAGCCCACAAAGTACCGCACATGTCCATTCTCCACCCTCATATTGCCTATCTACCATAGAACCTTCGGATAACCTTTTAATGGGGGACGAGCATCTTGACACTATTCCGGAAACGGAACCGTCTTGTGTTGAGAACCTTGTCCCAACCCCAAGTGAGTCCGAGGTCATCTCTGGTGATATGTGTGATGAGCTTCTCGATGATGATTCTTCTCCCACCCCGAAAGAACCTGTTGAGGTAATCTCCGAGTCTGAAAATGACTATACGTCGTTTGATGATTCTTTATCGTGTGGAGACATCGAGTATGTTGAGGAGATACCTTCTGAGCTCGTCAGCTTAGAAGAAGTGAGAGATGTTGATCCCGATGATCTTGATATGGAGAATGATTTTGAAACAGATGATGAAGATATTCTTGTTGTGTCCGAGAAACCTTTTGCCATGGCATTCACTAATCCTCTATTTGACTTCGATTCTGAATTCACTCTAATTTCAGATAATCCCATCTTTGATATTCAGAATGAGGATAGTAACTCTTACATGGAGAACCTCGTTACATCTCCATCTTTACTCGAAGATAAGAATAGTGGCAATCCCACTTCGATGTTAGACCTTCTTGAGGAGTTTGCTGATGAACTCGCTCTTATTGATTATTCTCCACCGGGAGATGATGATGTGCACGTCGACTTTCTTTCTTCGGATGACTCGATACCTTCGGGTTTTCAAAGTGACAATTATGGCTTAGGTCCATCATCCACTCGTCCGCCTGCTAAACCACCTGATGATGGAACCTCTTCTAAGCCCGACATGGATGTTTTCATTGCTTTAGTGGTGGATAAGATTTCTGAACATTCCGTCAATGTTCCCCAATCTAATCTTTTGCCCACCCATCCCACCCATTGTCAACTCATTGTCACTTTGCCTTCTCATCCCATTTCTTCTCCATGTCCTCACTCCTACAAGAGTGAAGATACCATCTTTGACCCCGACATCTCCCATTATCTTGAGCCGGGAATATATCTCATCGGTGTGGAACTTTCACATGCTTCAAATGTTTGTCCAAACATCTTGAATGAAAGTCCGATGGAGATTGTTTCTTCCACTTTGCTTCCCCATGAACAAATTAATGCGGGGTCGAGTCAAGCTAGCGACTCGGGAATCAAAAACAGTAGCACACTATATGGGTTTTCACCCGTATTTCTGACTTCTTTCTATTTTCTACCACCCTAGTGTGGGGGAGTTGCCCCCGCTGTTGTATATAAGTTTAAAAAAAAAAAAAAAAAAAAAAAAAAAAAAAACTTTTCACAAATAATGGCCGTAGTATTTCCCTTTTACATTCTCAGTTTCGGCATAACCGCCGGTACTTTGAATATTGAGGGCAATATTCATTTCTAGTGTGGGGGGGAATTCTCACGAATTTTATCATGCAATTATACCACCCAATTCCCCCCATTTTTGGCCAATTTTTTTTTTATGGTTATCAGTCCGCCATGTCTAACAAACAAAAGGATTGGCTAATCCAGGAGGAAACGGCTCTTGGTAAAGATTTATCAAATCCGTTGACGGCTTGCAATTTGCCCAAAATTGTATGGTGTTCAGCTCACCATATCTTTAATTAGTGAAGAGTTGGCTAGCCCGCAAGTTTATGGCTTGTGGTAAAGGCAGTTGGAAAACCATAATTGGTAATCGACTCACCAAAGATATTTTATCTAAGAGTTGGCTAGTCCAGAAGCAAACGGCTTCTGGTAAAGACAAATCAAATCCGTTGAAGGCTGGTGATTTGCTCAAAATCATATGGTTATCAGTGTACCATAGTTCTTACTTGAACTGAAACATTTGGCTACTCCAGAAGTAATGGCTTTTGGTAAAGATATTCAAATCCATTAAGTTTTCTCAAAAGATTGCTAGGGACTAGCAATAGTTTAGTGTGGGGGATTGATGAGTGTGTAAAAACTCATCATTTTTGGTCAAATCTGAACTACAAAACATTTAAAAAACACTCAGAAATGCATCAAAATACTGAAAATATCTCAAAATTGTGTTTTATATGTTTCAGATGCAAAATTATTGAAAACAAATGAAAAACGAACAAAGTTTGCATAATTGGCAGTTTCAGTCCCCCAACTTTCAAAAATGACAAAACAAGTCCCCGGGAATTTCAAAAAAAAGATGGAAAATATTATTTATGGCCCTTGGTTAATAAAGTTTGTCATTTATGGCCCTTATAATAATTTTTGGAAAATTACAGCTTTGGTCCCTGGAGTTTCGAATTTTAAACGTATGGCCCTTGAAATTTCATTTGGCTTCATAACTAATCCTAAGTCCCATTTATCTACAAACCCAAAATAAGCTTAAACCTAATCCACCCAAGCCCAATCCAATACCCGGTCCAATACCCATTACCCACGATCAAACCTTTACCCGGTCAATTATTAACCACCCCTACCCATCTCCTTCTTCGTTTCCCGCCCAAACAAAACCCGCAACACAAACAATAAAAAAATCCCACGCCTGTCCTCCCCTGACAACACAGCCTGCTACCACCTTCCCTCCACATGCTTCCAGCTCACCTCCAACTCACCCCACATGTGACCACATGCTCACAGCCTGGAATTGCTACAAAAGGTTTTCCCGCCAAAATGTGTTTAAGGGCCAGGATGGATTTGAAGCTAATTGAACGAGTGGGATTTGCTCGGAATTGATCACAGAAACTTTTTGGATGGCTATTTAAATAAGTGAAGACACACAAAGATTTTTGGGGTCCCATTTTTTAGACCACATTCGTAGTGTAGCTTTTAATTTAAAATTAGATAAAATTTTATAATTCAGTTAAATTTCATATTGTTGTGCCTTAAATTTCATCCTTAGTTTAAATTTCAAAAGCTTTGTACTTTTCAGTTGTAATTCAAGATTAATGACATTTCAGTGTTTCGAATTAATTGCTATTCAAACTTTACAAGCCCTCTTTACTGTTGTTTAAGCTCACATCAGCTTAATTTTAGCTTTGGTTAAGTGTAATTGTTGTTTAACTCAGTTTCAATTTCAGTTAGTCAGTAGTTAGTTCTTAGTATTTTTTTTTAGTTTTAATTCAGTTTTCTAGTCTAGAATTTCTCCAAGTTCCAGTCCCATTTACATTCTTGTAATTTAATTTAAATGTCATTTTAATTCAGTCAATGCAATTTAATTCCCTGTTATTGTTCTTGTTTAAAAATTTTAATTTCTTTGTTGCTTTAAATCTGTTTTAAGCATTGCCCTTATGTGTTCAAGTTATGTCAAAACCACTTCAAGTAATTAGAATCTAAGTTTTTAGCCAAACATATGTTTTTAAACCATTTTCAAAAGTCAAAATCTCACCACAATTGGTTTCTGTCACTAGCATTTCTGCCCCTTGAGGGGTGTCTGGATTAGTGTATTTCTTGGGTCAAATATAAGTTTTGACCCGCTTTTGGTGTTCAATCAGTTTTAGAGTGCTAAGTCCATGAGTTTGAAGCTGCATTTATCTTTTAGTTGATAAAAATTAGTAAGGTTGAGTTTTCATTAGTTTTGTCTAACTGTCCCAAACAGCCTCACGGCAGCTAGAGTTGCCTTCCAATAAGCGTTTAAAGTACCCCTTGCTGCACATCTTGCTGCATCAGCAGCCAACGAAGCCCCATGATCTTTTTTAGCTCAGATTCAGGTAAGTTCTTAGCTTAGTCTGTGCTTATTACAGCTTAATTAGTCCATTGCTAGCTTTTTGTACCTTGTAGTTTTCTTTCAACACAGCTTAATTTATTGCTATTTATTAGACTTAGTTCTTAGTAGCTGTTTTAGATTGTACCATTTAGTCTTTAGCTAATAGTTTAGCGTTTTAGACGTTTTTAGTAGCATGGCAGCCATTACCCAAACACCCCCTTAGGATTGTTTTCAGTTTTCATTTCTCTTTTTATTTTTGTAACTGCTTAATATTCAGGTGTGGTAAGTTTAGATTTTGTAAAAAAGTTTTACTTTGATCTCAACTTGAAGTTGCAAAAAGAAAAAAAAAAAGATTTAGTTGGTAAAAATTGAAGGACCCAGGATTCGAACCTGGGACTTGCTGGTTCCTGCACACGAGCACAACACCACATATCTAGGGGCTTTTTAATGTTTTATCTTACTCAGCTCAATATTTAAGCATATTTCTGTTTCACATTTAAAAGAAAAAAATAAATGAAAAAAGGGTGGGCAGTGGGACTTGAACCCACGACCTCACGCCCAGTTGCAGAACCACACAGACCCAACACCTTACCAACTGTGCTAGAGTAGTTCTTTGTTTAACATTTCCTTAGCTAATTATTTAAATACACGTAGCAGTTTAAGCCATTTAGTTTATTAGGACTTTTTTTTTACAGCTTATTTCAAACGTATTTCCAACTTTTTATATTTTTCTTAGATTAAGCACTATTCAAAGTATTTTCTGTAATTTTTCCATATCTTTATAAATTAGCTTTGTATTTTTAATTAATTAATTTTTTAAAATAGTTTTTAATTCGTAATAAATAAAATAAAAGTCGAAAAAATACCCGGCTTTTTTCTAAAATCATTTTTTGTCATGTAGAATGTAGGAAAATTGATTTTGCACTTATAGGACTTAATTTTATTATCTTTCTCTTTTGAAGCTCGGGATTAGCCCGGGTTTTCACGTTTTTTAGTTTTAGCACCCTAGGATGTAGTTTAGCGTCGTTTTATCATTCCTTAGGCTTAGTAGTAGGTAATTTGTAGTTTATTAGGGTTCCCTTGCCTTAATTACTTCCCCGTTAATTAATTTGTAGAAAAACGAAATCAAATTCCAAAATCGTTCAACCAATTCAAGTCCTAATCACGAATCTCAACGACACCGTCAATTTCACACCTCGTTGGGACACGACCCGGGGAAATCACTTTCCCGGTATCACTTTTATCACACCCGTGAGGTTTGGCACGTTAACCCTTTTCCTAAAAGGTTGATTTGTCGAATTTTACGGTTATTTTGATATACGTTGATATTTGTGTTTTCACACACTCACTTTCACGCGAATCAGTCTTAGAAGACTTAGGAGAGTTCATTGATAGAAGCCTCACTCAAGTAATACTTGGAAATCCCTTTAAGAGAATGACTAAGTTGAATGAACGCATGGTTGATGGTTTAATTACATTCTCTAATGAAGTTGAGGATTTTGCCTATCAAATGCCCCGTATACACTCTAGGTTTAATCACAAAGATATCAAGGCATGTAATCAAATAGCTCCTATTTCATTACTTAGTGGAAGAGACAAGCAAAAGGGACTTAGACATTCTTATGAGAAAAATGAGAGATATTATAAAAAAAATGTCCATAGTTAGGAGACGATTATAAGAAAGATGAAAGAACATTAGAGTGGCTTAGATATGGGAAAGTGAGCGTGCATGAGATGATGTGGGGTATGACTTCGAGTCTAGCTACAAGACTCATAAATAAAGAAAAACGCTTCTTAGGAGGCAATCCATGTTTGTTTTTCTTTTTTTTTTTGTGTTTATATAACTTTTTCATTGTTGCTTAACTCTCATGTTTATTTTATGAAAATGCTTTATTTTGTTTTTAACTTCGTCTTAATTGCAAATAAAGGTATTTTACAAAACGATAAGTGTAGAGAAGATCACATATGTTTTTAGAACTTGCATGAACATGAGATTAACAATAATTAAAATTCTATATATTTGTGTGTTTGTTAGAGTCAAATTCTTGTATTGAGTCGTAATGGATGTTTTGCAGGAATTTTTCCAGGTCTTTAAAGAAGTAATTTTTCCAGAATTTTTCCGGAAAATGCACAAGATCCTTTCTATCAGAACAACCTGAAGACATCAGAAATAAAATAAAGGAAAAGGATGTGATCAATAGAGGAGAGTGGTGCTAACCTAGTTACTCATCCTAACTAGTAGTTTTTATGTCTAATTACTTCCAATTACTTCAAGTGGGGTCAAAGTCGAGAGGTTAGCATTTGGTCAGTTCGTCCTAACCTATCAGCAAAGGGTACCACTGGAGAAGTCAGGTGTCCCCTCATAAGTCCAGTTGTTCCTGGTCCCCTAAGCCAAGTCATTAAGTTCCGCTACATGCTAGACTTATAATAGTGAGTGCCCGGGCGGTAGCAACTTAAACACTCACCCCCTAATTCTTAAGTTCATCCAAACGGTAGGTGATCAGTTGGTCAAATCGCACAAGTAGAAAGGGTCTTCAGTTGGTCAAATCTTACCCTTCCCGTCTCAGTCTACTCACTTAGGGTAAGTTGGTCATATCTCCAAAGCAACTAGCCTCTACCGCCATTTAAAACTACCGAAACAAGGGTAGCTACCAATAAAATATGCATGCATACACTTAGAAATAATTATACGGAAGCAATGTAAACACAATCAAAACAATTAAGGAATCATAACTAGGCCAGCACCAAGAGGTGCTTAGCCGCTCATATTAACCATCCAAATCAATTCAATGTTTAATGTTACGAAATACATGAATCGAAAGTAAAGAAAAGATAAAAAGCTAATGCTTATCGTAGGGGAGTGATTTTTCCTTTGGAGATACCTCTGTATGCTCCTTTAGATCTGCCTTCGAATTCTTCTCATGTTCTCTGATTGTTGTGTGTGAAATAGGATGCTTTGAAATGCTGGAAATCGTGAGGTATTTATAGGCCAGATCTGGTTACGGCGTAACTATTAAAAGAGTTACACCGTAACATATAATTCTTCGTAATTTTGCATTAATAATGCTGGTTACGGCGTAACCTCAGGAAGGAATTACGCCGTATCTTCAATAAATCTTGGTTACGCGGTAGTTGATGCATGAGTTACGGCATAATTAGTAGCGGCGCGGAACCTCGTTTGACCTAATATGGTTACGTCGTAATCTTTGGGAGAGTTACGCCGTAATCTTCTGATAAGTTGGTTTTCTAAGCCACGCTCTAGTTACGGCGTAACGTGAGAGAGGAGTTATGCCGTAACTTCTTTAAAGTGAGCATACTATGATAAATCTTCAATAATCTCTCCAAATCCGCGTCTCTTTAGCTCCAATTCTCGTAATTTACCTAAAATGAAATATAATGGAAAACAAGCGTAAATCCATATAAATGATATAAATTACAAGCATTATCGGGAGAAATTGACACTTCATATTCAGGATAATTTGATGTTATTATAGTTCAGGGTCAAGGCAAACCAATTAAGTGTTACAATTGTGGAGGAGAAGGACATATTGCTAGGAACTGCACTCAACCTAAACGTCCATAGAATGATGAGTACTTCAGGGATAAGATGCTGTTGATACAGGCTCAAGACAGTGGAGCAGTGTTGGATGAGGAGGAGTTGCTATTTCTTGCTGATGGGGATGCCAAAATATATGATGCTGACGTGGAAGAACAATCAGTATATGATTTGGCACAAAACAATCCCAATGTCTTCCAGGTTGCTGACTGTGATGCCTTTAACTCTGATGTTGATGATGAACCAACGGCATAGACTATTTTCATGGCTAATATTTCTCCAATGGTTTCATCAACTCAACAAGCCAGTCCCTCCAATGCTTCTATCATGTCAAATGTACTAAAGCTATATGATATTGTTGATGTGCAAAAGATTCCCAACAAAGTACATCCAAAAGAAGTCGTTGAGTCAGATATTGAAAATATGGGTAATAGCAATGTTGTCCCATATGAACAATATGTGAAGCACAATGAAAGTCTTGTTGTACCAAGTGGTGCATCTTCTGCCATTAATGATGAATATGTGTTTGATGAGTACACAGAATATGTGCCTGATGATTCCATGACCACTAAGCTTAATATATATAAGGATCAAGTTGCCATCTATGAACAACGTGCTAAATTTGAGCTGACCACCAGTGAGCAGGAGATGGATAGCCAAATGCATACATTAATCACCAAAAGTAATTTAAGGGAAGAAACATTAAATCAAGAGTTAAATTCCTTATAAGAGAAACTTAATAAAACTGTTAAGCAAAAACAAGACTTCAAGAAAATGTAAAAATGCTTAAACAGGAATTCAAAGAAAAGGAATCAAAACTCCAAAATGTTTTTTCCAACCTTAAGACTTTAAAGAACAAGCTTGAAAATAAGATGTACATACAAGGCAACATCATTCAAACTGCTCACATGATTTCAAATCACAGAGTATTAAGTGATAAACACAATGTAGGCCTTGTAGAAGACCCAAATCATGCGTTTCTTAAGAAAGCCAAAAGGGCTCATGAAGTGATTTATGATGGTAGTGAGATTCTTAATCCCAAAAAAAGCCAACTTGTGTAGAGAACACTGAAGAGGACATAGAGTTAGAAAATGCCTCTAGAGAGAAAATGGATAAGAAATTTGAGGAACCTATGTGTGTGAGTCATAGAATAAATGTCAAACCACACGACTATACTAAGGAAAACTTCTTAGCCACGTTTAAAACTCAAACTCAATTAATGTTAGGATTTAGAAAATCCAGTTGTTAAAGTGTCAGTCACCTCAAGTATATGTAATCGTTTGAAAGCTCGTAGTCATAGTTAGTTAATGTTAGTTAGTATTTAGTTAAGCAACACCGTGGAGGACGGACGGGTCTTTACCCACTGTATGCCTGATCCACAGCCCGTATGTGGCGTTTTGTGTAAGATACTATAAATACCCTCTACCTCCCAATGTAGAGGGTTGGAGCTCATAATAAGACTTTTCTTTCTCTTACTAAGCTTCCTAAACCTCTAAACTTTCTCTCTCTAAAACTCTAAGCCATACGCCCCTATTTAACATGTTATGATGTGTTTATGAAATCCAATATGTTACAAATGGTATCAGAGCCATGGTTTGATCATCTCTCTTAATTATTCTTGGATTTCTAGTGGTTTTATATGGTTTTTGGGTTTGAAAACGTTTAGTGGTATTTGCATCATTTGGACCATTTTTAGTGTTAAAGTTTGGATTTTGATTGTACTTTTGTGTTTTGAATCATCATAAGTGTTTAGGTTGTGATTTAGAAGGCTCGAATCATTGTGGTTGGACAAGTTTTGGATTAAAAAGTGGAGTTTTGTTTGTGTTTAAGGTAGCGACTTGTGCCTCGGATACTATTTCTGACGAGCAATTTGTCTTAGTTTGGAAGCGATTTGTGTGTGCTAAGAATCACTTATTTAAGCGATTTGTCCGGTTAGTGGTTGTACTTGTGCGATTTGTGCGGTGAAGCGATTTGTCATTTTCAGCGACTTGCTTATTTAAGCGAGTTGTAAGTTTAAGCGACTTGTCTTATTTGTGTGATTTGTCCATTTAGTGAGTTACTGGGTTAAGCGACTTGTATGGTTAAGCGACTTGCTTATTGAAGTGAGTTGATTGTTTAAGCGATTTGTCTTATCAAGCTACTTGTCAGTATAAGCGATTTGTTAATTGAAGCAACTTGTCTGTTTTGAGCGATTTGTTGGCTGAAGCGACTTGTAACTTTGAGCGATTTGTTTCTTGATATTTAGTGTTTTCTTCATGCTTACATTTTACAATTTTCTCTTGATTTAGTAAAATCCCGTGAAATAATCTATTTCCCGGTTTAATCCAAGAGTTTTAAAATCCCGTAGAATCTGTAATTATGTCTACCAACGTACCGACTATCATCTCTTATGTTGCTGAAGACGTTCAAGCTGCTGGATCCGATACTCGTCCACCTATGCTAGACATAACCGATTATGACTCATGGGCTCAACGAACTAGGTTGTACTGCTTGGGTAAAGAAAATGGGGTCAACATTCTCAAATCAATTGATGAAGGACCGAACCATGTTGAGACTACCAGAGACATACTCGAAACTGCTGCTGATGGCTCAGTGACACTAGGTTTGGACAGACCAAAAACATATGATGAACTTACTGACAAGGAGAAAAAGAGATATGATGCTGATATCAGGGCTTCAAACATTATACTTCAGGGTCTACCAAAAGACATCTACAAGTTAATCAATCACAACACTGAAGCCAAGGCAGTTTGGGACAATGTTAAGATGCTTCTCTCTGGTTCTGAGTTGACCAAAGAAGACAGGGAATCTCAATTGTATGATGATTTTGAGAACTTTAAAATGAATCCTGGAGAAAGTGTCACTGAATACTATGTGAGGTTCCACAAACTTGTGAATGATATGAGGAATATCAAAATAACCTTGCCAAATATTCAGCTCAATTCAAAGTTTGTGAATAACATGAATCCCGAATGGCACAAAATTTTCACCTCAGTTAAGCTAACCAAAGGATTAAGGCACACCAACTATGAGCAATTGTATGCATTCCTACTTCAGAATGAGAAGCATGCTATGTTTGAACGAATGATTCTTGAAAAGTTCAAATCTAATCATGGAGATGCAAGCTCATCAAATGACTCAACATCATTCTACACAAATGTAGGAATTACCACCAAAGCCTCTCAAGTCATACCTACGGGTAACGGTAACCACAAGCTCATTCCAGATCCAGCATATAAGCCTCCAGACCCAAAAACAATCATGGAACATTTCATCAATCAACTGGCTCTTATGGCTAAGCAAAATCTGAACCTCACTCCACACACTAACAATGATATCAGAACTGCATCCAATCTACACAATCATGCTATTGTCAGAGATGGTAAGATCATGGTGCAACCAGTGCAAGGAAGACAGTATGAACAAGGAAAAGGTGGAGTAGGTGGAGGGTATGTGGCTAATCAGAATCGTGGAAGGAATACAAATCAAGGATAAGTAAAGCCAATCAAGTGCTACAACTGTGGTGGTGACGGACATATTGCAAGGAACTGCACATCTCCAAAACACCCTCAAAATGTAGAGTATTTCAGGGATAAGATGCTGCTGGTGCAAGCTCAGGACAATGGAGCGGTTTTGAATGAAGAAGAGTTGTTGTTTGTTGCTGAGGGAAATGCCAAAACATATGATGATGATGTGGATGAGCAGCCAATTCCAGAAATAGGTCACAATCATCAAAATGCCTTTCAAGTTGCTGACTGTGATGCGTTTGACTCTGATGTCGATGATGAACCTACTGCCCAGACAATCTTCATGGCTAGCATGTCACCAATGGTCTCTCCAAAGGTCTAATCACCACAATAGGCTGGTCCATCCAAAGATTCAATCATTTCAGAGGTATTAAAACTATACGATGAAGTTGATGAGAAAAAGATACATGACGAAGTACAATCACATGAAACTAATGAATCAGATATAGATAATGTGGGTAATAGTAATATTGTCCCATATGATCAATATGTGATACAAAGTGAAAGTGAGATCGTACCAAGTGATGCATTATCTGCAGTCAATGATGACTATGTTTTTGATGAATACACTCCATGTGCCCCTGATGATTCTGTTATCTCTGAACTGAATCCCTATAAAGAACAATTGCCGTTTATGAACAACGTGCTAAGTTTGAGCTAACTACCCGTGAGCAGGAAATGGATGACCAAATGCGTACAATTATTAGAAAAAGTAATTTTAGGGAAGAAATATTAAAACAATAGCTAGATTCCTTGAAAGACAAACTAAACAAAACTATTAAGCAAAAGAAAGAACTTCAAGAAAATGTTAAAGTGCTTAAACATGAATTTAATGCTAAGGAATCAAAACTTTTAACTGATTTTTCCAACCTAAAAACTTTGAAAAACAAGCTTGAAAATAAGTTGTACGTACAAGGGAATACCATTCAGACTGCTCACATGATCACTAAGCACAAAGTCTTAAGCGATAAGCATAGTATTCCTCTTGTTGATGAACCAAATCCTGAGATTGGTAAGAAAGCAAAAGCTGCTCAAAAAGTAATCTATGATGGTAACAAAATTCTTAAACCTAGACAAATGCCTACATGTGTTGAGTGCACTGAGGAGGATAAACAATTGGAAGAAGTCAAGAGAGTGAAATCTGATAAGAAATTAGATGATCCTTGGTGCATCAAGTATAACATAACACCTAAACCCCATGATTAAACTAAGGAAAATTGGATTGCCTTAAACAAGTTTAGACCTCAAACACAGTTAACACCAGAACAAGTTTTTTGGAAGAAAGACATGGATAAGCAAAAAGCTGATGAACTTATTGAAAAGAACCCTCCCCTTAGGAAAGTACCCCCTGCTACTGTGTATTCTCCAAATACACCAATGCATCTAGTGACTAGAACTCTTCCCACTAAAAGCAAGACCTTAATTAGCCTATATGTTGTATACCAACTATTCGTTGATTTCGAGAAAACATGTAAGAAGAGAATCACAGCTACAGGGATTACTGAAGGGGAAAGGGGTTTTGAGCAAACTAAAGAATGCTATTTAACTGAGGTCATGCCTTTCTTTAAACATCTAAAAAATAAATTTGAGTGTCTCCAAAAGGGCTTAGATACAGAAATTAAGGAAATGGAAAAGGAATTTGATGATATGATAATCGAGGTCAAAGATTATGAATGTGTGCTAAAAAATAATGAGATTGAGAGGAAAAATCTGCATATCCTTAATGATAATTTATTTTTTTGCTGTGTTGCTCAAGATGTGTTTTATACTGTTACAAAGCATTCTATTACTGCTTCTCAATTTAATGAATTATCTGTTGCTTTGAAAGTTTCCCATGATCGTGTCATTGAGCTTGAAAACAAAAACTCAAAACTAAATGTGAAAATAGAACAGGATGATCATGATAACTTGGTAAAACATTTTTCTAAATTGGAAGTTGAACATTTTGATTTGCAACTAAAATATCAACATCTCAAAGAAAATTTTAAAACCTCAAACATCAAAATATCCTCGGATGTTCCAGAGTGTTATGCAGTTTTTGAAATAAACAAACGTGACGAACAGATTCGAGCTCACTGTAACACGATCAGAAAGTTGAAAACCTAAATTTCACAATTAAAGGGTGAAAAGAACAATGTGACTGGCTCCCAAATGCCTCCTCCTTTAGATTCTCAATTTTCTCAAAACTTTCATCTTCAAAACATCACTAACGTATTACAACAAGAAAATGAGAGTTTCCTAGAAGAAAATGAAAAGGTCAAACGACACTTCAAAGAGTTATACGATTCAATGAAAGTCACTCGTGAAAAAAACAATGAAAAAATAACTTTGTTACAAAAGGAAATTGAGAATCTAGAGAGTCAGAAAAAAAGAAAAATGCCACTTGTCTTTAATGAGAATGTTGCATCAAAGGATTCTGCAGATTCTAAATATACTGTGACTGTTAAATACATTCCACCTCATCTTAGAAATAATGAACTTGTGTTTCATGATTACTTTTATCATCTTAAGGATAGTCTAGAATGCCTTCATGAGATTGTAGAAGAAGATAGCATAAATAAACCACTTGATAGTGAAGTTAGGTATGCTTGCTTATATGCCAAACGATCTCAGGAGCTTTTAGAATGTTAAGAGCAACATGCCCAAGATCCTTTTGTAAGAATGATAAAGTTATTATGCCTTGCTCTATGCTCAGTGTTAAGAAAGAGAACTTTAATGTGCCTTCAAGTAGGTCAGATCCCAGCACTTCTAAACCTTAAATGCAAAAAGTAGCAAAACCAACTAATGTTCCCATTCCCTCTACAGGAGTAAAAAGTGACACCAAAGCGAGCAGGTCAAAGCCTCAAGGCAACACAAAGAATGATAGGACCTTGCAAGCTAGGAATGTTCAGTAGAAGAGAGTAGAAGATCACCTTAGGAAGAATGAAACTATGTTGAATAAAATGAATCGTGTTGATTCTAGTGTTAGCTCTAAGCATGTTGTAATTAATGCGAATTCTGCTACTTTTGGCAAAACATGTAATGATGATTGCTTGGTTTCAGTTACTAATCGTATATGTGGTGTCAATGATTTGATTAATGCTGTCAAATACCCAGTTAAAACTGGTAATCCCAACAAAAAAGTTAAGAAGGCTAGAAAGCAAAGATGGAAGAAGGTTAGAAAACATTGGAAACCCACAGGAAGAAAATATAGTAATGTAGGTTATCAGTGGATACCTGCTGGCTGCAAATTTAATCTTAATGAGTTGTGCCCTAAATTATCTAAGTCAACGCCCATTAGGAAATGGATGCCTACCGGTAGAACTATTCCTTTAAGAAGTGAACATACTTTGAATAGGTCTAATGCATACACTTGCACTGCATCTATCCCTAATGATTCCATTGCTTCTGCTTCTGATGTGGGTGTTCCAATCACTGTTACTAACCAAATGGAACCCATTCTTGCTTGGGGATCCCAATTATCCAGTTATCCATTCTTGTATGTGTTCAACTGCAGGTTATTCAAATCCTTCTGTGGTACTTGGACTTAGGCTGCTCCAAGCATATGACTTGAGACCGCTCGGGGCTCATGAACTTCATGAGTAAATTTATTGGGACTGCTAAATTCGGGAACGACCATTTTGGTGCAATTATGGGTTATGGAGATTATGTTGTTGGTGATAGTGTAATCTCCAGGGTATATTATGTTGAAGGTCTTGGTCATAACCTATTTTCTTTGGTCAATTATGTGATTCCAATCTAGAGGTGGCTTTTAGAAAACATACTTGTTTCGTTAGAGAATTTGATGGTGTGGAACTGTTAAGAGGAACACGTGGTTCAAACCTATACACCATCTCTATCGAAGACATGATGAAGTCTTCTCCAATCTGCTTGTTGTCAAAGGCTTCGAAAACAAATTCATGGTTATGGCATCGTCGTCTCAATCACTTGAACTTCGGCACCATTAATGATGTTTCCAGAAAGTACCTTGTAAGAGGCTTACCCAGATTAAAGTATGAAAAAGATCATCTTTGTTCTGCATGCCAATTGGGAAAAAGCAGGAAATATGCCCACAAACCCAAACCCACAAACTCAGTTATGGAAGTTCTTCATACTCTTCATATGGATTTATGAGGACCTATGAGAGTGAAAACGATAAATGGGAAGAAATATGTATTAGTAGTTGTTGATGACTACTCTTGATTTACTTGGGTTAAGTTTTTAAGGACAAAGGATGAAACTCCAGATGTCATCATCAAACTTATCAAACAGCTGCAGGTTCGACTTAACAAGACTGTTAGAATTATTCGAACAGACAATGGCATTGAGTTTCTTAACAAAGACCTAAGTCAATTCCATGAAAGCATTAGAATCAGTCATCAAAGAAGTGTTCCACGCATGCCTCAACAGAACGGTGTAGTTAAAAGACGAAATCGGACCCTTGTTGAAGCTGCAAGAACAATGCTAATTTACTCAAAGGTTCCAATGTTCCTTTGGGCTGAAGCCATTGCCACTGCTTGCTACACCCAAAATCGTTCCCTCATACACACCTCACATGGAAAAACTCCATACGAACTTGTCCATAAACGAAAACCTGATCTCTCCTACCTTCGTGTATTTGGTGCTTTGTGCTATCCAACGAATGACGGTCAAGATTTAGGTAAATTAAGAGCTAAGGCGGACATTGTAGTTTTTGTGGGTTATGCACCAAACAAGGTTACCGAATCTACAACAAAAGAACTCGAGATATCATGGAAACTATTCACGTCATGTTCGATGAGCTGTCTGGGCAAATGGCTCCAGGACAATCAAGTTCTGGACCCGCATCACAACCTTCATTAAGTAGTCCCATTAGTTCTTCTTTTGTACAAAATCCCTCACCAGCAATTCCATATGTACCCCCTTCGGAAGATGATTTGAAGAAATTGTTTGATCCAATGTTTGATGAACATTATGAGCCTATTGATAATGATCAGACAAATCCATCAACAGAGGCTGCCCCTAACCCAGTCAAAGTATATAACCCTTCAGTTTCTATGTCATTAAGTCAAGAAGCGCCTACTACAGATCACTCATCCTCATCATCAAATCCTCAATCATCTAGTGTACATCAAATCCCCTTTGCTACTCCCAAAGATGCTCCATTTGAGAACATATTTTCTCCTGAAACAACTTCAGAACAATCTTCATCAGGAGATCCAAACTCTGCTACTTCAGTTCCTCAACAACAACCACACGAACACCTTAGAAAATGGACACATGACCATCCATTGGAGAACATCATTGGAAACCCTTCTCGTCCAGTATCTACTCGTAAACAACTTGCAACTGATGCCTTATGGTGCTTCTTCAACTTCGTACTATCTAAGGTCGAACCAAAAGACGTTAAAAATGCCATGAATGAAGACAGCTGGTTCAATGCCATGCAAGAAGAAATTCATGAGTTCGATCGACTAGATGTATAGGAATTAGTACCTACTCCAGACTGTGCTATGATCATTTCTCTAAAGTGGATCTTCAAAGTAAAACTTGATGAGCATGGTGATGGGTTAAAGAACAAGGTAGATTGGTTGCAAAAGGATACCGTCAAGAGGAGGGTATTGACTTTGAAGAATCATTTGCTCCAGTTGCATGTATCGAGGCAATCAGAATATTCTTGGCTAACGCTGCAAGTAAGAACATGGTAGTCTATCAGATGGATGTCAAGATGGCTTTTCTTAACGGAGATCTTAAAGAAGTCGTATACGTCAGCCAACCTGAAGGTTTTGTGAATCCAGAGCATCCTACTCATGTCTATCGCTTGAAGGAGGCCCTTTACGGTTTGAAGCAAGCTCCAAGGGCATGTTGATGATATTATTTTTGCCTCGACTGACCCCAATGAATGTGACCGTTTTTCTACGGAGATGGGCTCCAAATTTCAAATGTCAATGATGGGACAAATGTCATTTTTGTTGGGATTACAAATTTCACAAAGTCCTGGAGGCATTTTTATCAATCAATCTAAATATGCTAATGAAATTTTAAAGAAATTTGGATTTGATTCTTGTGACCCTGTTGACACTCCCATGGTGAAGCGTACTAAACTGGATGAGGACCTCTCAAGGATCATGGTTGACCAAACTAAATATCGTAGTATGATTGGGTCCCTGATGTACCTTTTTGCCAGTAGACCAGACATTCTGTTTGTTGTATGCATGTGTGCTAGATACCAGGCTAAGCCTACCAAAAAGCACCTTGAAGCGGTTAAACGGGTCTTTCGGTATCTCCAAGGAACCATCAACGTGGGACTTTGGTACCCGAAGGACACCGGTATGTCACTAAGAGCCTATGCAGATGCTGACCATGCAGGGTGTCAAGATACACGTCGAAGCACGTCAGGAGGTGCTCAGTTTTTGGGTGACAAACTTGTGAGCTGGTCTTCAAAGAAACAAATGAGTACTTCTATATCCTCTACAGAGGCAGAATACATAGCCATGTCATCTTGTTGTGCTCAAATCCTATGGATGAGATCCCAATTATCTGACTATGGCTTTGAATTCAACAAAATCCCTCTGTATTGTGATAACGAGAGTGCCATTGCTCTCTCATGCAACAACGTTCAACATTCAAGAGCAAAGCATATCGACATTCGACAACATTTCATCAGGGAGCAAGTGGAGAACGGTGTGGTGGAACTATATTTTGTGAGGACTGAATATCAGTTAGCAGACATCTTCACCAAAGCTCTTCCTAGAGAACGTTTTGAGTTTATCCTTCCACGACTTGGTCTAAAGAGTCTACAACCGGAAACACTCAAACGTCTTCAAGAGGAAGACGAGGAGTAAAAGTTTTTCATCATCCATCTCTTGTAAATATTTATTCAAAAAGTAAAATACAAAATTATAAAACCCACAAAAAGAAAATAGAAAAATATTAAATTTCAAAAATCCATAAAAATCAGAAAATCCTTGAAAAAAGGTAAAAAAATATTTTTTCCATCTTTTCTATTATTCGATTTCATTTACGGTCTTTGTGTTGTCATTCAAAGAGTGACACGGGTCTTTAGAAGAAGTTCGAATGTACATATAGCTTAAAAAAAATTGAGAGAATGAAAAACAAAGGTGTATAGTCGTTTCAGACTGTACCCCGTTTTTAAAAGAAAGAACAGAGCCATGCTTTATCTTATTTTTCAAATCTCATGCTCTGATTCTAAAAACAAATGTTTGTCGCCAAAAAGACAAATGTTTCCTTCACAAATATTTTTCCTTCTATAAATTCTTCTGAGAAATATTTGTTATCTAATGAAAACTAAATAGCTTTGAAAAATAACTCGGACTCAATTTTTGAAAATTATCTGGACTTGACATGTGTCAAAATCTCTATCGCTCAATCAACAACTTATGTCATTGATTGAGGGGGAGAATGATTTCAATTAAATCAAAAAGGTTATTTGCCAAACAATTGCAATGTCTTATACAATTGGTTCAGACCTTGGCTAATGTTATGTTTTCATAAGATACTTAAGCATGCTTGAACATTGGAGTTTAAAGTCTCAAAATCTGATTCTTATCAGTTAAAATATTTTTCAAAAGCAAGTCACAATTCTCCTCTAAAGCTTTCAAAATTAATTTAATTCAATAGAGATCACAAATCTTAATGGATTTGAAAATTATGATCGGGGGAGAATATTGTGATTTAAATTGGACCTAATCTGATAATTCGATAAATGATTTTGTAAGTGATTAGCAAGCTCTCTGATGCAGGTTTTACTGACCAGGTCTTAATATTTAAAGTGTCTCGCTATACCTAAGGTCTACCCTAATGCACTAGCGGGCAGTGTACCCGGTCGTGTGTAGTGTAGTAAATGGTAAAGCCGAGGTCATCCCAAGAGCTATGTGTGTTGGATAATTACTAAGTCTAATTGTTAAAGAATATAAATGGTTTGATATGGTATTAATTAATTAAACTACGAATGCAGAATATAAAAGCAATAAAATGGTAGAAAGTAAATCAATAGAGGAATAGTGGTGCTAACCTAGTCAATCCTCCTAACTAGTTATGTCTACGTCTACCTACTTCCAATTACTTCAAGTGAGGTCAAATTCGAGAGGACAACATTTGGTCAATTCGCCCTAACCTATCAGCAAAGATGCCACCACAGGAGAAATCAGGCGCACCGTCATAAGTCCTGTTGTTCCTGGTCCCTTAAGCCGAGTCATTAAGTACCGCTACATGCTTGATTCTAAATAGTGAGTGCCCGGCCGTTAGGAAATTAGACACTACACCCCTAATTCTTAAGTTCATCCAAACGATATGTGATCAGTTGGTCAAATCGCACAAGTAGAAAGGGTCGTCAGTTGGTCATATCTTACCCTTCCCGTCTCAGTCCACTCACCTAGGGTCAGTTGGTCATATCTCCTAGGCAATTGGCCTCTACCGCCATTCAAAACTACCGAACCAGGGGTGACTACCAAATAACTATGCATGAATACACTTAGAAATAATTGTACGGAAGTAAAGGTAAACGCAAACAAAACAATTAAGGAATCATAACTAGGCTAGCACCAAAGGGTGCTTAGGCGCTCATATTAATCATGTACATCAATTCAATATTAAAAGGTACGAAATACATGAATTGAAAGTAAAAGAAATAATAAACGCTAAAGCTTATCGTAATGGTGTGACTTCTCCCTTGGAAACAGCTCCGTATGCTTCCCTAGACCTTCCTTGAGTATTTTCCCACGTTCTCAGAGTATTGTGTGTGGAATGGGATGAATAGAAATGCTGGAATTCGTGGGTATTTATAGGCCAGGTCTGAGTTACGGCGTAACCAAAAGATAAGTTACGCCGTAACCTCCGTAAATGCACTGGATCTGCTAGTTACGGCGTAACCTTATAAGTGGTTACGTCGTAGTCTTCAATAATCCTGGTTACGTCGCAAGTGATGCAGTAGTTACGGCGTAAGTATCCGCGGCGTGGAACCTCTTTTGACCTAATGGAGTTACGTCGTAATCTTTGGAAGGAGTTACGCCGTAACCTCTTGATGAGTTGGAATTCGGGGTCACGCAATAGTTATGGTGTAATGTGAGAGACGAGTTATGCCGTAACCTCTTCAAAATAGGCATACTGTGATAAATCCTTAGTAATGTTTCCATTTCCGCGTCTCTTTAGCTCCAATGCTCGCAATTTACCTGAAGTGTAAAACAATGGAAAACAAGCGTAAAATCCAAATAAATGATATAAATAACGAGCATTAACGGGGAAAATTGACACTTAATAATCAGGACTATTTGATGTTATCAAATATCCCCCCACTTGAACTCTACTTGCCCTCAAGTAGACCTTATTAGATAGATTCCTAAAAAGACATCTCCCAAAACCTGGAAAATATGAGTTTATAAATCACTTATGCTAGAATAAAACAAAGCCGAACACCTCGCGAAAAGGGAACAAACACTCAAATCTCTCAACTATTCTAAGTGTCAATTTCGGGGTGATCACTCAATTGCACAGTCATAGCATGTATTCTATCATAAGCTTGGCGGTTACACAAATCTCCACCACTGGAGTTAAGGGCTAAACAATTCTCGAAGGCAATATGGGTAGACACGACAAAGGTTAAGGGGTGACTCGTCATTACTAACATGTCATGGCGAAGTGGACAAAATCAATGATACATGACCAAATCCATGGCCAAGACACTAAAGATTGCTCGCTGCATCACCTAGACACGCTTCATGACTAAAGGGTAGGATAAGACATGGGATGTATAATTGGTGTAAAATGAAAAACAAGCAGGTAGTCTATATCTATAACTAAGTCATCACCACTTACCGTCCGCCCAAAGTTCAAGTTTAGAAGTCTAGAGACCGGATCATGAAATGCAAGGTAGATGTGTCATTAGAGGACGTCGTGATGGGCACACTACCTTTTCTTCTTCAGTTGGTATTACTCCAATCTTCAAATGTGACCGAGGTGGCCTCCTCGATACTAAACAATAAAGCTCATACTATAGTGCTTATAACATTGCACTTTACAAAATCATAACTGAATCAACTATTATTTTTTTTATTTTTTTTTATTTTATTTTCTCTAACATACATGATAACATAACATCCCCACACTTGAGATGGGAATTCGGGGGGTCTTCAATGATCTTCATAATTGTTGTCGATGAAAGCGTGATTTCCAAACCTTTGCACTCGAACCTTGAACTTAGGCAAATGATGACTTCCCAATTACAAATAAAGACTACAGGGTAGGCTAAGGTGTAAGGGTGTAATGAAACAATATATTGGGGTGACAAAATGAAAGGAATGGCTCAGAAGGGTGTATCTAGGGGTATCTTGCACTAAAGGGGAGTGCAATAAAAGGGTTTCACATGGGGGTCAAAAAGTCGAGGTGACTAATCGATAGACTCACAATGGTAGGCTGTTTGGGTGATAATCCTATAATAATGCCTTCTAAAACTAAAAAGTCCAAATACATCGAGCTAACTCAACATACCTCGTCTATGTTTAAAAATAAAGAATTAAAGCAGAGGAGAGTTACGTCGTAACTCCAATAATAGAGTTACGCCGTAACTTGCAAAACCTGGAACGAGCTGAGAAGCGAATGGTTACGGCGTAACCACTGAGATGGTATTACGCCGTAGTTGGTAATGCGTTAAGAATTATGCTGCTAAAATGTAGGTTACGGCGTAATCACCAAGATGAGTTACGCCGTAACTCTGTTCAGATCAGCAACTGCAGTAGTAATTACTTCATTGTCTCCTGCAAAAATGTTAGAAAACACAAAACCCAACAGAAAGGAAATAAAAACAAAAGAAAGGGATAATTCGGGTTGTCTCCCGAAAGAGCACTTTTCTTTATTAACGAGTCTTTAAGTTAGACTCAGAGCCGCTGGGCTCCTATGGGGGTCTTTTAGCATGTCCCACTTCATCCACGTCATTCATTAAGTTGCGCCTAACCCATCCGACATTTGTTGCAGTGCGCAGGTATTCTTTGGTTCCAATTTTCCGTATCTTGCAAAAATTTTCTTCAGGCCCCAAATGGTATCGCGTAAACTCGAATGTTTCAGATATAATAGGAGGTGGCCTTTTAAATGGGATGCCAAGAAGCTTGCATCTTCGTTTCTCGTGTATCTCATCATCTGGGTCGATGAACCCGTCTTCGCCTTGCAACTCGAGATAATCGGAATTGGTATCTTCAAGTTGATTGAGAATATGTCTGTATTTATCATTGTTTACAGAGTCTTTGGTGTCATCGACTGGTTCTTTATCAGGAACTTCGTTGTTTGGTTGATTTTTACTCATACAACCTTCCCAGATTTTCTTTTTGGTAAACGTGTTAATTTTTCCGTATTTTAATTTGAACCACTCGTCGAATCCGAGATCATCTGGCCAAGGCAGTTCTGTTCTATCATAATCATTAGTTGAATTCCAAAGGAATTCATCTTCCCCAGCTCTCTCGATGCTGCTTCCTCCATCACATTCATACTCAAAAGGGTTGCAGGAGGCCCAAACTGTTCCGTTGCTGGTTTTAATTTGCTCGCACCAATGATTCCTAATTCCTTTGTCATAGTCATCATTAGAAGGAATATCATCGAGGGGTTTAATGGTTTTTCCTCGAAGAAAGTGTTTCTCATATTTCAGTTCCAAATTCCTGAACAAAGTTGAGTTAATTACCGCATCCTCGAACCTAATGGAATACCAATCACTGAATGATAGATTTCCAAAATCAACGTCGTGTCTCCCAGACTCGTTTGGGCATATCCATACTTCGTTCTTCACATTCCCTCCTCCGTTGCAATAATCACGAAAGGGATTGCACGTAGGCCAAGCGTTAGTGATCTCATCTTCAATGATGAGTAATGGTTTGCAGTAATGCTTGATGGGTGGCCCTTCCACTTCTTTAATTGAGAACTTGGCTACCCTTTCTTCGTCATTCAGAGTAGTCCATCTGTATTTGTCATCTTCTATTCTTTTCTTATCAACACCACCATCGCAGGTTTTTCGAGGATCACATGAGGCCCACAAACTGTAGCATTCTCCGTCATCAATTGCAATACTTTTACACCAATGATTCCTTCTTTTGGGGTTGTTGTTTGTGTTTTTGCAAGAATTTGGGTTACGCCGTAATTCTGGAGTGTAATTACGGCGTAACTCACTTTCGCCATCGGTATCTGATTCATTAGAGCACTTGTTGTTGTCGGAGAACACAGCCTTACATATAATAAAGTTGTTTTTTTTTCTTCATTCCTTCTTTGAACCTCGTCGCCAAGCTTTCCAATTAGAGTTTCTAAGTTCTTAAGTGATGTTTCGTGGGACGTGAGGTTTTTGTATGTGTTATCTTGGAAATTCTTAAGCCATTCTTCTTGCTCCTTTTGCCTCTTGGTAGTGTCTACAAGGTACTTGTTGATAATCCCTTCCAGGTTAGCTCTTCTCTCATTACGCTCATAATACGGTGGTGGTCCTCCACGAAACCCATTACGATTATCCCCGTAGAAGGTCCTATTCTCTCCGTATTTAGCTTCCTCGATCGTATACTTCTTTTCGTTATTATGACAGTTTTTCGTAAGGTGTCCTCCTCCACAGCTTTCACATCCCACTTGAATGGCATGAACGGTTTCCCTGACTTTTAGCATATCTCGACTGAGGCTTTCAATTTTACTAGTGATTGCTGCAATTCCGTCGAAATTTCCACCTTGGTTTCTTTTACTTCCACCATCGTGCCATTTTTGAGAATGGTCCGCCATTTTTTGAATGGCTTCAATTGCCATAGAAGGAGTCATATTTTGGATAGGTCCTTGATAATCCAGCATATGTCTCGTAGTTACATTTATTCCTTTGTAGAAAATATTGACCTTCTGCTGGTTATTAAGATCATTGGTAGGACACTTGTAAAGAAGATCGTTGTATCTGTCCCAAGCTTGATACAGAGTTCCGTCGTCTTTTTGTTTGAAATTGTGGATCTCCAAGAGTTGATTAGAAATCTTTGATGGTGGGCAATATCTTTGGATAAAGTGTTTCTTAAGTAGTGCCCAAGTATTAACTGCCTCGACGGGCAATCTTTCGATCCATCTTCTTGCTGCTCCAGTTAGAGTCATAGGGAAGACCCTGAGCATAACAACATCATGAGACATGCCCGAAATGTTGAAAAGGCTAGCAATGTATAGGACATTTTCAACGTGCTCATATGCGTCTTCGTCCCTGTTTCCTGAAAAAGGGTTAGCGCGAAGCTCCCTCATAAATTGGTCTTTAATCTCGAAATGAACATCCGCTCTGATTGCCGGTCTTACGAGACCCGACCCTTGATCAGCTCTAGTCAACGCCAAGTATTCCTCAAGAGTGAGGTCATCCATGTTAATGGCTTCCATGGTACCTGAAAACTTGAAATATGATCGTGAGAAAAGTTTAAATATGAAATGAAAGACTTAATATTAATCCTAATATAGCTCCCCGGCAGCTGCGCCAAAAACTTGATGCATGTTTTACTGACCAGGTCTACCCTAATGCACTAACGGGCAGTGTACCCGGTCATGTGTAGTGTAGTAAATGGTAAAGCCGAGGTCGTCCCAAGAGCTATGTGTGTCGGATAATTACTAAGTCTAATTGTCACAGAATATAAATGGTTTGATATGGTATTAATTAATTAAACTACGAATGCAGAATATAAAAGCAATTAAATGGTAGAAAGTAAATCAATAGAAAATAGTGGTGCTAACCTAGTCAATCCTCCTAACTAGTTATGTCTACGTCTACCTACTTCCAATTACTTCAGGTGGGGTCAAATTCGAGAGAACAGCATTTGGTCAATTCGCCCTAACCTATCAGCAAAGATGCCACCACAGGAGAAATCAGGCGCACCGTCATAAGTCCTGTTGTTCCTGGTCCCCTAAGCCGAGTCATTAAGTACCGCTACATGTTAGATTCTAAATAGTGAGTGCCCGGCCGTTAGGAACTTAGACAATACACCCCCCAATTCTTAAGTTCATCCAAACGATAGGTGATCAGTTGGTCAAATCGCACAATTAGAAAGGGTCGTCAGTTGGTCATATCTTACCCTTCCCGTCTCAATCCGCTCACCTAGGGTCAGTTGGTCATATCTCCTAGGCAATTGGCCTCTACCGCCATTCAAAACTACCGAACCAGGGGTGACTACCAAAGAACTATGCATGCATACACTTAGAAATAATTGTACGGAAGTAAAGGTAAACGTAAACAAAACAATTAAGGAATCATAACTAGGCTAGCACCAAAGGGTGCTTAGCCGCTCATATTAATCATGCACATCAATTCAATATTCAAAGGTACGAAATACATGAATTGAAAGTAAAAGAAATAATAAACGCTAAAGCTTATGGTAATGGTGTGACTTCTCCCTTGGAAACAGCTCTGTATGCTTCCCTAGACCTTCCTTGAATATTTTACCACGTTCTCAGAGTATTGTGTGTGGAATGGGATGAATAGAAATGCTAGAATTCGTGGGTATTTATAGGCCAGGTCTGGGTTACGGCGTAACCAAAAGATGAGTTACTCCATAACCTCCGTAAATGCACTCGATCTGCTAGTTACGGCGTAACCTTATAAGTGGTTATGCCGTAGTCTTCAATAATCCTGGTTACGTCACAAGTGATGCAGTAGTTACGGCGTAAGTATCTGCGGCGTGGAACCTCTTTTGACCTAATGGAGTTACGTCGTAATCTTTGGAAGGAGTTACGCCGTAACCTCTTGATGAGTTGGACTTCGGTGTCACGCAATAGTTACGGCGTAATGTGAGAGACGAGTTACGCCGTAACCTCTTCAAAATAGGCATACTGTGATAAATCCTTAGTAATGTTTCCATTTCCGCGTCTCTTTAGCTCCAATGCTCGAAAATTACCTGAAAGTGTAAAACAATGGAAAACAAGCGTAAATCCATATAAATGATATAAATAACGAGCATTAACGGGGGAAATTGACACTTAATAATCATGACTATTTGATGTTATCACTCTCCTCCCTACATGTGCCAAACGATTTCAAATTTTCCATGTACATGTTAAGGGGGAGCATCTATATCAAACCAAAAAGGATTGAAACGTGATTGATTTCTCTCTAAGTGCAGGTTTTCCCTAATATGTGCAAAACACTTTCGAATCTCGATGCACATATTGAGGGGGAGCAACTTTTTGAAAACCACATCCTTTCCTAAAAATATCTTTAACAAAGTATTTGAAACACTAATTTTGATTGGGAAGGTGATGTAGATATTTTTAAAAAATGTTAATCAAAGAAGTGAATTCTTCCTTTTTCCTCCATGTGCCAAAACGATTTCAAATATACATTGCACATGATGAGGGGGAGCTTTTTCTGAAATATCAAAAACAATTCAGGTACAAAATGCTTTGATAATATATCACAACTATCTTGATTTATTTTCAAATGGTTTTCAATTGGTTCCAATGGCTAAAGAACAATACCAAAAGACCGACCAAATTTACTTAATGTATGTAGATATAAGGATGTTTAGGTTAGGTATTTGTTCCCACGATCCCGCCAGAGCCGGAGGGATCTACCCAGGGACAATCCACTAGATAGTGTAGAAGTCCAGAAAAGTGAGAAATGGGAAGAGTGCGGACTGAGACAGAACAAGAATTGGAATAAACCCAACAAGGTTCTAGTTATGAAGTCTCGGTAAGCACTGAAGGGGTTAAAGAACGAAAAAGAAATGAATGTGAAAAGGGTGAAAATAAATAGCCCTCCAATAATTCAATCTTAGGGCAGAAACCGGGTTCAATACATATGCTACTGGTTGTTACCAAGGTAACACTGGTATTGAAGACAAGACGTCATGGACCCAGTGACACACTGCACTAAACATCCCAAGCTACTCAAGTTCCTCTTAAAGTGGCTTGTTTCTTTCTCACGGGGAACCTACATAATCTATCGACTTTCTCTTAGAGATTGTTGATATTGAAGAAGGAGACCCTCTCCCTAGTCTCCGGCATAGGAACCAAATGTGTACTATTGAGTCAAGAGCCACGAGATCATCAATAAATCTCATTAGGACATAAATTAAATGAAGACTTACTGTTTCAAACAATGTGGAAAGTGAGATTATATCTTTAGAGTCCTACGCACTATCCTTGTGGTATTGCCAGAACATCTGAGTGATATGTAAAATATTCACGATGAAGATGAAAATCCTTCTAGAGCCAACATCTAACAAGTTGTTGGTAGGTAACATGTGAGATCTATCCAATAGATCAAACTTGTGACAACTGGATTGAAAAAATGTGACGATTCATTATTGAATCAACCTTGGTCCTGGAAATGGATTGACAGATACCTTTGAAAAACCAGTCGTTGTGCACAAAAACTTTTTCTCTATGGCACATCGACTGTGTATCATATTTTCAAATATCAAAAGTTGTTTATGATTGAAAATTGATTTTTCATATAAAACCTTCGTTGTATTGCGAAAAAATCTTTTGATTAAGCAATACACGATTGCTTTCCAAATCATTTTTAATCAATCAGTGAATCTCAATTCGCTGGTTCACTCAATCCGTGTTGTCTTCGGAATTATACCTGATCACAGGCAGTACTTGATCACAGCTGCGAAACCCTGTCAAGGAGATTCTTCGGAATTATACCTGATCACAGGCAGTACTTGTACTGATCAACGGGGAACTGTGGGTCGTGTACCTCAATTCAACGAAAGTGATTAAAGACACTATCGTGTGCTTTATTGCTAACTGTTGTATGCAGGTACATCAGACGTTTGCAGCTGATCAGAATTAAGAGCTCAATCCATAGCCGCATGCTCACACAACACATTCAATTCTAAAGAAATCATGATAAGTGCATCAACGACTCTGATATTTACACTCCATGCTTCTAGTACGCCGCTGCAAATATCATGAATCAACTAAAAGCTTCCGCTACTCTGATGAGAAGAAATCATGATCCAGAATGTGAGCATGTTGGTCTAGTGTCACAACATCACATAATGTCAACACTACAAAGGAAGAGTCAGAGATTTATGGAAGTTGTTGATCTCAAAGCTGGCTCAAAACTCATCATCATGTGGATCATTTAAAGACCTCCACTTGGATTAATCAAACATGTAAAACATGAAGAATCAAAGACTACGGGCTATAGAACAATGAACTTGAACAAGAATCCAAGAACAATCTTAATGTAATATATGTTTGTATTCAATGTAATTTGAGGTGACCTCCCTTAGGGGGAGATTGTTAGGATTTAGAAAATCCAGTTGTTAAAGTGTCGGTCACCTCATGTATATGTAATCGTTTGAAAGCTTGTAGTCATAGTTAGTATTTAGTTATGTAACACCGTGGAAGACGGACGGGTATTTACCCACTGTATGCCTGATCCACAGCCCGTAGGTGGCGTTTTGTGTAAGATACTATAAATACCCTCTACCTCCCAAGGTAGAGGGTTGGAGCTCGTAATAAGACTTTTCTTTCTCTCACTAAGCTTCCTAAACCTCTAAACTTTCTCTCTCTAAATGTTACAATTAACCCCTGAACAATTGTTTTGGAAGTTAGATATGGATAAGAGAAAGGTCGAAGAACTTGTTGTAAATAATCCTCCCCTTAGGAAGTTTCGTGCGGCTACTATGTATCCTCCCAATACACTGATGCATTTAGTGCCTTGAACTCTTCCCACTCAAAGCAAAAGCTTAATTAGCATATACGTATTTTACCAACTATTTGTTGATTTCAATAAAACATGTAAGAAGAGAATCACACCAACATGTATTACTGAAGGGGAAAGGGGTTTTGAGCAAACAAAAGAGTGTTATCTTACTGAGGTTATTCCATTCTTTAAACAATTAAAATAATAATTCAAGGGTATTCAAAAGGCCCTAGATAGTGAAGTTAAAGATATGAAAAAGATGTTTAATGAAATGGAAAACGAGGCAAGAAATAATGTATATGAGCTTAAAAGCAATGAGATTGATAGAAAGAATATTCACATCCTTAATGATTTGATTTCCAAATGCATTGCCCAAGATGTGTTTTATACAGTCACTAATTATGCTATAATTGCTTCTCAATTTCATGATTTATCATTTGCATTTAAAGTTTCCAAAGATCGTATCAATGAGCTTGAGACCGAGAATTCAAAATTGCATGAAAAAATCGAAAAGGATGATCATGATAACATGTTCATGCATTTTTCTAAATTAGAAGTTGAATATCTTGAATTACAATTAAAATGTGAACATCTTGAAGAAAGAATCAAAACTTCAAATGCCAAGACATCTTCGGATGCTCCTGAGTTTGATGCATATTTTGAAATAAGCACACGTGATGAACGGATTCAAGCTCACTGCAACACGATCCGAAATTTGTAAGCTCAAAGTTCCCAATTAAAAGGAAATAGGATTGAAGTAGTAGGCACTCAGATACCTCCGCCTTTAGATTCTCAGAATTTCCAACTTCAAAACATCATCAATAAATTGCAACAAGAAAATGAATGTTTTCAAACAGAAAATAAAAAAGTTTAATTGCAAAACAAAGAGTTATATGATTCAGTCCAGGTTAATCATGATAAACACATTGAAAAAGTAACTTCTTTGCTTAACGAAATTGAGAATCTGAAGTGTCTGGTGAAAGGGAAATTGCCGATTCCCACTTGCAATTATGTTGTTCCAATGGTTTCTGCTTGTAATAATTATGCTATTGATGTGTTGTATATTCCCCCTCCTCTTAGGAATAATGAACTTGCATATCAAGCATATCTCTCGTACCTTAAGGATAGTTTAGAGGGTCTCCGTGAGATTGTCGAAGATGTTAGAATAGAGAAACCAGTTGATAGTGCAGTTTCCTATGCTTTCATGTATGCCAAACGATCTCAAGAACTCTTAGAATATGTCATTGCCACATGTCCTAAATTTGGTACTAGGCGAGATAGAATAGTTGCACCCACGGCTAGGCCTAAAGTCAAGCATGTTACCTTTGATTTGCCTCCTAAAGTCTCAGAGCCCAGCACTTCTAGGCCTGAAATGCAAAAAGTAGTGATACAAACTAATATTCCCGTCGTTCCTTCTACAGGAGTAAGCAGTGACACTAAGGTTAGTGGGTCAAAGCCTTCAGGCAATACAAATCAAGATAGGACCTCGCGAGCTAAAAGTGATCAAGAGAAGAGAGTAGAAGACCACTATAGGAATAATAAGTTTGAGTTGAATAATATGAATCGTGTTGATTCTAGTATTAGCTATAAGCGTACTTTAATTAATTCGAATTTGGCTACTGCTTGTAAAACATGTAATGAATGTTTAATTTCTGGTAATCATGATGAATGTGTTGTGTCTTATTTGAGACATTCTATTAAATCCCCAGTTGATAATGAAAAACAGGTTAGGCAATCTTGGAAACCTATAGGGAAAAGGTTTATTAGTATGGGTTTTCAAAACAGCAACCCCAGGTCTTCTTACTTTTTCCAAAACCAACACTCTATGCTTCAATCTCCTAATATCCTTTCCCTGAAACACAGTCAACTTCTGTAGACCTGAAATTGTATTCTCCATTTTAGCACACTTAGCCGTCAATTCAGTTAAACGTTCAAGAATAACCTCCCCACTTCGACCTGTGTTAACTGGTCCGAGAGGTGGTTCATTGGAAAAGTCATCATGTACAAACTCATTATCCGTCAATTCAATTTCATGTTCCAATCTATCCTCATCACTTCGAGCTGTGTTAACTGCTCCGAGAGGTGAATCCTTGGATATAGTAAACATATCATTAGACCTTGCCTGATCATCTATGCACCCTGTAGCAGCCAGTTGGCTAGGGATTCCTCCACCTGTGTTAAGTTCCGAGGAACTCTCCACATTAGGAGTTGCCAATGGTTGGGTCTTATTTATGTTTCCACTATCCTGACCAGCATCTAAACATGAATCAGTAGTGGAAGCCCTTCCAATCATGTTACCTCCACTCCATGTGACAGCCTCATTAACAACACCACTAACACTAGCCTGAGGTAGCTTAGTGCCCTTCTGTCTCCTAGTCCATACTATAGGTGTAACAGTGGTTTGGGTATGACTATCAGTGATTTGAGGTGTACTAGCAGTGGGTGCAGTGACTATAGGTTGAGACTCAAGACCTTCATCAAACTCAGGATCAACATGCAAAGTAAGCATGTTAGGAAATAAAGGAACATGTACATTCTGTGGCTGATTCCTCATATGAGCAAAAACCTTAGGAAGCATATGATGTACTCCATACTCCCTAGTATGTTCAACATGTTCCTCTATGTGATGTTCCACAATCAGTTGAACAAACCTAGGATACAAATAGTATTTACCCTTCTTCCTAATGTTTTGTACTAACCCCTCATAAATCATCCTAGACCAATTAAACTTCCTTCCATCAGATAAACAAATAATAGCAGTAGCAATTTTTGAAGGAAAGTCATTAAAGCTTGTGGTCTTGTTACTCATACACATCAACAAGGTGTGAATCAAAAACTTCCATGGTTGTGAAAACAAACTCTTAAAGAATTGTACCTTTTCACCCCTGTGTGTATATCCTAATCTCTCTAAACCAGCAACAATCTCAACATCTGAAAGATTATCAACACCATCAGCACCATCAAACTGCAAAACTTCCCGAATGATTTCCTCAGTAACAGAAATAGCATGCTCATCCACAGCAGAACGAAACACCTCCACGCCATCAACCTCTTCAAGTGTAGCATTCCTCTAGAATTGATGTATGTAGGCTTTAAGAATGGTGGGTTTAACAGTTAAATCATAGTGAATGGGACTGTGAACTAGAAAATCTATCATTTGATGAAACCCTTCAGATCGAGCATTCTTGGTGAGGATAGCAACAAGGTTATGTGAAGTGGAATACTTTTCAGCTATTGTGATTAATAATCAGTATGAAGTGGGTTTTGTGAATTATGTAAAGAAAGTGATTAGGGTTAAGGTTGAGCGCCAATTGGAAGTGGTTTGAGAATCAAATAAATGATCCGTCCGTGATTTGGGGAGAGTGATATAAGTTTGCCAGTGTTACCAAACAGCCCCTGTAATATCCAAAACTAAGCACCATGCTATCCGCGGTTGAAACATACCATCAGCGGATACATTGGATCACTTCTTCCAAATGACCAAGAGATATAGCAAGTAAATATGTGTCACAATAAGCAAGATCTCACAAAAATATGAAGGATTACTAATACAAAAATATGAAGGATACATTTTTTTTTTTTTTAACTAACACACCAACTCCTTATGCACACAAATCCTTCATACCTGCAAGAAAAAAACACAAAACCAACACAGAGAATAAGGTTATTGTTGTCAGTGGTTAGTAAGAGCCAAAAGTGGTTCCAAAAGACCTATCCGTGGTTTGAACAGGTAAGTCAATATGGTCAACTTCTAGAACTAATATCAGTCCAACGTCCAAGAAGCTCATTAACTCCCCAACCACATTTAACCTGCCCCTTATTTACTTCCATAACCCTAAACTCCACTTATAAAAAGAACCCAAATCTTACATAACTTACACACCAATCAATATCAAAACCCTAATTGCTCCAAAGTCTCCAATCAACTGCAATCACAATGTGGAACCCTAGTTGGAATAAACCAGAAGTAGTGAATCTAACATCCTCCTCATCCTCATCATCATCTTCATCATCAAGTGAAGATGGTAACCCATGGCAGTTCTACTTTCCTCCACAAGAACCAAGACCATTAAAATCCCCATTTCTTCCATCATCTGAAGATGATAGTGTGGTGAATCCAAGTGATGCATCTGAGGACTCTGATGACTCCTCAAAGAAGATAACTTCAAACTCCCAACCTTCATCATCCCAACCCCAACCAAGACCACGAACAAGAAATCCACCACTCCCAAAAGATAGAGAGGTGGTTCTTGGTCTTCTTGCACCAAGTTGTGGTGCTTCTTCACACATCGTAAGGGGGAAGGGAAAAAATAAAATGGAATAATGCTTTTTGGTGAAACCAGTAGATGCAAGTATAATATGACTATGTCCTTTGTGCTTCATCTACTGTATTCATCTTCATCATCTTCGTTTGCATCAATCCATCCTTCCCATTTTGATCCTTAGCTGCTTCATCATACTGGTCATGCATATCACAAATGCATATCCAGCAACCATGCATATCCAACAGCTGAGGATAGTATTAGGAAATCATGTATAGAAGTAGTCTTTTAATTTGTACTTGAAGTTTCATTGTAAGCTGTAAGCTGTAAACTGTTTTGATGAATGAATGAACAATTTAACTTCAGTACTTCTTTAGCTTCTATAATGACTTGTCTTTTATCTGCAAAATGGTTAGTGGAAACACAGAACAACCAGCAGTGGATTGAATAAAACTATCAGTGGTTAGAAACAAAAATAGCAAAACTAAGATTACATAATAACAGTCCAATACTTATACAAACTGGTACAAAACAATTTGAGAATTTAGAGATTAATCATTCCAATACTCACAACAAGGTACTGAAACCTCCCCACATCAAAAGCTTTGGTAAGAAGATCAACAACTTTGAAATCAGTATGGATTTTTACCATTTGAATTAGCCTTTTCTCATTACAATCTCTATTAAAGTGATGCCTTATCTCAATATGTTCAGTTCTAGAATGTAAAACAGGATTTTTAATAATGCAAATTGTACTGTTATTATCAATGTAAATCTTAGTATGCATAAAATTGTACCCAAAATCCAGCAATTGATTCTGAATCCAAAGAACTTGACCACAGCAACTAGCAGCAGCCACATATTCAGCTTCAGTTGTAGAATTAGCCACAATAGTTTACTTTTTACACTGCCAAGAAATTAATCTGCTTCCCAAAAACTGACATCCTCCAGTAGTAGACATCCTATCCAAACTAGCTCCAGCATAGTCACTATCTGTGTAGGCCACCAAATCAAAACGGGAATCCTTAGAGTGCCAAAGACCCAATTTAGGATGACCTTTCAAATATCTAAAGATCCTCTTAACAGCATTCATGTGTGAGGTATTTGGTGTTACTTGAAATATTGCACACACACATACTGAGAACATAATATCTGGCCTAGATGCAGTAAGATACATCAAAGATCCAATCATGGATCTATACAACTTCAAATCAACTTTGGGACTTCCATCATCTGGTAGCAGAGGTTTCTGAGTCTCCATAGGTGTACTTGCACTCTTTACGTCTTGAAACCCAAACTTCTTTAACACATCTGCTACATACTTGTCTTGACTAATGAAGATACCATCAATCCTTTGTTGAACCTGTAGTCCCAAAAAGAAAGTGAGTTCTCCCATAGAACTCATCTGAAACTTATCATGCATAAGTTTCTCAAAATCTCTGCATAGCTCCTTGTTTGTAGAGCCAAAGATGATGTCATCTACATAAACTTGAACCAATAAAATATCATCTTTGTGCTTTCTAATGAACAAAGTTTTATCAATCAATCCTCTTTTAAACCCATTGTCCATCAAATAAGTAGACAGGCACTCATACCATGCCCTAGGAGCTTGATGCAACCCATACATAGCCTTTTTCACCCTATAAACCTTGTCAGGATGATCAGGATCTTCAAAACCAGGAGGTTGACAAACATAAACCTCTTCATCAATTGTGCCATACAAAAATGCACTTTTAACATCCATCTGATACACAACAAAATTCTTGAATGAAGCATAAGCCAAAAACAATCTAATAGCCTCTATTCTTGCAACTGGAGCAAATACTTCATCATAATCCAAACCTTCAGTTTGTGTGTATCCTTGAGCAACCAACCTTGATTTGTTTCTTACAATAATTCCTCTTTCATCCCTCTTGTTTCTGAAAACCCATTTAGTCCCAATTGCCCTTTTACCATTAGGAAGATCAACCAATGTCCAAACCTCTTGAAGCTTGAACTGTAAAAGCTCCTCTTGCATTGATTCTACCCAGCCTTCTTCTGATAAAGCTTCTTCCACTCTCTTGGGCTCCTTTTGAGACAGAAAACAAGCAAACAGGCAATTTTGCAGATCTTTATGACTGTTTCTTTTGTGAAGTGATTCTGCAAAGAACCCATGTTCAGGAAAGGGTTTAGTGTTCTTAACCCTGCTTCTTGTTTGAACTGGAGTATTCAAGTTTCCAAGTATTTGTTCCTTGGGATGAATCTTGTGAATCCTTTTAGTGGTGATTGGAATTTCATGAATGACAGTTTCCAAATTAGACAAATCAGCATTGAAGAAATCATCCATGTCTTCATCATCAGTAGGAGTATCAATCTCAATCAAACCAGGCATATTAGGATCATGTGGATACTCCTCATCACCAAATAGTGGCTTTCCAGTTGGTCCAAAGAAAGTACTATCACCAGTACTTTTATCCGGGGTTTCACTTGGACTATCAGTGGCAGAAGATGGCTTGTCAGCGGTTACAGTTGGCCTATCAGTGCTTTCTGTAGGCTTAGCAGTGCTTGCAGACTGCTTTTTCTTCTTTTCAATTTCTTCTACCGATACTGAGTTATCTTTCAACAACTCATCCTTATCTTGATGATGATCAACATTGCCTCCAGTATTCAGTACATCATCATCAGTGGGACCTTGCTTGTGAATGATGGAAGGAACAGAACCAGCTTTCCACTTTTCAACCAAATAGAACTCCTTTGGAGAATCAGCTTCCTTGGAAGATGTATCTGCATCAGAATCCTTTTGTGTACCTGCATTAACATTAGTGGAAGTTCCTGCAATGATAGACTCATAATTCATAGATTTGGTTAGCATATCAATGTTAAACAGCCAGTCTGGTCCTTTGGTCTCAACACTAGGAGTCTTTTCACTGAATTGAACATGTAGGTTCTCTTCAACAAGTCTAGTCCTCCTATTGTATACTCTAAAGGCTTTGCTATTAGTAGAATAGCCTAAAAAGTATCCATCATCTGCTTTTTCTTGAAACTTGCCTAGGTAGTCTATGGTATTCAAGAATAGCCTAACAAGGTTTTAGGAATGCAATCATTGGCTTCCTATAATGTAACAGCTCATAGGGGGTCTTGTTATGAGGCTTCACTACCTTACTTCTGTTTTACACATAACATGCAATTCCTACAGCTTCAGCCCAAAAGGTAGTTGGTAACTTAGAATCTGACAACATGGTCCTAGCCGCCTCAATTAGTGTTCTATTTTTCCTTTCAGCTACACCATTCTGTTGTGGTGTTCTAGCAACACTAAACTGTCTTTCAATACCTTTAGCTACAAAGAACTGATTCATCACATCATTCTTAAACTCAGTTCCATTTTCACATCTGATTACTTTGACCTTATGATTTACTAGATTTTCTATCTTAGTAATGAAACTCTTGAGAATCTCACTAGTCTCACTCTTAGCAGCCAAAAAGTATACCCAAGAAAATCTACTATAATCATCAGTGATAACTAGGCAATACTGCTTATGGTTCAGGCTTCTAACAAAGGTAGGTCCAAATAAGTCCATATGAAGCATAAACAGTGGTTGTGAGATGGTGTTTACTGTTTTGGTCTTACAAGAAGCTCTATGTTGTTTACTTTTTTGACAGGCCACACACAGTTCCTTACACTCAAAAACCTTTGAAGGTAACCCTCTCACTAAGTTTCCTTTTACCAGTTTATTGATTGTTTTGTAATTGAGATGACCTAGCCTTCTATGCCACAATATAGACTCATCTACATATGCTTTAGCAAACAAACATAAGGACCTATTAGGAAGAACATCTTTAAGATCAAAACAATATATATTTTCCTTCCTAGGTACCCTAAGTTGTATAAACTTCTCATCAGGCATCTTAAACTCAGGAGACAACACCACACACTCAGTTTCCCCAAAAAGTACCCAATTTTTCTTATCACACATTTGAGAAACACTGAATAAATTGTACTTAAGTCCCTGTACCAAATAGACCTTTTCAAAGTCTAAATTCCCTGTTCTGATTGTTCCTCTGCCAAGTATCTTTCCTCCCTTTGGATCATTGCCAAATGCCACATATCCTCCATCAAAAGCTTCAAAATTTTCCAGATTGCTCCCATCCCAAGTCATGTGCCCAGAGCAACCACTATCAAAAACTCCTTTATCTTTTAGCTCATCTTGTAGATTGCCCTGCACATGAAGTTAAATAAGTTAGTTCCTTTTGTGGAACCAAGCCAATACTGACTTGGGTCTGCCCTGTGCATCAAAATATTCAAATTTCTTTAGGTCCATTGATGCATAGTTGACATGTGGTAAAACCTTGGTCTTAGGCTTCCATTGCCAACTTGCTGAGGCCTTAACAGCATAAAAATGATTTCCAACCACTGTGTCAGTTATCACCTTTGGAATTTTTAAAACTTGTATTGTTTCATTGGTGATGTTTTGCTTATCAATGGTTTGACTCTGCTTAGCCGTGTTTACATTTTGCTTAGCAGTGGTTGGAACCCATTTAGGTGCAGCAGTGACAATTGATTTTGTTTTCCCATTCCTCATTAACATTGCCCTAGGAATCAAGTTACTGTTAGGATGAGGGTTTGTTTTCCTTGAAAAGTTTTGATGATTTACCCTCCTCCAATGATTCCAAACTGGTGGTCTATTTTTATGACAATTTCTCTGTAAGTGTTCAAAACTACCACAATTATAACAAGCTTTCTTGACACATTGAAACTCATCACCTAATCTGTTAGAAATTAGACCATTTAAGCTTCTTTGATTACCCCTAGGTTTATATTGTTTCATATGTTCCCTAGGTATTTCCCTGTACTCTACTACTTTCTTGGTAACTTTAGCTCCAAATCTAGGTACAAGGTTGACTTGCTGAGAATCAACTTTCTTAACTTTCTCTATCTCTTCAGACTTAGTTGATTCAGTTCTATCTTCCTTAGAATCTGATTCCCAATCTTCTATTATGGGAGCATCAGATGACTTATCAGAACTTATCTTAGGTGTTTCAGTCTTATTTATCTCTTCTATAGGTTTGTTAAAACTAAATTCACTACTAAATGACAGTTCTTTAGCAGGTGGTGCATGTTTCATCAAAGAGGGTGGTGGCATATTATTGTATCCAAGACCAGAACCATCTTTGAACAGTTTTTGCCTATTGGCTTATTTACTAGATCAGAAGCATATTGTGTTTTGGCAACCCTAACTACATGTTTTTCTTTTTCATCTAGGGCTTTTTGTTTTACACTCTCTGCCTCTGCTAGTTTATCTTTAAGCATTTTAATCTCTCTATATTTAAGATCAATTTCACCACCTATTATATTTATCTTTTCTACATACTCAAACTCACATTTAATACAGTATTTTAGCTTCTCTTCCACACCCTCTAGACCAACTCTATAACCTAAGTTATCTAGATTCAATCTTTCTACTTCTTTCCTCATACTCTTAGTGATAGCTTTTTGAGATTCTAAGTTATCATAACATGATTTAAAAGAACAAGTAGATGTTTTAGAATCATTAGATACCTCAGAATCTGAACCAGAAGATGAAGCATAGGCCATTAGAGCAAAGTTATGCTCTTTAGAAGCTTCACTAGCAAGAAAAGCTGCATTTGGACCTTCTTCAATCTGATCACTCCAATCATAATCACCAATCCCATCCTGAGCAACCAAAGCTGAAGAAGCAGCAGGCTCTTCTGTTGTCTTCTTAATGCCTTCAATTCTTTTAGGAGCTCGACATTCCCTAGCAAAGTGACCTTTCTTCTTGCAGTTAAAGCACTCCATCTTGCTTTTGTCGAATCCAGCTCTCCTTTGACCATCATACTTAACCTGTCTTCCAGTCCTCCTCAGAAACTTTCTTGCTTGGAGAGTCAACATTCCCATTTGCCATTGAAGATTAATCTCTTCAAGATCATCAGGATCAATTTGATCCAGATCTTGATTCAGCACAGTAACACTGGTAGTTAAATCAGCCAGAAAAGCACAGATTGCACCATCACTGACATTATCACTAACAGTGGTATTGTTTGCAATAGCCGTGGTTATACCATAGGCAGCAGTGGATACATCTTGTGGGCTTTTGTGATTAGTGGATACAAAAGCAATATTTTGATTAGCAGAAGATGTGTTAGCAAAGTTATTCTCAGACTCATAAACCTTCAAGTTGTTGAAGAGATTGTCTAGAGTCATGTTAGGAAAATCCTCCTTATTTCTCCACACAATTGTATGAATAGCCCATTCAGATGATAAACTACTAATGAACTTCAAATTAATATCTTCTTGAAGAAACTTGTAATTCACTGACTTCAGTTGACTGATAAGTTTTTGAAGTCTATTATATGTGCCATCAAGTTTTCTCCACTAAGAGCAGTGAAGGTTTCAAATTGATGCTTGAGCATATTCATCCTTGACTTCTTAGTAGCTTCATTACCAGCAAACCTTAATTCAAGAGCATCCAATAAATCTTTAGCAGACTCGTATTGATCAAAGTCCAAGGCAAACTCATTAGGTATTCCCATAGAGAGAATACTGTGAGCTTTGATCTCCATTTTCCTTTTTGCTTTATCAGGTTCACTAACAATAGCTATCTCTTTGCCATCATCACCCTTCTTTGGAAGAGTGTCACCCTTTTCAACGACATCCCAGAGAGCATAATCAATCATACGAATGTATTGCCTCATTCGAATTCTCCAGATTTGATACTCACCATGCTTGAGCATGGGTACCTTTGAATCAGTCACCATGTGAGTTTCGTCAGACATCTTAACTTACTTGAATAAAGCTTAACAGACTTCTTCTTGGTTACAGTTTCTAGATCACAAGATCTGATACCACGTGTTGATCCCAGTTGAGCAAACGATCTAATATAGAAACTGACTTGTAACAAAAAGTTATTAAGTATTACGCGGAATTTAACACTTAATCTTAAGAAGAAGAACAATAAACATTCAACACCTCAATATTATTGATAATACGAATACTCTTACAGTATTAGGGTTTTGCAACCTTGAAGTGTATCGACCTTAGATATAAAACATACGTATATCTAACCTAACCTAGGACCTCCTTTTATAGACTAAGGAGTCCTATACATTATACAATACGTAACCTACAAGATAAATATCTTTTCCATATTTATCTAATACAATAAACTAAACCGACTATTACAAGACTAGCAGTGATTACATATCATTATCTGTGGTTACACTCTTCTACTAGCCGCGGTTTGTCTTCATCCGTGGTTACATCCTTCTGTCCGTGGTTATAACATCTCCTGTCCGTGGTTCCAGCACTTGGAGTAATTCTTGATTCAAGGAACCTAAAACCCAACATCCATGTTTGGCTAATTTACTTGTGTGTTGGCTTAGATATATGAAACCTAGGTATTGAATATTGATTATTTGTCTCTTATCTTAATTGTCATTGACCTAGTATTGCGATAGGTCATTCGTTGTGTTATTAATGGTTGACTAGTTTTTGTTGAACCTTAGCTTATAGTTACTCGTGGAATTGTAGGCTAAATATCCAAAGATAACCTTAGTGTTAAGTTTATGAATCCTAGAGATTTCGTAGTCATTAACTTTAGGTAGCTTCAAAGAGTTAGGGATAAACGCATACCCTACGACCTTAGAAACAAAACGCGTTAAGAATAAGGACGTGACAATTCAACCATCAATAGGAGATAACTATGGAGTAATAACATTTAAGTAAATACATTTTTAATCATCATAAGAGCACACAACAATAGACATAGACTACACTCACCTTAGATTAGATAATTAGATAAGTAGAGTAATCGGTAGAAATACCAACCCCCAAATCCAAACCCCGAGAGTCGTACCTTTCAATTTTCGAAAAAAATATTAAAAAAGATAAAAAAATAATCTTCCTCAACCCCAACCTTAGCGTAGTAATTTCTCACTAGCATTCCTATTCCCCTATAGAACGATATCAATTCCCGAGGCTTACCCTAATACTACACTACAACGATTAGGTTCACTGCCTAGGGTGTTGAAAAACTTGCTCGACGAAAATGAAGTTCCTTTGACCCCGAACGCGCGTTGTACGTGTATCAAGTTTTTCGCGACGTTGCCGGGGAATACAATAGCTAGTTAGATTTCCACCTCGTTTAGGTTCCCTTGCTTGATTCTTATCAAGTAAGCTTTTTTCTCATTTTTAGCTTCCTTGTAGTTTATCCCCCTTCCTTGTGTTTGTGTTCGGAAAACCCTTTTCATTTGTCGCTATGGCAAGTGAAGTTGCATTTGAATCATTAACAAATGAGGAACAATTGAATTTCGCAGATTGGATTGCTTTTTATTGTTCTAATGAATTTGTGAGTGATCTTAGAGATATCCAAAAGGATACGGGTGTAAGGTTGAATGGATTTGATAAATTTTGTGCTTGTGTGACTTCTATTCAACGATCATTGTTAGAATCAAATCCTTTTAGTAAGACCCTCTGGAAAAATTTTGAGAAAAGCCTCCTAAGCATAAACCATCAGTTGTCACAACTTGAGGAAATGGATAAGGAGGATTTATCCAACCTTAGGCATCATGATCAAAAAGACCTAGTTTTTAAGAACATGGAACCTAAACCCGAACAAGATTGTAAGATGGTTATAGTTGAACTACCTAGTTGCATGCATGGGATAGATTCCACCAAAACATATGACATGCGTGAGGAATCCTTTAGGCAAGTAGAACATAGTGATCAAAGTTTTGAGAATGATTCTTATGAATCGGACCAAGAATTTTAAATGGCTAAAGAAGGATTTGAGATACTTAGGAGTGTATTTGGGTTAGATCATACTAAAACACATGATGAACATTTAGGAGATCTAGATATAATGGAGAATGAGGTGGAAACTCCAAGCCCACAAGCCCTACCATCACTTGAGGAACACACATCGCCTATAACTTACCTGGCAGAAGTAGAAGAGACTATAGGAACCCCGATTGATATAGAACCTTTGGACCAAACGCCACTAGAGAATGTAGGTTTAGATGCTTGTTGTTATGACCTCTCTCTTAGTCCTAGGGAAGTTCCTAATTTTGATGAATCGGAGCCTCAACCAAAAACCTTACCCAATTTTCCGTCATTAGATGTGAATCTTGGAATTTAGTTAGGCCCCAATCCACCCATCAAAATAAATAGTCCGGGTAGTTGCTTGATAAAGGTTGTAGACTCTAGGCCATGTAGAGTGGAAGCTAATATAGGAGTAACCCATGACCTTACACACTTATATCACCCATTCATGGTTGATAACAAGAAACATTATGGGTTTAAACCGGGTTTATTAGGTCAAGATGGATCATTAACTAAGAATTTTTTAAAGTTGATAGAAGATGATCCATTTTTAGGAGAGAGATTTGATTCACCCGCTACACCCATAAAATTAGGTAAGGTTAGAATGAATGGAGCACACCCCTTTGAGCATATAAATCACCCATCACCCTCTCCTCACGTAGCAAATCACCACCCTAAGGGTGTGTATCGCTACTATCACCCGCACTTAAGCTTAAGTGTATGAAAAACTTCCCCTTTATCCGCTATATAAGGGTAGAGTCAAGCTCGTGACTCGAACAAAAACAAACGCTTCTTGGGAGGCAAACCATGTGTATTTGTTTTTCATTTTTATTTGTGTGTCATATATCTTTTCATTATTGTATGTTCTCATGTTTGAATTTGTGAAAATGCTTTATTTTGTCTTTAACCTCGTCTTAATTACATACAAAGGTATTTAACAAAAGGGATAAGTGTAGGGAAGATTACACACGTTTTTAAAATAACGTGAACATGAGAATTACGATTATTGAAAAGATATATATGTGTGAGTCAAATGCTTGTATCGAGTCATAATGGATGTTTTGCATGAATTTTTCCAGATTCTAAAGATATAAAATTTCTAGAATTTTTCCATAAAATCGCAGACCATGTCATGATAACCTGACGGCGTCAGGATTGCAACCTGACGGCGTTAGGAGGAGCAAAAACAACTTATCTTACTTTCTCTCGTTTTCTGTGCTACTTATAAATATTTGGAATTTTCTAGGTCTTAATTTCCAGAAAATCTGCAAACATAAGTCTGGAATTACATCTTGTTGTGATTTTTCTTTGTTCGGTTTGATGCTTTGGGTTGTTTGTTTTCTTAAAGTGTGCAGGTTTAATTTATCAAGAAGAAGATACATAAGATTGGAAGGAGCTTTTAACGCAAACACTCTTCTTGAAGAAAGATTTAAACACTACTTCACACGGATCCTACCGAGCTAATCAGGGGAGTATCAGTTTCTTTCATTTTTAATTACCTTCCATTATCATAACTTTGATACTTTCAGGAAACATTGGGGACAATGTTCAGTTTAAGTGTAAGGAGAGAAAATAAAACGGGAACTTTGAAACTATGCTTATCCTTGACTATTTGCCTTGTCCAATTTCATTTGTGTAATAAACCATGAGAAATATCGGTTAGGGTAATTTTGGCACCAAATTTAAAAATTTTCATGACATGTAGGAGTGGGCCATTAGTCTTAATAAAGCGTCTCATGGATAGGAAGTTATATCACTAGCACAAAAACCCTTTAACACTTAAATTACACCCAAAATGTGAGGATCGCCCTTAGATTTGTAGGAATTAAAGCATTCCACTTTAATGCATCGAGTGTGAACCGGTAGTATAATAGATTCTATAACTTGTTTTGTGATGCATTCCGAGATTTCTAGTAAGACTACACTTGTGTAGTTAGGAATAACTAAATGATAAGAGGCATTAGGATAACCCTTATTTGATACCCGTGTTATAATTACTTCTTCCACATCGGTTGAGTAATTCCCCCACACCCTTGCGTTGTACTCATATTTAGTACACGATACCCCTAGTTAACCCCTCAGAGCCTATCCTTTTCGCGGTTCTCCTGATGTTTTGGTTTTTCGGAATATCAATGAAGAGCATTGTTTACAATCCACCCCCAAATGTACACCCAAATCGCCTTAGCCTACCTTGTATGCACTCACTTTTAGTGAATTATTGTTATCATACTAAACCCTTAGTTCAATTATCTAGTTGCTTGCATAAGTTGCTAAGTCGAGTCATATCCTTTGTACACAGTTTTGGGAGGATTGGGACTCACAGGAAAAGTTAAATTTTATGAAATGACTGGAAGGGAACGTTAAATTCAAATTCCCTTTATTTGCGTAATAATGTACTCCAAGTGTTTTGATCTTTTCAATTCAGGTCAAATTAATGTTAGAGTAATAAAAACTCAAGTGTAGGGATGTTCCTATAAATCCCTATTATTTTGATGTTATCGTAGAGGATGGTAGAGTAAAAGTGTATGAAAAAAAAATCAAAAAAAGAGAGAGAAAAAGAAAAAAAAAAACATACGGGCTACCATCCTACATCTATCTTTAAATTCATGTTTGTTTTTTTCAATTTATCTAGAGTTTAGAGTGTCGAGTCTTGGCTTAGCAACGCCAATCTTCGCATGCTTGTAACATAAAGATCTTTGACTTGCCACCACTATATCACCTATCCCACCAAACCCTTTGTTTCTCTACCGTAAGCCTAACGTTACAACCCTTTAAAAGTCCTCTTTGATAGTTTTTCCTAGGTACTTACGCCAAATCGATGGAGGTTTGATCTAGTCTCAAGCCTATGGTAATCTATGTACTAGGACCGGCTAATGAGTGTTTGTCTTCCATTTCCATCTTGATGTATTTCATATACACCCGAGAGATGAGAGTATCCAAACACCACTTGTGAGGTGCTAGTATGTAATTTCCGTGCTTGTTATGACTTTTGCGGGGCTTATATGTGTTGTAAATCGTTCTAAACTAATGCTTCATGACCCCTAACTTATAAATTAATTGGCTAAAAGCACATTTTCTTGAGGACAAGCAAATACCAAGTGTAGGGATATTTGATAAGGATTTAAAAGGTACACTTTTGAGCGGTCATTTAAGCCCGTAATTGATCACTTTTGTATCCGTTACTACTTAATTTCGTTCCTTTTCACTTTTTAGGTCTCTTGAAGGCAATTTGCTGGAATGACACTTATTTAGACGAAAAGGCACGAATATACGAAGAAAATGGCTAAAGTCAAGAATCGAGACACTCAAGCTACTGGAATTGAAGGGGACGGCGTCACTGCTTAAATGTGACGCCGTCACAATAGACTTTGTGACGACTCAGTAGCCAAATTGCTATTTTACAAGTGACAGCATCAGGTTTTAAAGAGTAGGGCGTCGTAACTCAGACGACCTAGATTTGGATCCAGACGGCATCAGAGATTGAAGCCGACGGCGTCACGAGCATAAGGTGACGCCGTCACAGAGTTGACGTGGCCGAGACGAAACCCTAATGGCGGTGACCCGACGGCGTCACAATTAAAGAGTGACACCGTCGCATTTTGTAACACTATATATAGAATCCAAATTTTTCAGTTTTAGAGAGGTAGTTTTGTGGAGTAAAAACCTAAACCGAACCAAAGTTGTCTTGTGCAGTATCTTAGGGTTCCATACCCTATTTTACAACAAGATAAGTGTTTTAATTCATGGATTTAATCATGTCTTAAATTGTTTGTGTGTATGCTTGGATGTTCTCCATGTCCGGCTAATTTACTTGTGTATTTTCTTAGATATATGAAACCTAGGTATTGAATATTGATTGGTTGTCTCTTATCTTAATTGTGATTGACCTAGTATTGCGATAGGTCATTCGTTGTGTTATTAATGCTTGATTAGTCTTTGTTGAACACCTTAGCTTATAGTTACTAGTGGAATTGTAGGCTAAATATCCAAAGATAACCTTAGTGTTAGGTTTATGAATCCTAGATATTTCGTAGTCATTAACCTTAGGTAGCTTCAAAGAGTTAGGGATAAACGCATACCCTACGAGCTTAGAAACACAACGCGTTAAGAATAAGGACGTGACAATTAAACCATCAATAGGAGATAACTAGGGAGTAATAACATTTAAGTAAACACATTTTTAATCATCATAAGAGCACACAACAATAGACATAGACTACACTCACCTTAGATTAGATAATTAGATAAGTAGAGTAAATGGTAGAAATACCAACCCCCAAATCCAAACCCCGAGAGTCGTACCTTTCAATTTTCTAAAAAAATATAAAAAAAGATAAAAAATAATCTTCCTCAACCCCAACCTTAGCGTAGTAATTTCTCACTAGCATTCCTATTCCCCTAGAGAACGATATCAATTCCCCCCTAATACTACACTACAACGATTAGGTTCACTGCCTAGGGTGTTGAAAAACTTGTTCGACGAAAAGGAAGTGCCTTTGACCCCGAACGCGCGTTGTACGCGTATCAGGATCCAATGCTTCCAGTTATCCACTCTTGTTTATTTTCAAATGCAGGTCGTACAAATCATCCTTTGGTATTTGGATTCAGACTGCTCAAAAACTATGACTGGGGATCGCTCACGGCTTAAGAATTTTGTGAATAAGTTCATCAGGATAGTTAGATTTGGGAATGATCATTTTGGAATGGGGCAATTATGGGTTATGGAGATTTTGTTTTTGGAGATAGTGTTATCTCTCGGGTATATTATGTAGAAGGACTTGGGCACAAACTGTTCTCTGTTGGTCAATTTTGTGATTCTGATCTTGAAGTAGCCTAAAAAACACACATGCTTCGTTAGAGAATTATATGGTGTTGAGCTTCTAAAGGGATCTCGTGACACAAACTTGTAAACCATCTCTATCGAAGGTATGATGAAGTCTTATCCTATTTGCTTGCTGTCTAAGGCATCTAAGAACAAATCATGGTTATGTCACCGTCGACTCAATCACTTGAACGTCGGCACCATCAATGATCTTACTAGAAAGGACCTTGTGAGAGGTTTGCCCCGGTTAAAATATGAAAAAACATCATCTTTATTCTGCTTGTCAATTGGGCAAAAGCAAAAAGTAGGCCCATAAGCCCAAACCTGCCAATACCATTATAGAAGTTCTTCATACCCTTCATATGGATCTATACGGACCCATGAGAGTTCAAAGTATCAATGGGAAGAAGTATGTGCGAGTTATTGTTGACAATTACTGTCGGTTCACTTGGGTAAAGTTTTTGAGAACTAAGGATGAAAACTCTTGAGGTTATCATTAAGCTTATAAAACAATTGCAGGTTAGGCTTAACAAAACTGTTAGAATCATCCGAACAGATAATGGAACTGAATTTGTGAACAAAAAGCTCATTCAGTTTTATGAAAGCATTGGAATTACTCATCATAAACGTGTTCCACGCACTCCACAGCAGAACGATTTAGTTGAAAGGCGTAATCGTACTCTTGTGGAAGCTGCTAGGACTATGCTAATATTCTCAAAGGCTCCAATGTTTCTCTGGGCGGAAGCCATTGCCACTACTTGTTATACTCAAAACCGATCCCTAATATATACTCTTCATGGAAAAACTCCATATGAATTAGTGCACAACAGAAAACTGGATCTCTCGTTTCTTCGTTTGTTTGGGGCTTTATGCTATCCAACCAATGACGGTCAAGATCTGGGGAAGTTGAAAACTATGGCTAATATTGGATTCTTCGTTAGTTATGTACCTGACCGGAAGGGTTACCGAATCTACAACAAAAGAACCTGAGATATTATGGAAACTATTCATGTCACGTTCGATGAGCTGACTGAGCAAATGGCTCCTAGACACTCTCGTTCTGGACCCGCACCTCAAATTTTGACACCTGGACCCATTAGTTTTGGTCTTGTACAGATTCTCACTCCTGGAACTCCTTATGTACATCCTTCAGAAGAAGATTTGAATAAGCTATTTGATCCGATGTATGATGAATACTTTGAGCCTACAACTGATGATACTCTTGCACCACCAGCTGTAACTGCTCATCTTCCATCCAATCCAAATGGTCCAACAGTCTCTATTTCCATATCACAAGATGCTCCATCTGCTGACTATTCACCATCATCATTGAATCTTCAATACAACAAGGAATTCCAGTTGATAATTGTTTGAAAATATCCCCTTTGCCACTCCTGAAGATGCTCCATTTGAGAATATATTTGCCCCTGAACCCACTCCTGAAGCATCTTCACCAGGGGATCCTAACTCTGCTACTTCAGTACTTTATCAACAACCACATAAACATCTAAGAAAATGGACACATGATCATCATTTGGATAACATCATTGGGAATCCTTCTCGTCCGGTATCTACTAGAAACCAACTTGCCACTGATGCCTTATGGTGCTTCTTCAACTTTGTACTATCAAAGATCGAACCAAAAGACGTCAAGACAACAATGTCTGAGGACAGTTGGTTTAGTGCTATGCAAGATGAAATTCATAAGTTCGGTCGTCTTGATGTATGGGAATTAGTACCTCCTCCAGATTGTGCTATGATTATTGCTCTCAAGTGGATCTTCAAGGTGAAACTTGATGAGCATGGTGACGTTATGAAGAATAAAGCGAGACTCGTTACTAAAGGGTATCGACAAGAGGAGGGTATTAACTTTGAGGAATCATTTGATCCGGTTGCACGAATTGAGGCTATCGGAATCTTCCTTGCTAATGCTGCCAACAAGAATATGGTAGTATACCAAATTGATGTAAAGACTGCGTTTCTTAATGGTGATCTCAAAGAAGTGGTCTATGTCAGTCAACCTGAAGGCTTTGTGAATCCCGAGCATCCTAACTATGTCTACCATTTGAAAAAGGCTCTCTATGGTTTGTAGCAGGCTCCAAGGGCATGGTACGATACTTTGTCAAAGTTTCTATTGGCTAATGGATTCTACAAAGGTGTCGTTGATCCCACACTGTTCACTCGGAAGTCATGCAAACATTTAATTCATGTTCAAATATATGTTGATGATATAATTTTTGCCTCGACCGACCCAAATGAATGTGACCTTTTTTCAAAAGAGATGGGCTCTAAATTTCAAATTTCAATGATGGAACAAATGACATTTTTCTTAGGATTACAAATTTCTCAAAATCCTGGAGGCATTTTTATTAATCAATCTAGATATACTAATTAAATATTAGAGAAATTTGGATTTGATTCTTGTGACCCTGTTGACACCCCCATGGTGGAGAAAAAAAACCGGATGAGGACCTCTCTGGGATCCCTGTTGATCAAACTAAATATCATAGTATGATTGGATCCTTGATGTATCTCACTACCAGTAGACCTGTTATTCTGTTCGTTGTATACATGTGTGCTCGCTGCCAGGTTAAGCCTACTAAAAAGCACCTTGAAGCGATTAAATAGGTCTTTCGGTATCTCCAAGGAACCATTAACATGGGACTTTGGAATTCAAAAGGACACCGCCATGTCACTAACAGCCTATGAAGATGTTGACCATGCAGAGTGTCAAGATACTCGTCGAAGTACGTTAGGAGGTGCTCAGTTTTTGGGTGATAAAATGGTGAGTTGGTCGTCAAAGAAGCAAATGAGTACCTCTATATCTTCTACAGAGGCTGAATACATTGCCATGTCATTATGTTTTTCTCAAATCTTATGGATGAGATCCCAACTATCTGACTATGGCTTTGTATACAACAAAATTCCTCTATACTGCGACAACAAAAGTGCCATCGCTCTCTGCTGTAACAATGTCCAACACAAAAGATCGAAGTACATTCACATTCGACATCATTTCATCAGGGAACAAGTAGAGAAAGGTGTGGTTGAACTCTATTTTGTATGGACTGAGTATCAGTTGGCGAACATCTTCACAAAATCTCTTCCAAGATATCGGTTTGAGTTTATCCTCCCTCGTCTCTGCATGAATAGTTTTGATGCAGGATTTCTGACTAGGATTTAATATTTATATTTTCTCGTCTACCTAAGGTCTACCTAATGCACTAACGAGCAGTGAACCCGATTGTGCATAGTATAGAAGGTGGTAAAGCCGAGGTCATTCCCAAGAGCTATGTAGATGAGGGTCCTATTAAGTATAAGTGTCACTTGTTTTAAACTGGTTTTGAGGTTTGAAATGATTAAACAAAGAAATGAAATAAAATGAAGTAAATAGAGGTTGTGATCAATAGAGAGAGAGTGTGCTAACATAATTAATCATCCTATCATGTAATGTCTATGTTTTATTACTTCCAATTTATTCAAGTGGGGGTTTAAGTCGCTAGGACAATATTTGGTCAATTCTTCCTAACCTATCAACAAAGGCTCCTACCCGACGTCAAAGGTCTACCCTTTTGGGAGTCGAGGGTCTTAAGTTACCTAAATCAAGTCATTAAGTACCCTACATGAAATATTCTAAATAATGAGTGCCTGGGCGCTAGCATCTTAGACACTCATCCCTAACTTCTTAAGTTCATCCGGACGACTAGTGATCATTTGGTATATTCACACAAGAGAGGAAGGGTCATTGATACGCTTACACAGCGCGTTCGGGGTCAAAGGAACTTCCTTTTCGTCGAGCAAGTTTTTCAACACCCTAGGCAGTGAACCTAATCGTTGTAGTGTAGTATTAGGGTAAGACACGGGAATTGATATCGTTCTCTAGGGGAATAGGAATGCTAGTAAGAAGTTACTACGCTAAGGTTAGGGTTGAGGAAGATTATTTTTTATCTTTTTATATTTTTTAGAAAATGGAAAGGTACGAATCTCGGGGTATTGGATTTGGGGGGTTGGTATTGCTACCGATTACTTCTACTATTATCTAATCTAATTAACTAAGCTAAGGTGAGGATAGTCTATGTCTATTGTTGTGTGCTCGTATGATAGTTAAAGATGTGTTTACCTAGATGCTACTAATCCCTAGTTATCTCCTATTGATGGTTGAATTGTCACGTCCTTATTCTTAACGCGTTGTGTTTTCTACAAAGGTGTCGTTGATCCCACACTGTTCACTCGGAAGTCATGCAAACATTTAATTCATGTTCAAATATATGTTGATGATATAATTTTTGCCTCGACCGACCCAAATGAATGTGACCTTTTTTCAAAAGAGATGGGCTCTAAATTTCAAATTTCAATGATGGAACAAATGACATTTTTCTTAGGATTACAAATTTCTCAACTAGAAAACACAACCTGTAACAATGTCGTCTCTCGCTACCGTGAAAACAACAGCGTCATATCTCCTTAAAACAACATATGTTTCGGTATCAGTCTATCAACCCTAGAGTAGGTATTCTAAACTCTTTTTGTATTACTGTACCGTTACATAAGTCGGAGACATCTTCTATATCTCCATGAGTAAACGAAGAAACTGCTGGTTGAGTGGTAAAATAGTGGGTTTTTGACTCGTGGAGGATTGCATGAAGCTGCTCATAGAACTGTGAGACGTACCAGTTGTAGAAGTATCCGACAATCACTGTACCGCCACAGGAAAACTTAAGGTTTCAGGGTACAATTACCAAGGAACCTCTATGGCTTTCTGGATAAATTAGCGAAGTTCCACGAAAAATCATCCGAATTGGACCGTCGCTCGTGTGTACATATGTTGCTTGTCTTATTGTCCAGATGACCATCACTCTATGTAGTTCCTAGGTTAGTATGATACTATAAATCAAACTAGTTGTCCCTAGGGTCTCTCCAGGAGTAGGCCAAAAAAAAGAGGTGGTACCCCCACAGTTGTCCCAGTGTTCTTAGTTTAGGTTTAAAGAGATTATAAATTAATCATATAGATCTAACTAATTATTTTTACGGAGGTCCTAAAACTCTTTAAACATTAGGATTCTTTTTACAGTAAACAAGGTAGTAACTTTAAACTTTAAATCTCGGGTAGAGAAAACTTTTTTCCAGTGTAAGTAAACCCAGCCAGCTCCGTTTTTAATATAGTAGTTGTATATAAACTTGTACTTAATTTACAAACGTACTGAAGGCTCACTTGTCACACCCTAGTTGCTGTGGAAACATCTTTTGTGTTGCGCAATTCTTATTCCTGCACTGTTAAGTTGGTAGTTATCCTCTATTGATCCCTAATCA
>BPTQ01000003.1:72031600-72315067 GCA_019973895.1 Chrysanthemum seticuspe | reverse complement strand
GAATAGGAATGCTAGTAAGAAGTTACTACGCTAAGGTTAGGGTTGAGGAAGATTATTTTTTATCTTTTTATATTTTTTAGAAAATGGAAAGGTACGAATCTCGGGGTATTGGATTTGGGGGGTTGGTATTGCTACCGATTACTTCTACTATTATCTAATCTAATTAACTAAGCTAAGGTGAGGATAGTCTATGTCTATTGTTGTATGCTCGTATGATAGTTAAAGATGTGTTTACCTAGATGCTACTAATCCCTAGTTATCTCCTATTGATGGTTGAATTGTCACGTCCTTATTCTTAACGCGTTGTGTTTTCTAAGGTCGTAAGGTGTGCATTCCCTAACTCTTTGAAGTCACCTTTAAGTGTAGTAAACAAAATCCACTAGGTCATTCATAAACTATCAAAGATTTATCAAGTATTAAACACAACGATAGCCTAGTCGCACTCCTAAGCCAATTACAATTAAGATAAGAGACAACCTAACAATAATTAACAACTAGGTTTCATATATCTAAGCAAACACACAAGTAATTTAGCCGGACATGGTAAACATGCAAGCATACACACAATCAATTGAAGACATAATTAAATTAATGAAGTAAACAACTTATCTTGGTGTAAGATAGGGTTTAGAACCCTAAAATACGACCTTGGTTCGGTTTAGGTTTTACTCCAAAAGTTTACCCAAAAGACTACTACCTAAAACTGAAAAATTCGGATTCTATATATAAGATTACATGTGCGACGGCGTCACCTTATGATTTGTGACGCCGTCGTTTCGCCGTCATTAGGGTTTTATCTTGGCCAAGTTAATCTTGCGACGGCGTCACCTTATGCTTGTGACGCCGTCCTCTTTAACTTCTGACGCCGTCTGGATTGAATCTAGGCCGTCTGAGATGCCACGGCCTACTCTTTTAAAGCCCGACGCCGTCCTCCAAAAACTAGCAATTTCTCTTCTGTGTCATCACAAATTCCTCCGACGGCGTCCCAGATTAAGCAGTGACGCCATCCCCTTGTAATTTAGCAGCTTGAGTGTCTCGATTCTTGACTTTGGCCATTTTCTTCATATATCTGCGCCTTTTCGTCCAAATAAGTGCCATTACAGCAGTTTGCCTTCCAGAGACCTAAAAAGTGAAAAGGAACGATATTAAGCAATAACAGATACAAAAGTGATCAAATAAGGGCTTAAACGACCCCTCAAAAAGGTACATTTTAAAACCTCACCAAATATCCCTACACTTGATATTTGCTTGTCCTCAAGCAAATGTGCTTTTAGCCAATTAATTTATAAGTTAGGGGTCATGAAGCATTGGTTTAACACAGTCCACAACACATATAAGCCCCGCAAAAGTCATAACAAGCACGGAAATTACATACTAGCACCTCACATGGGGTGTTTGGATAATCGCATCTCTCGGGTGTATATGAAATATAGCAAATTGGAAATGGAAGATAAATACTCATTAACCGGTCCTAGTACATAGATTACCATAGGCTTGAGAATAGATCAAACCTCCATCGCTTTGGCGTAAGCACCTAGGAAAGACTATCAAAGAGGTCTTTAAAGGGTTGTAACGTTAGGCTTACGGTAGGGAAACAAAGGGTTTGGTGGGATAGGCTATTTTAGTGGTGGCAAGTCAAAAATCTCAATGTTACATGCATACGAAGAATGACGTTGCTAAGCCAAGACTCGATACTCTAAACTCTAGATAACTGAAATAAACAAACATAAATTTAAAGATAGATGTAGGATGGTAGCCCGTATGTTTTTTTTTTTTTTTTTTTTTTTTTTTCTTTTTCTCTTTTTCTATTTTTTTCGATTTTTTTTTCCATACACTTTTATTCTACCATCCTCTATGATAACATCAAAATAATAGGGATTTATAGCACATACCTACACTTGAGTTTTTATTACTCTAACACTAATATGACCCGAATTGAAAATATCAAAACACTTGGAGTACGTTATTACGCAGATAATGGAATTGGCGTTCCCTTTTAGTCATTTAAAACTTTAACTTTTCCCATGAGTCCCAATCGTCCCAAAACTGTGTACAAAAGATATGACTCAACTTAGCAACTCATGCAAGTAATTAGATAATTGAACTAAGGGTTTAGGGTGATAACAATAATGCACTAAAAGTGAGTGCATACAATGTAGGCTAAGGCGATTTGGGTATACATTTGGGGGTGGGGTGTAAACAATGCTCTTCATTGATATTCCGGAAAACCGAAACATCATGAGAACCGCGAAAAGGATAGGCTCTGAGGGGTTAACTAGGGGTATCGTGTACTAAAGATGAGTACAACGCAAAGGTGTGGGAGAATTACTCAACCGATGTGGAAGAAGTAATTATATTACGGGTATCAAACAAGGGTTATCCTAATGCCTCTTATCATTTAGTTATTCCTAACTACACAAGTGTAGTCTCACTAGCGATCTCGGAATGCATCACAAAACAAGTTCTAGAATCTAATATACTACTGGTTCACACTCTAAGCATTGAAGATGAATGCTTCAATTCCTACTAATCTAAGGGCGATCCTCACATTTTTGGTGGAATTTAAGTGGTAAAGGGTTTTGTGCTAGTCATATAACTTCCTATCCGTGAGACGCTTTTGTTAAGACTAATGGCCCACTCCTATATGTCATGAAAAATTTTAAATTTGGTGCCAAAATTACCCTAACCGACATTTTCTCATGGTTTATTACGCAAATGCAATTAGACAAAGCAAATAATCAAGGATAAGCATAGTTTCAAAGTTCCCGTTTTATTTTCCCTCCCTACACTTAAACTGAACATTGTCCCCAATGTTCCCCGAAAGTATCAAAGTTATGATAAAAGAAGGTAGTCAAAAACGAAAGAAACTAGTACTCCCCTGATTAGCTCGGTAGGATCCGTGTGTGAAGTAGTGGTTAAATACTTTCCAAGAAGAATGTATGCGTGAAAAGCTCCTCAATCTTATGTAACTTCTTCTTGATAAACAAAACCTGCACACTTGAAGAAAACAAACGAAACCTTCGCGTAAAATCGGCGGTAATAATATATAAGACTCGATTTAAACTAGGATATAATGCTTGTGGAATGGATGTTTACAGAATTTCTAAGAAAATTAAGACCTGGAAAATTCCAAAAATTAATAAGAAGCTCAGAAAACGAGAAAAAGTAATCTGATGTTTTTACTCCTTCCTGACGCCGTCAGGTTGCAATCCTGACGCCGTCAGGTTATCCTAACAAAAACTGGTCTGCGATTTTCTGGAAAAATTCTGGAAAATTTACATCTTTAGAATCTGGAAAAATTTCTACAAAACATCCATTATGACTCGATACAAGCATTTGACTCGAACAAACACACAAATATATCTTTTAATTAATTGTTATTCTCATGTTCACTTTTCTTATGAAAACGTGTGTAATCCTCCCTACACTTATCCTTTATGTAAAATACCTTTATATGCAATTAAGACGAGGTTAAAAACAAAATAAAGCATTTTTACAAATTTAAACATGAGAATAAACAATCAATAAAAGATATATGATACTAACAAGCAAACAATTAAGCATGGGTTGCCTCCCATGAAGCGCTTTTCTTTATTTAAGAGTCTTGTAGCTAGACTCGTAGTCATGCTCCTACGTTACTTCATTACCGTCACTTCCTTCCTTCTGACGGTCTCCAGTGGGTGGTTCCATGTTGTAGAAGTGCCCTATGATACACCTCTCTAAAAGTTCGTCCTCTCCCCACTCGGTCCAATATTTCGGTCCTAAGTTCAAACAATCCTTATAGAATCCGAAAATCTTAGCCATAACATAATCTGCTCCTTTTTCCCTATCCTCATCATTACTATAATAGACCGACAGTTTAAGTTCCTTTTCATCATTAGAGAGTGATGAAAACTTCTCAATCTTAAACGGCATTTGGTAAGCTATGTCATCGATCTCATCCTTGAATCGCACTACTCCTAATGAGGGATCATAGGTCATCCCGGTGCTTTATATGAAAGGTTTTCCAAGCATAACGTGGGACAAGCTAGGGTCTATGGCCGTGCTAATATCATCCACAATTATGAAGTCCATAGGAAATGTGAAACTACCTACATAAACGGGCAATCCCTTAACTCTACCAAGAAAATTGCAACTAACCTTAGGATCATTGGGGTCTTGCCTAGTTGGAATAGGCTTCTTCATTACCCAATTGTAGTAGGTGCTAGTCATTATGTTGATTAGGGACTTGCGATCAATGTAGGCCTTTGCCACGAAAAGATGTCCTATGCAACCTGGTATATTGAGGTTCCAAGGGTTCCCAAACTTGATCCTAGGGCTTTTCCTAACATACATGTGACGGAGGTCACGCACTAAGTGAGGGTGGCGAGATAATTCTTCTTCCGTAGGAAACTTATTGAAATAGTCATTGTCTACTTCATCTACTTCCTCGGTTGTTTCATTATTCTCAAGTGTATGGTCCTCTTCGTCATTAGGTTTCACTAAGGCGATGGTATTGACGAATTGAACGTGCTTAGCTAGCTTACTTGGGTCCTTAATCTCTACACCGGAAGGCTCAGGAGTTGAGATAGCACTAACCTTCCTATCACTATTGGTTATGGCTTTCAAAAGGTTATCTATCTTCCTATCCATATCGGCTTGTTGTTGGTTGAAACGGTCCGAGAGCTTAGCTATTTGGGCTTCTTGGTATGCAACAAGCTATTGCAACATTCCTTCAATGTTTTGGCTAGGGCCATGAGATAGGGGTAATGAGAAATCATTAGAAGTGAATTCTTTGGTTTGTCCCCAATAGAAGTCGGGCTTGCCTTCCATGCTTCTCGGGTGTCATTAAATGTCCTAGGTCCGGGTGTTGTAGGGAATCTTCCTCCCGTTCCATTTACACGCGAGGATGCGTAGTCAATGGAAGCATGTTCGGGGGATCGGGTGTAAGTGCGCGTGTTATGAGGATCACTACACGGCTCACACGAGGAGGAAACTTTGTTCACATGGCGTGAAGACTTAGGATTTTCGTAAGAGCTCATAAGGAATTTTACTTGATCTTCAAGTTCAAGCATCCTACGGTCAGAAGGTTGTGAGTCAATTGGAGGCAAAGAGATTTCCTTAACGGTTTTGGGCAACTCACAAGGGTCATTCCAACTTTCGTTGTCATAGAGAGCAAGGTCCTCTATTATACCCCATGATTCTTCCGCGGTGAGATCACTAAGTTTTCCACCGGCCGCTTGGTCAATGGATCGCTTAGTGGGGAAGTTGACATGATCATAAAAGATTTGGATTGGAGCCAAAGATCAATGCCGTGATGAGGGACTTTATGAAGTAAGTCCTTGAATCGAGTCCATTCTTCATAGAGAGATTCACCTTGACGTTGTTGGAACATCAAGATGTCATTCCTAAGTTTTGTGGTTCCCCCCGGTGGGAAAAATTGAGCAAGGAAACGAGTGGTGAGATCATCCCAACTTGAGATGGAGCCGGCGGGAAGTCGCTCAAGCCAATTACTAGCTTGGTCCCGTAGAGAGAATTGGAAGAGACGCAGACACGTGGTCTCCCGAGTATTAGCATCAAGGTCGATGGAATCGACAATTTTGAGGAAATCCCTCAGATGCTGATTTGGATCTTCGGAACGAAGTCCATGGAATGCACATCCATTTTGCACCAACCGGATGGTGTCGGATCGCAGGGCTGTAATTTAGGCTTGGTCGGGAAGCTCAATGGTGTTCCTATAGCCTAAGTGGCTAGGTCTCGAGTATTCACCAAGAGTACGGTCTCTTGGCGGGACAATGATTTGAGGGGGGTTTTCACCTTCCATGATGAAAAGTGATGGGGTTACGAACAAAGGTCACGAAGAAGGGGGATAGACTAAAATGAAGCTAAAAATGAGAAAAAAGTTTACTTGATAGGAATCAAGCAAAGAAACCTAAACGAGATGGACTACTAACTAGCTATTCTATTCCCCGGCAGCGGCGCCAAAAACTTGATACGCTTACACAGCGCGTTCGGGGTCAAAGGAACTTCCTTTTCGTCGAGCAAGTTTTTCAACACCCTACGCAGTGAACCTAATCGTTGTAGTGTAGTATTAGGGTAAGCCACGGGAATTGATATCGTTCTCTAGGGGAATAGGAATGCTAGTAAGAAGTTACTACGCTAAGGTTGGGGTTGAGGAAGATTATTTTTTATCTTTTTATATTTTTTAGAAAATGGAAAGGTACGAATCTCGGGGTATTGGATTTGGGGGGTTGGTATTGCTACCGATTACTTCTACTATTATCTAATCTAATTAACTAAGCTAAGGTGAGGATAGTCTATGTCTATTGTTGTATGCTCGTATGATAGTTAAAGATGTGTTTACCTAGATGCTACTACTCCCTAGTTATCTCCTATTGATGGTTGAATTGTCACGTCCTTATTCTTAACGCGTTGTGTTTTCTAAGGTCGTAAAGTGTGCATTCCCTAACTCTTTGAAGTCACCTTTAAGTGTAGTAAACAAAATCCACTAGGTCATTCATAAACTATCAAAGATTTATCAAGTATTAAACACAACGATAGCCTAGTCGCACTCCTAAACCAATTACAATTAAGATAAGAGACAACCTAACAATAATTAACAACTAGGTTTCATATATCTAAGCAAACACACAAGTAATTTAGCCGGACATGGTAAACATGCAAGCATACACACAATCAATTGAAGACATAATTAAATTAATGAAGTAAACAACTTATCTTGGTGTAAGATAGGGTTTAGAACCCTAAAATACGACCTTGGTTCGGTTTAGGTTTTACTCCAAAAGTTTACCCAAAAGACTACTACCTAAAACTGAAAAATTCGGATTCTATATATAAGATTACATGTGCGACGGCGTCACCTTATGATTTGTGACGCCGTCGTGTCGCCGTCATTAGGGTTTCATCTTGGCCAAGTTAATCTTGCGACGGCGTCACCTTATGCTTGTGACGCCGTCTTCTTTAGCTTCTGACACCGTCTGGATTGAATCTAGGCCGTCTGAGATGCGACGGCCTACTCTTTTAAATCCCGACGCCGTCCTCCAAAAACTAGCAATTTCTCTTATGTGTCGTTACAAATTCCTCCGACGGTGTCGCAGATTAAGCAGTGACGCTGTCCCCTTGTAATTTAGCAGCTTGAGTGTCTCGATTCTTGACTTTGGCCATTTTCTTTATATATCTGCTCCTTTTTGTCCAAATAAGTGCCATTACAGCAGTTTGCCTTCCAGAGACATAAAAAGTGAAAAGGAACGATATTAAGCAATAACAAATACAAAAGTGATCAAATAAGGGCTTAAACGACCCCTCAAAAAGGTACATTTTAAAACCTTATCAGTCATCAGTTGGTCAGTTCTTACCCTTCCAAACTCTACCTACCTATTTAGGGTCAGTGTTCAATTCTTCTAAGCAACTGGATATGACCGCATTTCAAAACTACCGAAGCTAGGGTAACTACCATCGAACTATGCATGTATACACTTGAAACAATTATATGGAAGCATGAAAACATAAACAATATTGTGGAAAACTAGAGGGGGGGGGGTTGAATAGTTTTTCCTACTTTAAATTAGTTTCAAAATCTTTAGATTCGATCTTATGTGAATTCGTATGGATGGTGAGAAAGTATAAAGCAATAAGTAATGTAAGTAATGAAAGCAAATAAAGTAAAGGATAGAAATGACACAACCGATTTATTGTGGTTCGGCTACAAGGACACCCTTCTTGCCCTACTCCACTCCTCGAGTCACCTACTCGAGAGTTCAAGAACTATGTCAACAAACTCCTTCAACTTGGCGGAGAAGCTTCACAACATCGCTTACACTTTTTCCGGTACAAAGCTAAATACCGAGTGCTTAACACTGAGGACCAAACCAACACAACTATAACACAACAACTATGTGAAATATGAAATACAAGATCTTGCTACAGAAATATTGTGGAGGAACAAACCAATCAAGGACCCCTTGCTTGGATGACTTGTAGTATCTCGTGATCTCGCCTTTGAGAAGGACCTATATGAGAATCACAACAAAAGAAAGAATAACTACTATATAGATCAAGAGATCTGAGATTAGAAGAGAGAAGTAATATATGAGAGAGTTTGTTAGAAGAGGGGTGAGTTACAATGAAGAAATGGCTCACTATCTACAGGCAAAAATGTCTATTGTTCCCCAGATCCCACGGATCCCTTACTTGAGGGATCCGTCTAGTGTATTCATGGGGACCCGCCAGACGCTCCTCCTATTTGGGTTATGGGTCATGGGTTATGGACTTTGTATCATGGGTACCCAAATAGATACAATGTATCTAGACATTGGTTCATGGGTATGGGTTATGGATTTTCTCCATGGGTATGGGTCATGAGTTATGATTTTTACCCATCTTAATAAACTGTTACAATAAATGAATTATTACAACAATTTATGTTAAATGACTATATGTAAATGCTTTACAAAAATAACATGTGTCCTTATAATTTTACTTATGATAACTTTATATTTGTTATCAACAAAACACAAAGAGATCGCTAAATATGAATAAACGTTTTTACGGTTTATTTGTATCAACAAATACATTCAAGAAATCATAACTAGGCTAGCACCAAAGGTACTTAGCCGATCATATTAAAAGAAACAATGAATTCAATGTTTAAAATAATGAAAGACATGAATTATTTGTAAAAGATAGAAATGATCGCTAATGCTTATCGATATGTTGTGATTCCTCCCTTGGAGATGGCTCCGTATGCTCCGTATGCTCTGCCTTTCGAACCCTCTTCACGTTCTCTACCTTTGAGTTATGAGTGAATGATGTGAAATGCAGAATTTAGGGCTTGTATTTATAGGAACGATCATAGTTACGACATAACTTGAGTTGAGAGTTACACGGTAACTTAATTATCCTCCAAATGTAACTCTCGTTAAATAGACTACGACGTAACACTAGGGAAATGTTATGCCATCGTTAGCAGCTCCGCCGTAGAGTGGATGTTGGTTACGCCGTAACTTAATTAACTTCAAAACAGAACTCTTGTTAAGTGGACTACGGCGTAATGCTTGTTAGGAGTTACGGCGTAGTTGATGGAGGCACGAAATATTTCATGACCTAGATGATTACGGCGTAACCTTATTTAGGAGTTACGCCGTAATTGTTGTTGAGTAGGCAATCTGAGATAAAACACTAGCTATGGCATAATGTGAGAGAATGAGTTACGCCGTAGCTTCGTCATAAGTAGCATGCTATCATAAACCGTTAGTAAAATCTCCAAATCCGCGTCTCTAAGCTCCAATGCTCATAATTTACCTGAAAGTGAATTATAAAGGAATACAAGCGTAAATCCATATAAATGACAAAAAATACGAGCATAAACGGGGGAAATGGACACTAAAAAGTCAGGACTATTTGATGTTATCAAATATCACCCCACTTGAACTTTACTTGCCCTCAAGTAGACCTTATTAGAAAATTTTCTAAAAATATATCCCCCAATACCTGGAAGATATGAGTTTAAAAATCCCTTATGCTAGAATAAAACAAAGCCGAACAACTCACAAAATGGGAACAATCACTCAAATTCTCTCATCTACTCTAAGTCTCAATTTCGGGATGATCACTCAAAACACAGTAATTGCATGTATTCTATCATAAGCTTGGTGGTTACACAAATCTCCACCACTAGAGTTAAGAACTAAACAATCTTTGAAGCCAATATGGGTGGACACAACATCGGTTAAGGGTGAAATATCATTACTAACGTGTCACGGAAAAGTAGACAAAATCAATGATACATGAACTTAACAATAAACAATAAACTATTTTTTTTTCATAACTAAAAACATAACATCCCTCCACTTGAGATGAACATATAATGACAATATGGGGTGTCTTTGATGATCTTCAAATATAAGTCTTTGACGAAAGCGTGATTTCTGAACCACTCTACTTGAACCTTGAACTTGGGCAAACAATGACTTCCCGATCACAAATTAAGACTACACGGTAGGCTAAGGTGAATGGGTGTAACAAAACAAACATAAAGGGTATGAAATGAAAGGAAAGGCTCTAAAGGGTGTATCTAGGGGTATCTTGCACTAAAGGTGAGTGCAACAAAAGAGTTTAACATGGGGGTCAAAAAGTCGAGGTGACTAATCGATAGACACACAAAAATAGGCTATTTGAGTGATAATCCTAAAAATATTGTCTTCGCAAACTGATTATTCCATATTTATTTAGCAAACTCAACATACCCCGTCTATGGTCTCGAAATGATGCAAAGGCTAAGTTCTAAATTTTACAAGCTACCGGCACACTCATAATTTGGTGGATTTGGGTAAATAAGTGGAAACGGATAAGGCTAATCTCACCATGAAATATCAAAGGTTAAAATGTACTCGGCTAAGGTCTAATCTAGTTAAGTTAAGAAAAACATGTCAAAATTTTAAAAATGGCATAATTTTTCAAAATAAACTAGAAAAACGAGAACAAATAAGTTCAAGTAATAATTCTCCGTCCCCGCACTTGAGATGTACAAAGTCCTTTTTGTACTAAATGTTAAATAAAGGTGAAGAGAAAGTAGAATTAGAACGAGAACTTCCCTGAAATTTGCTCCTAAAACAAAAGAAGGCCCACAAAGAAAATTGTGCATTCGTTTAAGCATCTACGAGCAAACTTCAAACCCTGAAATCACAACTAACCAACAAGCATAATTCTAAAAAAAACAAACAAAAGAAATCTAACTCACTTTCGTAGGAATCACGGTTGCCATTAGCATATGCAACAAGCCTTTTAAGCCACTTGGTGTCCCAAGTGGACGAGTGCAGTCTCGTGAGGGCTTACATGGAGCATACCCACAAAGTTCATTTAAAACTAATACAAGGTTATTGTGCTAATATCGGAAACTTAAACTGCAGGAAGAATTACGGCGTAACCATAAGGAGGAGTTACGTCGTAATTGTGGTTAAACCTGGTAATCAGCTAGTGAGGATCTGTTACGGCGTAGCAATGGATGGATATTACACCATAATAGTTGATAACCTGGAGAGGATCAGCTACTGAGGAGATGTTACGGTGTAACCATAAGGCTGAGTTACGCCGTAACTACATAACAGAACAGAACAGGTTCTTATTTCAATCGCCGTGAATTCGTCTCCAATTCCTGCAAAAATGTTAAAAATACAAATCCTAACAAATAAACATAAAAAAAAAGAACAAAAATGAAAGGGATAATTCGGGTTGTCTCCCCAAAAAGCACTTTTCTTTATATCGAGTCTTTGAGTTAGACTCAAAGCCATGGGGCTTTATGGTGGCCTTTGAACTTGGCCGACCTCGTCCATCTCTTTCATTAGGTAGTGTCTGACCCATGCAACGTTAGAAGCGGTGCGAAGAAACTCCTTCTTTTCTATTTTCCGAACCTTGGAAAATTTTCCATCCGGCCTCAAGTGATACTTTGTAATTTCAAATTTTTCAGAAATAATAGGTGGCGGTATTTTGTATGGAATACCAAGAAGTTTACATCTCCGCTATTCGTAGGCCTCATCATCTGGGTTATTGAACCCGTCATGAACTTGTAGTTCACGGTAGTCCATAATTCCTTCAATATCATTGTCATCGGACTCCGTTCCTTTAAACTACTCATCATCTAGTAATTCATCAACAAGCTAACACTTACACTCTTCTTTTTCATCTCCCCATGTAGCTTTGTGATCATCATTCATCTCCTCACTAGTGTCATTAGGAATCTCTTCTTCACTCATGCAACCCTTCCAAATTTCTTCCTTAGTGGAAGCATCCACTTTTCCATACTTTATTTTAACCCAATCATCAAATCCTAACTTATCTAACCAAGGTAGATCGATTCTCTCATTGTCGTTAGTTGAGGTCTACAAAAAAATCGTCATCCCCAAATCTAGCCATGCTACTCCCCCTGTCACAATCTTCGTCAAACGGGTTACAAGAAGCCCAAAATATTTCACCAACGGTTTTTATCTTTTCACAGCAATGCTTCCGCACCTCCTTATCATTGGTCTTGCTTGAGTGATTATCAATAATTCCATAATCTGAGAGTGGCTTGTTTGTTGTTTTATGAACTTTATCAGCACTGGGTTTTACAGTTAACACTGTGGTTAAGATCCGCCCAAATTCTCCTTTTAGCGTTATTGTCCATCTTGCCATAAACAATCTGTACTCATGCATCGAATGTAATAGTCCCATATTTAGTCGAAGACACATGTACTTATTGTTTTTTACCATTTCCTTGTCATCTTCACTATCGCAAATGTCATCATAAGGGTTACATGAAGCCCAAAGGTCATACCACTTATCATTGTCCACAGTAATAGCTTTGCACCAATGGTATTTCCTTTTAGATGAGTACTTGAGATCCATGTTTCTGAATTTCGGGCCAATTGTTTTCATGTTCAGGCTTTCGTGTCGTACTATTGTTACGTCATACCCTTGTAGAGTGGTTACGGTGTAACCTACCACTATTGTGTCTCTTAGCTTCAGTTTGCTGCACATGGTGATTATTAGTAACGCAATGCTCGTGTGCGATGGTGCTAGGAACAAATTTATTCTTCCTTTTTTTGTCAACATAAACAGTTTCAATTGGGTGGCATTTTCCTACATCATCCATGTTGAGAGTAAGCTTCCTATCGTTGATTTTCAAAGTTATGACTTTTTAAAGACATCAATTTTTGCTCGAGTGGTAGCAAGAAGAGGTCTACCTAGGATTAATGGAATGTCGAGATCTTCTTCCATGTCTAATATTACCAAATCAACAGGAAGAGTAAAATTATCAATCTTAATTAGCAAATTTTCTACAACCCCCCGAGGTATGCTAACTGTCCTATATGCCATTTCAACGGTCATGCAAAGGGGTTTGATAGGCTAAAGATATAATCTTTTTCACATATAAAATGCCATGATACTTATATGAGCTCCTAAGTTGGCTAAAGCATTAATATTATATAAGTTATTAATAGAACAAGGGAGAATAAAACTTCCTGGGTCCTTCTCTCTTAGAGGTATTTAATTGAGGACAACAGCTGAACATCGGGCATTTAACTTCACTTCGTTTCCCATGATCGCACCATGTTCATCGTTGGTATGGTGCTCAACTTCCCGAATTTTCACATTGTCTTCTACCCTTTTTGATTGATTGGAGAAGTAGGCAACTTCTTATTCCGAGTACCTGAAAGGGGTGTAGAGAGGTCTTCTGTCATTGGAAAATATGGCTTTGTAGGAACCATCGTCATTCTTTAAGCTGCCTTTATGAATTTCATTTGCCAAAACCCCAAGTTTTCTTTTGGTTTTCTTCAAAGTCTCACCGTGAGCTAGGATATTGGCTTTTGTTTCCATCTGAAAATTTTTGAACAGATTATCCGTATTGGCATGTCGCTTGGCATCTTCTTCCAAATATCTATTTATTGATTCTTCAAGTGAAGGTCTCCTTTCTTCGTAAGGAGTTTGGTTTCCCCCATAGCGGAGTCTATCTACATATCTTCATAAGGGTCTTCCATCTCCGTACTTAAATTTTTCAATTTGGGGGTCGTTGTTCTCTAAAGGGCAATCTTTGGCTAAGTGGGCCCTTCCACATGTGTCGCATCCTACTCGCATAGCATGCTCATTTTCCTGTAGTTTCTTCATGTCTCTGCCGAGGTTTTCATTTTTATTAGTAATAGCCGCAACGCATCCAAATCACTTCTCCTTCCTCTATTGCTTCCCCCTTTGTGCCATTTTTGAGAATGCTCGGCCAATTTTTGAATAGCTTCAATAGCTAGAGTGGGGGGTCATCCCAGGAATTTGCCCCTGGTAGTTAATCATTTGTCTTGTAGCAATGTTGATACCCTTGTAGAAAATATTGACTTTTTGTTGGCTGTTTAGATCATGAGTGGGCCACTTGTAAAGAAGGTTATTGTATCTATCCCAGGCTTGATACAACGTTTCGTATTCTTCTTGTTTAAAGTTATGGATCTCCATGAGTTGATTTGATATTTTTGAAAGCGGAAAACATCTTTGAATAAAGTATCTTTTAAGGAGAACCCATGTATTAACTGCCCTGGCAGGCAATCTATCAATCCATCTTTTTGCGGCTCCAGTGAGTGTGATTGGAAAGACTAGGAGCATAACCGCATCGTTCGAGACTCCTGGTATATTAAACAGGCTATTAATGTATTCCACATTCTCAATATGCTCATGAGCATCATCTGTAATATTTCCAGAAAAAGGATTTGTTCTTAATTCCCTTATGAATTACGATTTTATCTCGAAATTGATATATGCCCCAATGGTCGGCCTAACGAGCCCCGACCCTTGTTCATCCGGAGTCATAGCAAGATACTCCTCGAGAGTGAGGTTATCAACGTCCACAACTGCCATTGTACCTGAAACTTAAAGAATGTCGTGAGAAAAATAAAAATTAAATAAACAAAAACAAAAATAAAATACTTAACAAAAAGTCCTAATATAGCTCCCCGGCAGCAGCGATAATTCTGATGCAGGATTATTGACTAGGATTTAATATTTATATTTTCTCGTCTACCTAATGCACTAATGAGCAATAAACCCGATTGTGTGTAGTATAGAAGGTGGTAAAGTCGAGGTCGTTCCCAAGAGCTATGTAGATGAGGATCCTATTAAGTCTAAGTGTCACTTGTTTTAAATTGGTTTTGAGGTTTGAATGATTAATCTAAGAAATGAAATAAAATGCGTAAAGTAAAAAGAGGTTGTGATCAATGGAGAGAAAGTGTGTTAACCTAATTAATCATCCTATCATGTAATGTCTATGTTTTATTACTTCCACTTGATTCAAGTAGGGGTTTAAGTCGCTAGGACAGTATTTGGTCAATTCGTCCTAACCTATCAACAAAGGCTCCTACTCGATGTCAAAGGTCTACACCTTGGGGAGTCGAGGGTCTTAAGTTACCTAAGCCAAGTCATTAAGTACCCTACATGCAAGATTCAAAATAATGAGTGCCCGGGCGCTAGCATCTTAGACATTCAACCCTAACTTCTTAAGTTCATCCGGACGGCCGGTGATCATTTGGTCAGTTCTCACAAGAGAGGAAGGGTCTTTAGTTGGTCAATTCTTACTCTTCCAAACTCTACCTACCTACTTAGGGTAAGGTAGTCAATTCTCCTAAGCAACTGGACACGACCACACTTCAAAACTACCAAAGCTAGGGTAACTACCATCGAACTATGAATGCATACACTAGAAACAATTATATGGAAGCATGAAAACATAAACAATACATTCAAGGAATCATAACTAGGCTAGCACCAAAGGTGCTTGGCCGATCATATTAAAAGAAATAATGAATTCAATGTTTAACATAATGGAAGACATGAATTAATTGTAAAAGATAGATTTGATCGCTAATGGTTATCGAAATGGTATGATTCCTCCCTTGGAGATGGCTTTGTATGCTCCATATGATCTGTATTTGGAACCCTCTTCACATTCTTTGCCTTTAAGTTGTGAGTGAATGATGTGAAATGCAGAATTTAGGGCTTGTATATATAGGTTCGATCATAGTTACGCCGTAAATTAATTATCCTCCACATGTAACTCTCGTTAAATAGACTACGGCATAACACTAGGGAAAGGTTACGCTGTAGTTAGCAGCTCCGCCGTATAGTGGATGTTGGTTACGCCGTAACTTAATTAACTTCAAAACATAACTCTCGTTAAGTAGACTATGGCGTAATGCTTGTGAGGATTTACGGCGTAGTTGATGGAGGCGCAAAATATTTCATAACCTAGATGATTACGGCGTAACCTTAGTTGGGAGTTACACCGTAATTGCTGTTGAGTAAGCAATATGAGATAAAACGCTAGCTACGGCCTAATGTGAGAGAATGAGTTACGTCGTAGCTTCTTCATAAGTAGCATGCTATCATAAACCATTAGGAAAATCTCCAAATCCGCGTCTCTAAGCTCCAATGCTCATAATTTACCTGAAAGTGAAATATAAAGGAATACAAGCATAAATCTATATAAATGACATAAAATACGAGTATAAACGGGGGAAATTGACACTAAAAAGTCAGGACTATTTGATGTTATCAAGCCTGCAGCCGGAAACGCTCAAACGTCTTCAGGAAGAGGATGAGGAGTAAAGGAATTTCTTCACCAATTCTTTGTAAATATTTTTCAAAAAGCAAAATACAAATATATAAAACAAGCAAAAAGAAAATAGAAAAATATAAAATCAACAAAAATCCATAAAAATCAGAAAACTTGAAAATACCCAAAATATTTTTTTCTCAAGGCATGTCTTCTAGTATCAATAACATCTACAGTCTTAGAAATGTCATTCAATAATCGCACGGGACTTTATAGGAAGTTCGAGTATAAGGTGTAAATATTTTTCAAAACATGTCTTAAACAAATGGTTTACAATTACTTCAGATTGTAACCCGCGCTTAAAATCATGGCTTACTGTCATTTCAGGTAGTAACCCGGGCTTAAAACAAATGGCTTGTAATTATTTCAGACTATAACTCGCTTGTAGTTATTTCAGACTCTACAAATGTTTTCATTCTAAAGATTCTTCTGAAAAATATTTGTTTGGTGATAACATTGTTTTAATTTTTTGAAAATCAGCTGGACTCCATTTTGTCAAAACATTTGTCACTCAATCAAAGATTACAGTCATTGATTGAGGGGGAGAGTGATTTCAAACATTTCAAACTTCATATTTTCAAACAATTGGTACCAAAATAATTTTGTCCAGTTTGTACATAATAAAGTGGTGAATAACGTTTTGGTGTTATGTGTCAGTATATGATTTTTATATAAATGCTCATAGATCTTTCAAAATAAAATTTTTTATTTTACTTAAAGATCTCTCAAATGTCATTGCAGTCATACATCAACTTTGACTTTCCTGATTTTCAGAATTAGGAGAAATTCGTACTTTAGTCATCCAGACTTTAATGTGTTTAAACAAAGCCACATATTTCCCCAAAAAGTTTTCTAAATGATTTAAATCAATTGGGATCAAAAATCTCAAAAGGTTTAAAATTTTTGATCGGGGGAGAGATTGTAATTTAAATAAATAAAATGGTGATTGTTTTAGAAAATAAATAAAAGACACTCCTTCCTCCATGTGCCAAACGATTTCAAGTATTCTATGCACATATTGAGGGGGGGCATTTATATAAAGACTCAATCAAGCATCCCTTCCTCCATGTGCTAAATAATTTCTATAACCAACGCACATGTTGAGGGGGAGCATTTATGAAAGATCAAAACAATTGAGGTACAAAATGCTTTGATTTTATATCACAAGTACATTATTTGTTTTCTCAAATTGATTTTCATTTGGTTTCAAGGAGGAAAGAACTGTACCACAAGACCGACCATTTTACTTTATGCATTAGAGTTATAAGGATGGTAAAGATAGGTATTAGTTCCCATGATCCCGCCAGAGCCGGAGGGATCTACCCAGGGACAATCCACTAGATAGTGTAGAGGTCATTAGGTATGATGAAAAAAATGGAGAAAAGTGAGAATAAGGGAAGAGTGCCGACTGAGACAGAGCTGGAAGTGGAACAAACCCAACAAGGTTCTAGTAATGAAGTCTCGGTAAGAATTGAAGGGGTTGAAGAATGAAAAGAAATGAAAAGTGAAAGGGTGAAAAGAAATAACCCTCCAATAATTCAACCTTAGGGAAGAAACCGTGTTCAATACATATGCTACTGGTGGTTACTAAGGTAACGCTGGTATTGAAGACAAGACGTCATGGACCTAGTGACGCACTACACCAAACTTACCAAGCTACTCAAGTTCTCTTAAAAGGACTTGTTTCATTCTCACGGAGAACCTACATAATCTATCGACTTTCTCTTAGAGATTGTTGATATTGAAATAGGATACCCTCTCCCTAGTCTTCGAATAGGAAACCAAAGTGCACTGTTGAGTCTAGAGCCAAGAGATCATCACAATAAATCTCATTAGGACACACAATTCATGAAGACTTACTATTTCACACAATGTGAAAAGTAAGAATACATATTGAGAGTCCTACGCATTATCCATGTGGTGTTGCCATAACATCAGAGTGATATGCAAAAATATTCATGATGACGATGGAAATCCTTCTAGAGCCAACATCCAACAAGCTCTTGGTGGGTGACATGTGAGATTCTTCAAGAATCAAACTTGTGACAACTGGATAGAAATGATGGGGCGATTCACTCTCGAATCAACCTTGGTCCAGGAAATGGATTGACGGATACTTTTAAAAAACCTCTCGATGTGCTCCAAAATTCTTTTCTCGTAGCACATCGATTGCGCGTTAATTTCTGAAACAAAATTAATTATGATTGAAACTTTATTTTTCTCATAAAACTTTCGTCGTATTGCAAAATCTCTCTTTTCAGCAATACACGATTGTTTTTCAAATCAATTTTTCATTAATCACTGAATCTCAATTCGCTGATTCACTCACTCTGTGTTGTCTACTTTGGGATGCTCTGGTTTGAGAACAGCTAAATCAAGCTGCGAAACCCTGTCAAGGAGATTCTTAGGAATTCTACCTGATCACAAGCAGTATTTATATTGATCAACGGGGAACCGTGGTTCTTGAAACCATATTCAACGAAAGTGAACAAAGACACTTTCATGTGTTTCATTGCTAACTGTTGTTAGCAGGAACATCTGACGGTTGCAGCTAATCAATATTGAGAAGTCAATCCATAACCATATGCTCACACCTCAAGCTCATAATAATCTAAAGACCTCAAGCTATGCTTCCGCAACTCTGATGCAAAATATCATGATCCAACAAAGTGTGAGCATGTCGGTCCAAAAGTTACAAATATCACATGGAGACGATACAACAAAGGTTAATTCAGAGATTTGCTATGGCTGATGATCTTGAAGAAAAGCTCAAAGATCACCAAGTCATGGATCAGTTAACGACCTCCACTGAAATTACAAAGTATGTGGACTTTGAAGAATCAAAGGCTAGGAGCTACAAATCAAAGAACGTGTAATAGAATGCTAGAGCTCAAAATGTATTATCTTGTAATATATAGGATTTCATAAACACACTAAACCATAATCCAAGTTGGCGTATAAAAGTGTTAGAGAGAGAAAGTTCTAGAGAGAGAAATGGAAGAGAGTTGGGAACTATGTGAAACAAAGAAAAATAGTATTGAAGCTCCAACCCTCTACCTTGGGAGGTAGAGGGTATTTATAGTGTCTTACAAATAAACGCCACCTACGGGCTGTGGATCAGGCATACAGTGGGTAAAGACCCGTCCGTCCTCCACGGTGTTACTTAACAAACTACTAACTAACATATCATAACTACGACTACGAGCTTTCTATTGAATGCTTATACTTGAGGTGACCGACTCTTTAACGACTGAATTTTCTAATTCCTAACAATCTCCCCCTAAGGGAGGTCACCTCAATTTACAATGAATACAAACAGATATTACATTATATTGTTCTAGGATTCTTGATTAAGTCTTTTGCTCAGTAGCTCGTAGTCTTTGATTCTTCATTATTGCATGTTTGGGAATTCCAAGTGGAGGTCTATAACTGATCCACATGAGAATGATTGTTGAGCCTGCTTTGAGATCATCAGTCATATTAAATCTCTCACTCTTCCTTTGTGATGTTGGTATTATGTGATGTTGTGACTTTTGGACCGACATGCTCACATTCTGGATCTTGATATCTTCTTATCAGAGTAGCGGAAGCTTTCGATGATTCATGATATTGGCAGCAGCGTAGCAGAAGCATGGAGTGAGAATATCAGAGTCATTGATGCACTAATCATGATTTATTTGGAAATGAATGTGTTGTGTGAGCATGCGGCTATGGATTGACCGCTTCATTCTGATCAGCTGGAAACGTCAGGCGTACCTGCATACAACAGTTAGCAATAAAGCACACGAAAGTATCTTTGATCACTTTCGTTGAATTGAGGTACACGGCCCACGGTTCCCCGTTGATCAATACAAGTACTGCCTGTGATCAGGTATAATTCCGAAGAATTTCCTTGACAGGGTTTCGCAGCTGCTCTAGCTGTTCTCAAACCGGAACATCTCAAAGAAGACAACACGGAGTGAGTGAACGAGCGAAACAAGATTCACTGATTGATGAAAAGAGATTTGAAAAACAATCGTGTATTGCTCAATAGAAATTGTTTTTGTAATACAACGAAGGTTTTAATGAAAATCAATTATCAATCAAAACACCTTTTATTTTTAGAAATAAGTACACAGACGACGTGCTAAAGAAAAGAGTTTTTAAGCACAACGACCGGTTTTTAAAGGTATCCGTCAATCCATAACCTGAACCAAGATTGATTCAAAAGATTGAATCTCCCCATCGTTTCTATCCAGTTGTCACAAGCTTGATCTTACGAGAAGATCTCACATGTCACCCACCAAGAGCTTGTTTGATGTTGGCTCTAGACGGATTTCCATCTTCATTGTGAATATTTTTACATATCACTCAGATGTTCTAGCAATACCACAAGGATAATGCGTAGGACTCAAGATATAATCTCTCTTTCCACATTGTGTGAAATAGAGAGTCTTCATTGAAAGTGTCCTAATGAGATTTATTGATGATCTCGAGGCTCTAGACTCAATTTGTGCATATTTGGTTCCTGTGCCGGAGACTAGGGAGAGGGTCTCCTTCTTCAATATCAACAACCTCTAAGAGAAGGTCGATAGATAATGTCGGTTCCCCGTGAGAATGAAACAAGCCCTTTTAAGAGGAACTTGAGTAGTTTGGGAAGTTTTAGTGCAGTGCGTCACTGGGTCCATGACGTCTTGTCTTCAATACCGATGTTACCATCAGTAGCATATGAATTGAACCCGGTTTCTGCCCTAAGGTTGAATTGTTGGAGGGCTATTTATTTTTACCCTTTTCTCATTCAATTCTTTTTCATTCTTCAACCCCTTCAGTGCTTACCGAAACTTCATAACTAGAACCTTGTTGGGTTTATTCCAGTACTAGCGCAGTCTTAGTCCGCACTCTTCCCATATCTCATATTTCTTCTTTTATCATCATACCTAAGGACTTCTACACTAACTAGTGGATTGTCCCTGGGTAGATCCCTACGGTTCTGGCGGATCATGGGACCATAACCTAAACTTATCATCCTTATATCACCATACATAAAGTAAAGTTGGTCGGTCTTTTTGGTATCGTTCATCTGCCATTGGAACCAATTGAAAACCATTTTGAAAAATCAATCAAGATACTTGTGATATAGAATCAAAGTATTTTGTATCTTAATTGTTTTGATATTTTAGAAATGCTCCCCTAAACATATGCATAAAAATTTAAAATTTTTTTAGCACATGGAGGCAAGAGATCTTTGAAATCGTTAGATTAAGAATGAAAGGTCCAATCTTTTGATTAACATTTTCTAAAATGATCATCCTCGCTTCCTAATCAATTTGAGTAGACAAAACATTTTAAAGAAGGATGAGGTTTTCACAAGTTTGCTCCCCCTCAATATGTGCCTCGAAACATGAAAGAGTTTGCACATATTAGAGGGAACCTACACTTAGAGACAATTCAATCACGTTTCAATAATTTGAGGTTAAAAATAGATGCTCCCCCTCAACATGTGCATGGAAAATTTGAAATCGTTTGTCACATGTGCAGAGGAGAGCTTGTACACCCTTATAAAACCATTTATCGAATTATCAGTTTAAATCTAATTTAAATCACAAATTCTCCCCCGATCACAATTTTCAAATCATTTGAATATCTTTTGAAAACTTAATAATAATAACCACGGTCTGGTACCATTGTTTGAAAAATACACTTTTTAATTTAATTGAAAAATCATTCTCCCCCTCAATCAATGAGATAAGTTGTTGATTGAGAGATAGATATTTATGACAACTGTTAAGTTCAGATGATTTTCAAAATTAGAGTCCGAGTAATTTTTCAAAGCAATTAGTTTTCATTAGATAGTAAGAAATTGTATTTATAGAATCAGAGCATGAGATTTGAAAAAAAAATAGATATAGCATGGCTCTGTTCTTTCTTTGAAAACGGGTTACTGCCTGAAATAACAATAAACCACTATTTTTCTCCACCTCATTTTTTGATTTTTTTTAAACTATGTACATTCGAAGAACATCTAAAGACCCGTGACATTCTTTGAATATCAACACAAAGTCCGTAGATGATATCGAATAAGGAAAAACATGACATAATAACAATATTTTTGGAATTTTTCAAGATTTTCTAATTTTTTATGGATTTTTTGAAAATTTTATATTTTTATATTTTCTTTTTGAGGGTTTTTCAAGTTTTGTATTTTTCTTTTTGAATAAATATATACAAGAGATAGATGAATAAAGACCTTTACTCCGCGCCTTCCTTTTGAAGACGCTTGAGTGTTTCCGGTTGTAGACTCTTTAGACCAAGACGTGGAAGGATAAACTCAAAACGTTCTCTAGGAAGAGCTTTGGTGAAGATGTCTGCTAATTGGTATTCAGTTCTCACAAAGTAGAGTTCCACCACACCTTTTTCCACTTGTTCCCTGATGAAATGATGTCGAATGTCGATATGCTTTGCTCTTAAGTGTTGAACGTTGTTGCATGAGAGAGCAATAGCACTTTTATTATCACAGTACAGAGGGATTTTGTTGAATTCAAAGCCATAGTCAGATAATTGGGATCTCATCCATAGGATTTGAGCACAACAAGATGACATGGCTATGTATTCAGCCTCTGTAGAGGAAATAGAAGTACTCATTTGCTTCTTTGAAGACCAGCTCACAAGCTTATCACCCAAAAACTGAGCACCTCCAGACGTACTTCGACGTGTATCTTGACAACCTGCATGATCAGCATCTGCATAGGCAGTTAGTGACATACCGGTGTCCTTCGGGTACCATAGTCCCATATTGATGGTTCCTTGGAGATACCAAAAGACCCGTTTAACCGCTTCAAGGTGCTTTTTAGTAGGCTTAGACTGATATCTAGCACACATGCACACCGCGAACAGGATGTCTGGTCTACTAGTTGTGAGGTACATCAGGGATCCAATCATACTACGATATTTCGTTTGATCTATCATGATCCCTGAGTGGTCCTCATCCAGCTTGGTTCGTTCAATCATGGGAGTGTCAACAGGGTCACTAGAATCAAATCCAAATTTCTTTAACATCTCATTTGAATATTTAGATTGATTAATAAAAATGCCTCCGGGACTTTGTGAAATTTGTAATCCCAAGAAAAATGACATTTGTCCCATCATTGACATTTGAAATTTGGAACCCATTTCATTTGAAAAATGATCACATTCATTGGGGTCAGCCGAGGCAAATATGATATCATCAACATATATTTGAACGTGAATTAAATGTTTGCCTGACTTTCTGGTGAACAACGTTGGATCAACTGCTCCTTTGTTGAATCCGGTAGATAGAAGAAACTTTGATAGCGTATCATACCATGCCCTCAGAGCTTGCTTTAAACCATAAAGAGCCTTCTTCAAACGATAAACGTGAGTAGGATGCTCTGGTTTTACAAAGCCTTCAGGTTGGCTGACGTAGACGACCTCTTTAAGATCTCCGTTAAGAAATGCGGTTTTAACGTCCATCTGATAAACAACCATGTTCTTGCTAGCAGCATTAGCCAAGAAGATTCTGATCACCTCGATACGAGCAACAGGAGCAAAAGATTCCTCAAAGTCTATCCCTTCTTCTTGACGATAACCTTTAGCCACTAACCTAGCCTTATTTTTCAAAACATCACCATGCTCATCAAGCTTCACTTTGAAGATCCACTTAAGAGCAATGATCATAGCACAATCTGGAGTTGGTACTAATTCCCATACATCTAATCGATCAAACTCATGAATTTCATCTTGCATGGCATTGAACCAGCTGTCTTCATTCATAGCAGTTTTAACATCTTTAGGTTCGATCTTTGAGAGTACGGAGTTAAAGAAGCACCATAAGGCATCAGTAGCAAGCTGTTTACGAGTGGATACCGGACGAGAAGGGTTTCCAATGATGTTATCCAATGGGTGATCATGTGTCCATTTTCTAAGATGTTTATGTGGTTGTGGTTGTGGAACCGAAGTAGCAGAGTCGATGTCTCCTGATGAAGATGGTTCAGATGATGATTCAGGAGCAAATATATTTTCAAATGGAGCATCTTCGGGAGTAGCAAAGGGATTAACTTCATCCTGTGAATCAGAAGCATTTCCATGATGTACATTGGATGATTGAAGATTTATTGATGAAACAGATTGATCAGCAGCAGGCGCTTCTTTGCTTAATGGCATCGACGCTGAAGGATTGACTTCATTGACAGAGATAGAAGCAGCCTCTGTTGAAGGAGTTGACAATTCAATAGCACTTGGCTCACAGTCTTCATCAAACATAGGATAAAACAATTTCTTCAAATCATCTTCAGATTGAGGTACATATGGAGTTGCTGGAGGAGAGTTTGGTACAAGAGATGAACCAATGGGACTGTTTTGAAGTGCGGGTCCTGAATTGGAATGTCCAGGAGCCATTTGACCGGTCAGCTCATCAAACGTAACATGAATAGTTTCCATGATATTTCGGGTCCTCTTGTTGTAGATTCGGTATCCTTTTCTGTTTGGTGCATATCCTACAAAAACTCCAATGTCTGCCTTAGCTCTTAGTTTACCTAAATCTTGACCATCATTCATAGGATAGCACAAAGCACCAAATACACTAAGGAATGAGAGATTAGGTTTTCTGTTGTGAACAAGTTCATATGGAGTTTTTCCATGAACAGTGTGAATCAGGGATCGATTTTGTGTGTAGAATGCAGTGGCAATGGCTTCTCCCCAGAGACATATTGGAACCTTTGAGTAAATCAGCATTGTTCTTGTGGCTTCCACAAGAGTTCGATTTCGTCTTTCAACTACACCGTTCTGTTGAGGAGATCGTGGAACACTTCTTTGATGACTGATTCCCACACTTTCATAAAATTCACTAAGTTGTTTGTTAACAAACTCAGTTCCATTGTCTGTTCGGATGATTCTGATAGTTTTGTTGAGACGAACCTGCAGCAGTTTGATGAGTTTGATGATGATATCTGGAGTTTCATCCTTTGTCCTTAAGAACTTGACCCAGGTGAATCTAGAGTAATCATTAACCACAACTAACACATATTTCTTCCCAAAGATATTCTGCACTCTCATGGGTCCACATAAGTCTATGTGAATTGTATGAAGAACTTCTGTAACAGAGTTTGTAGGTTTGGGTTTATGGGCATACTTCTTGCTTTTTCCCAATTGGCATGCTGAACAAAGATGATCCTTTTCATACTTAAGTCTAGGTAAACCTACAACCAAGTCCTTTCTGGAGAGATCATTGATGGTGCCGAAGTTCAAGTGATTGAGACGACGATGCCATAACCATGACTTTGTTTTTGAGGCCTTTGACAACAAGCAAATTGGAGAAGACATCATCATATCATCGATAGAGATGGTGTATAGATTTGAACCACGTGTTCCTCTTAAAAGTTCCTTACCATCAAGTTCTCTAACGAAACAGGTATGTTTTCTGAAGGCTACTTCTTGATCAGAATCGCAGAATTGACCAACAGAGAACAAGTTATGACCAAGACCTTCCACATAATACACTCTGGAGATAACACTTTCACCAACAACATAATCTCCATAGCCCATAATTGCACCGAAATGATCGTTTCCGACTCTAACAGTCCCGATGAATTTTCTCATGAAGTTCATGAGCCACGACCAGTTTCCAGTCATATGCTTGGAACAGCCTGAGTCCAGGTACCACAGAACGATTTGAACGATCTGCAGTTGAACACAGACAAGAATGGATAACTGGATAATTAGGATCCCCATGCAAGAATGGGTTCCATTTGGTTAGTAACAGTGATTGGAACACCCACATCAGAAATAGAAACATTCATATCAGAAATAGAAGCAATGGAATCATTATGAATAGATGCAGTACTAGTGTTCGTATTTGCTCTATTCAAAGTATGTTCACTTCTTAAGGGAATATTTCTACCAGTAGGCATCCATTTTTTAGAGGGCATTGTCTGATTAACCTTATGGCCAATAGGTATCCATTGATAACCTATCTTACTAAATGCTCTTCCTGTGGGCTTCCACTGTTTTCTAACTTTCTTTCGCCTTTGCCTTTTTGCCTTCTTAGTATGATATTTTGCATTAACACTATTGACTGGGGATATGACAGCATTAGACAAAGCATTCACACCACATTCATGATTAGTAACAGAATTCAAGCAGACATCATTACAAGGTTTGCAAATAGTATCAGAATTCGAATTAATTACAGTACGCCTACGGCTAATACTAGAATCAACACGATTCGTTTTATTCGACTCATACTTAAATTTCCTAGGTTGATCTTCTACTTTCTTCCAATGCACATTCTTAGCTTGCGAGGTCCTATCATTCCTTGTATTGTCTTGAGACTTTGACCTGCTCGCTTTAATGTCACTGTTTACTCCTGTAGAGGGAATGGGAACATTAGTTGGTTTTGCTAATTTATGCATTTCCTGTTTAGATGTGCTGGGATCTGAACTATTTAAAGGCACATTAAAGTTCACTCTCTTAACAGTAGAAGTGCTGGGATTTGAACTCCTAGAGGTCACACTCGAGTTCACATTCTTAGCACTAACAGATTTGGAATCTGAACTACTTGAAGGCACACTAAGGTTCACATTCATAACATTTGGCATTGAATGACTTGCATGCTTGGCACTAGGCATTGAACAAGGTATCAAGGAATTGACTTGCTCACCTAAGGTTTTAGGTCATATTGTAATTAAGCATTCTAGAAGTTCTTGAGATCGTTTGGCATATAAGCATGCATGACCAATTGCATTATCAAGTGATTTCTCTAACTTATCCTCTTCTACAATCTCACGGAGACATTCTAGGCTGTCCTTAAGATATTAGATATATGTTTGAATTGCCAGTTTGTTATTCCTAAGATGAGGAGGAACATATTTCACAGACAAAGCATATTTATTACAGACATGCCCCTTTGAAGCACCATTCTCCCCATTGGTCATTGGCATTTTCTCGTTTACCTGACTCTTAAGATTCTCAAGTTCCTTTTGCAACGAGGTTATTTTTTCGTTATTTTTGTTACGGGTGACTTTAATTGACTCAAATAACTCATTGAAATGACGTTTAACCTTTTCATTTTCTTCTAGAAAACTTTCATTTTCCTTTTGTAAGGCATTAACCAAGTTTTGAAGATGAAAATTTTGAGAATTCCGAGAATCTAAAGGAGGAGGCATTTGGGAGCCAGTCATATTGTTCTTTTCACCCTTTAATTAAGAGATTTGGGCTTTCAACTTTCTGATCGTGTTACAGTGAGCTTGAATCTGTTCGTCACGTTTGTTTAGTTCAAAAACTGCATCAAACTCTGGAACATCCGAGGATATCTTGATGTTTGAGGTTTTAACATTTTCTTTAAGATGTTGATATTTTAGTTGCAAGTCAAAATGTTCAACTTCTAGCTTAGAAAAATGTTTTACCAAAGTATCGTGATCATCCTGTTCAATTTTATCACTTAGTTTAGAGTTTTTGATTTCAAGTTCAATGACACGATTATGGGAGACTTTCAACGCAACCGATAATTCATGAAATTGAGAAGCAGTAATAGAGCAATTAGTAGCAGTATAAAACACATCTTGAGAGATACATTCAGAGATCAGATTCTCATTTAAGGTATGCAAGTTCTTCCTCTCAATTTCATTATATTTTAATGCCCGCTCATAGTCACTAACTTCAATTATCATTGCATCAAATTCTTTTTCCATCCCTTTAATATCTGTATCCATCCCCTTTTTAAGACTCTCAAAGTGATCTTTTAGTTGTTTAAAGAAAGGCATGACTTCAGTTAAATAACATTCTTTTGTTTGTTCAAAACCCCTTTCCCCTTCAGTTATCCCAGTGGGGTGTGATTCTTTTCTTACAAGTTTTCTCAAAATCAAGAAATAATTGAAAGATCACATATTGACTGATTAAGGTCTTGCTCTTAGTGGCAATAGTTCTAGGAACTAAATGCATTGGTGTATTGGGAGGATACACAGTCGCTGTAGGCATTCTCCTAAGGGGAGGGTTTGTTTCAACAATATTTTTAGCTTTTTGCTTATCTAAGTCCTTTTTCCAAAACACTTGTTCAGGTGTTAACAAAGTTTGAGGCTTAAACTTGTTTAAGGAAATCCAATTTTCCTTTTTGTAATCATGGGGTTTGATCATTATGTTATTATTTTTACATTCAGGATCATCTAGCTTCTTATTCATTTTCTCCCTAGATGCATCATCTAATTTTCTATCTTCCTCAGTCCACTCAACGCAACTAGGTTTCTGTCTAGGCTTAAGGATTTCATTACCATTATAAATTACATTTTGAGCTGCTTTAGCTATCTTTCCGTACGCAGGGTTGGGTTTATCTATGATGGGATGTCACACCCCCAAATTTACCTGTTTTGCAGCGGAATGGAATTCCTGGGGATTGACTGTCATAGCATCACAATCACAGTTATATTGAACGACCTAAAGTGTCGTTTGGAAAATACATCGTTTGATTTATTAAAATAATCAGAGTTTACAAAGTAGATCCCAAATGTAAATCAACTTGTGCGGAAATAAGTTTGTTACAATTCAAACGATGTTTTAAAGTACGCAAAACCCAAGTGAGACGCGTCGTCATCGCGACTCCATGATGTGTCCAAATGCATGCCGTGATGTGAGTGCCTTAGATACCTGAGATGAAAACATGCTAAAAGTGTCAACACAAAGGTTGAGTGAGTTCATAGAGTTTGTTTTGAAATGTAAAACCTTTCAAATCGTTTATGCCGCAAAGGCATTGTAAATCGTTGAAATGTAAAGACTTTCAAAATCGTTTATGTAGCAAAGGCATTGTAAATCCACTCAGTTCCAAGTCCCGCCCATACAAAACTTGCAACCTGTGTGTTCACAACCCACTGCCAATGTGTGTAAAGTTTATGTTCCAAACATATGATGTCAAATGAATTCACAATAGCACTTAATCAATAGGACCCTAGCACATAATCAATAGCACCTAACTCAATGTATATCAGTAGTCAACTGATTTAGAACGTTATACGACGAAGTACCGTAGCACGCAAACAAGAACAATTTATATAGTATAACCTTTGATTTCGAAACAATGGTAATCATGATAGATTTTAGCCTTAAAATCTAAAGTACTTGTGAAAAATAATTAAGCATGCATCTCCCCCAAAACAGTTATGAAAACAAGTAAAAGCAGGGGCTACGAAACTCACTTGGTTAACTGACGAGATGACAAGAGTGAGTACACTGAGGTATAATGAGATGCGTTATCCGCGACCTATGACGAATGATATGATATGTCATGAGTTGCAATGTAATGCTATGCATGCACTTCGTATGTTATTTATACCATTCACGGGTTTTTGAAAATATTACTCGTCGTCGTAAAGTACTCTTTTGACGTCTCGGCCAATCAAAAATGACTTTACATGTTTTTACGTCAAAATGTCATCCTACAATGGTTTTATAATGATTTTTGGTGAAATTACCACTTTTCGTCGCAAAACAATGTCGTCGGAAAAACCATGAAATCAACAAAAATGGCTCCGGAAAAGTAGTCGTAAAACGGTGTACGTCGATCGTTAGAGAACGAACTCGACGGTTTTGGAAAGTTTGTATCGATATCTAAAAGTTTCAGTTCAGGAGTTTTCGTTCAAAAGGTCTCGATCATAAAGATATCAAAGGCTAAAGATGGTGGTTTTTGTGAGTTGTGTGCAGAAAATGAGTTTCGGCCAATCTTTGAACATCCGTAAATAAATAACCATAACTCCGCTTGACAAACGGCTTTTTGTTTTGAAAAATATGGCCGATGAACTTGATTTTACTAGAAGACACTTTGGTATAAAAAGTTTTGCATCATGGTTAAAAACTGCCGCAAACATGGACGATAGAGCTAATGAAAAACTTGTTACGTCAAAAATAATATAATTTTCAGAAAATAATACTTACGGCAACTTTATGAAAACGGCCATATAATTGTCGTTTTAACTCCGTTTTCTACGTAAAATATGTCCTTAGCTTCGTATCGAAGTAAACTAATATATTTTTGAGAAGTCGAAATAATTTGTGAAGCTTAAGGCTCGTTTTTGACCCGAAATGTACAAAAACTGCATGCTGTCAATTTCAGAAAAATATACTTTTCGTCGTAAAACTTTAAAAATTCACCACGGCTTCGTTATAAGTCCGTTTTTATCCGTTCAAGCGGCCACGGATTCGTTTTAAAGTATATTTTCTAATTATCAATGCCAAAAAGTCGTACCATCAGTGGGTTTTTCCAGAATTTCATTTTAAGGACAGATTACAAAATAGAGTTTACGAAAATAGTTTTTCACGGACAAAACCTATTCTAATCCCTTCAAATCAACTCCAAAGCTAATCTAATCCTACCATACACCTTCTTAGGGTGTCATGGGTTCCTAATCACCATCAAGACCAAAGATTAACTTGGGAATAATTATAGGATGACTCATAAGTATATAAAACCTTAAAAATCAAGAAATAAATGGTATAAACTACAATACATGCACATGAGCTTCAAAAATGATAAGGAACATATAAAAATGATAAGGAAACATAAGGATGATAAAAACATGCTTACTAGTGATATGAAGAGGTGTAGGTAACAAAGGTTTAACTTAAATATCCTTGGTTTTTATTTCAAAACCATATAAAGGATATATACTAGATTGTATAAACACTTTAACTTGATAAAAATCTTGATCCCCTTGGTGAGCTTGAGTGTGGCCGGTTTGGAGAACACAAGGAAAAGAGAGAAAAATTTTTCTTACACCTTGATAAAATGTAATGTATGAAAAATTTCAAGTAAAACTTATGTTTATAATATTGAAGACAAGATATCAATGGAACCATGCCCCATTTATTGCTCTCCCCTCCCTTGGGCGTTTTTTAGGGATCTTGCTCCCTATATATATATTTTTTTTTTTATATAATGTAACTTGTATTAAATATATTTGTAAGACTTTTGATAAAATGTGTAAGTTGAATGAATTTAAAGGTAAATGGTAAAATTTTGGTGCAAGTAAGTTTTTAATAAATCAAAATAGGTTGTAATGAGATGATAAAAATTGTAAAAATACTTTCCTTGTGAAAATCGGGTGATAAAATAATTATCGTAAGATTTTTAAGAAAAACGACGTAATAATTAAATGTTAACGATAAAATTACCAAATAAATGTGAAACACTAGGAAAACTAAAAATATAGTTTTTATGAACTAAATGCGAGTTTAAAAATACCTCGGGATCATTTTTGAAAGTAACGGGTTAAATAATCCAAATAGAAACTCACGCGATAAAAATTATTAAATAAAAATCACGCGTTGAAGGGTGAAATGAGATGCACATGATGTCCATGAAATGTAGACTACTCATAGTCCATATGAAATGTACGTGATGTCATGATCATGAATTCGCCGCTAAACCTCCAAGGTTACGCGAATTTGAAACAAGTAAACCAAGTTTACTATAAATATTGAAATAATGAGACATGAATGGTGTCGAGAAATGACCTGAAAGTACGGGTTGTCACATTCGCCCATCCAAAAAGGAATTCAGTCCCTGAATTCAATCGTTGTTAGGTCTAACAGGTTTAGGGTTTAATGTAGCAAACTTTCCCATTCCCGAGCAAAACCCTCAAAGGACTTTTTGGTAACCGATTTTTACTTAATCTCACAACTCATCAAACAAGAACTGTCATGAGATTAGGCTAAGTCGGTTTGGGTAACAACTTGTTTCTAGCTCGATCTTTGCAACTCATCAAACAAGAACTGTCACGCGGATCAAACTGGAAACAAGTGGTTTGAAGAAAAATTCTTTTGAAAATTTGGCTCGATTACGGAATTGCTTACACATATAAGACTACTACTCCCTTCATTGCATGATTCTTCCTGAATTAGACATAGGTGATCAGGCTATGTATAATTTAGGAGTAACTATGCAATGCTTGGACTAATCGACTCATATGTGTGTTTGGTGTTGAGTCAACTGTTGTTAAAAATTGTGATGAACATCGAGGAGAAAAGACATGGAGAAGTGTCGTTAAAATGATAATTAAGGTAAAAAGAATTAAAATCCTCGTAAATGATATCGAATCGAAAGGAAATAAAGTACGATAGATGAGAATATATTACAACAAGTGGTTTAGCAAAAGTAGTACATCTTAGGTTATAAAGTTTCGAATACGATGAAAGACATAAACTTAGTACGACATAATACATAAGGAGAAATAAGACTATTAGTTTCCGAACTTCTTCAGTCTTCCGCGTCGTTGATACCTTGACGAGCTCCTTCTAACATATATACATTCCCATGAGCACCTTCGACTTGTTGACCTTGGTTTTGAGGACATTGATTCCGATAGTGTCCTTGTTCCCCACATCCGAAGCACGTAACTATGATCTTGCCCTTACAGTCCTTAGCAAGGTGTCCTACTTTGTGACAGCTAAAACATACACCACATGGACCATTATGATGTAGCGTGCATTGGTGGCATCGCGGTAAGTTTCCTGCATAAGCTCTTCCCCTGGTTGGTGCAGCAACATAGACCCTGGCGACTTCTTGTCTTCTATTATGTTGTTGGTGATGGTTAGTGTTATGGTTTTGGTTGTCGTTATCATAACCTTCCTGGTCATTTTCCCATTTTCTTTTGTTGTTGTTGATTTGGTTATCGTCGTTGTTGTTGTTGTTTTGGTCATTGTTGTAGTTGGTGCGGTTGTTGGGGTTGTTGTTGTTTCGGTTGGTGTTGGTGTACTTACCTCGCTTCACCACTTGTGCCATCAACTTCTGAGTAACTCGAATAGCTTCCTCGATTGTTTGTGGATCAAAAGATGTCACATCTCCTTGAATGACCTCGGGAAGTCCTCCAATAAAAGCCTCTAGCAACTTTTCATTATCCGATACCATTGATGGGCATAACGCGGCTAATTCCTGGAATCTCCGAATGTATGTGTCGATGTCGTACCCAATCGTGACCAATTCATAGAACTCCGTCTCTAACTTTTTGATTTCCGTTCGAGGACAAAACTTCTTAGTCACCAAGCTCTTGAATTCCTCCCACGTATGCTTAAAAGCATTCTCCATACCAATCGGTTGAGCGTATGAATTCCACCATGACAACGCTCCATCGAGTAAAGTACTCGTAGCATACTTAACCTTACTGTCATCCGGACAGTTACAAAGCAAAAATACCGACTCCAACTTTTCAAACCATCTAACCATTGCTGTTGCTCCCTCGGTACCTCGGAACTTAGTAGGTTCAGCACTTTTGAAATCTTTGTACGAGCATTTCTTAACCCCAGATCCTCCGGCATTACCAGTAGTAGTAGCTAAACTAGCGGCTACAGCAGCAGTCGCGGCCTCGGCAGCAGCAGCAGCCACCGTTTCCCTTACAGTTCTTAAAGCATCGGCTATGCTATCATTTACCAACTTTTGAATAGCCGCTTGGGTCATTTCAGCTGTGGCTTTCTTCGGTGCCATATCTTCTTCAAAACAAGAGGAAATGTGAGACGTAGCAAAATCCGATGTTAGTAATAAGCGCTTCAAAGAAATGTGATAAGAAACGATAAGTTTGAAGTTATTTTTCAAAATGATCGACGGTTTCCGAAAAGATAGATTATGAGGTGTTGTAAGTGCTTCAAATGTATGGTGGTTTAGAGACTTAATGTGTGAATAAAGTGTAACTCGACATGTTAGTGGTGAAACAAAGGAGTGAGAGTGACTTCGCCCTATTTAAAGGTTTATCTCGGTATTCGACGTTATCGGTGATGAGTCAATTGATATAAAAATTGTGATAAGGAATGACAAGGAATTCTCCACGTTAGAGTATGAGGAAAAGATAATGGGATGGGTATTTAAGGGCATCTATGTGACAATCGTTGTGAAATGAAAGTAAATAACTCGAAAAATGTACGTAGTGACCGCATGTGAAGTGAACATATACTTGTGATGAAATGATGAGATGCTATGATAATGTAGTTATAGTCTAGGGTCAATGATGCAACCTAGTTCTCTATAACTGAAGCTCTGATACCAATCTGTCACACCCCCAAATTTACCTGTTTTGCAGCGGAATGGAATTCCTGGGGATTGACTGTCATAGCATCACAATCACAGTTATATTGAACGACCTAAAGTGTCGTTTGGAAAATACATCGTTTGATTTATTAAAATAATCAGAGTTTACAAAGTAGATCCCAAATGTAAATCAACTTGTGCGGAAATAAGTTTGTTACAATTCAAACGATGTTTTAAAGTACGCAAAACCCAAGTGAGACGCGTCGTCATCGCGACTCCATGATGTGTCCAAATGCATGCCGTGATGTGAGTGCCTTAGATACCTGAGATGAAAACATGCTAAAAGTGTCAACACAAAGGTTGAGTGAGTTCATAGAGTTTGTTTTGAAATGTAAAACCTTTCAAATCGTTTATGCCGCAAAGGCATTGTAAATCGTTGAAATGTAAAGACTTTCAAAATCGTTTATGTAGCAAAGGCATTGTAAATCCACTCAGTTCCAAGTCCCGCCCATACAAAACTTGCAACCTGTGTGTTCACAACCCACTGCCAATGTGTGTAAAGTTTATGTTCCAAACATATGATGTCAAATGAATTCACAATAGCACTTAATCAATAGGACCCTAGCACATAATCAATAGCACCTAACTCAATGTATATCAGTAGTCAACTGATTTAGAACGTTATACGACGAAGTACCGTAGCACGCAAACAAGAACAATTTATATAGTATAACCTTTGATTTCGAAACAATGGTAATCATGATAGATTTTAGCCTTAAAATCTAAAGTACTTGTGAAAAATAATTAAGCATGCATCTCCCCCAAAACAGTTATGAAAACAAGTAAAAGCAGGGGCTACGAAACTCACTTGGTTAACTGACGAGATGACAAGAGTGAGTACACTGAGGTATAATGAGATGCGTTATCCGCGACCTATGACGAATGATATGATATGTCATGAGTTGCAATGTAATGCTATGCATGCACTTCGTATGTTATTTATACCATTCACGGGTTTTTGAAAATATTACTCGTCGTCGTAAAGTACTCTTTTGACGTCTCGGCCAATCAAAAATGACTTTACATGTTTTTACGTCAAAATGTCATCCTACAATGGTTTTATAATGATTTTTGGTGAAATTACCACTTTTCGTCGCAAAACAATGTCGTCGGAAAAACCATGAAATCAACAAAAATGGCTCCGGAAAAGTAGTCGTAAAACGGTGTACGTCGATCGTTAGAGAACGAACTCGACGGTTTTGGAAAGTTTGTATCGATATCTAAAAGTTTCAGTTCAGGAGTTTTCGTTCAAAAGGTCTCGATCATAAAGATATCAAAGGCTAAAGATGGTGGTTTTTGTGAGTTGTGTGCAGAAAATGAGTTTCGGCCAATCTTTGAACATCCGTAAATAAATAACCATAACTCCGCTTGACAAACGGCTTTTTGTTTTGAAAAATATGGCCGATGAACTTGATTTTACTAGAAGACACTTTGGTATAAAAAGTTTTGCATCATGGTTAAAAACTGCCGCAAACATGGACGATAGAGCTAATGAAAAACTTGTTACGTCAAAAATAATATAATTTTCAGAAAATAATACTTACGGCAACTTTATGAAAACGGCCATATAATTGTCGTTTTAACTCCGTTTTCTACGTAAAATATGTCCTTAGCTTCGTATCGAAGTAAACTAATATATTTTTGAGAAGTCGAAATAATTTGTGAAGCTTAAGGCTCGTTTTTGACCCGAAATGTACAAAAACTGCATGCTGTCAATTTCAGAAAAATATACTTTTCGTCGTAAAACTTTAAAAATTCACCACGGCTTCGTTATAAGTCCGTTTTTATCCGTTCAAGCGGCCACGGATTCGTTTTAAAGTATATTTTCTAATTATCAATGCCAAAAAGTCGTACCATCAGTGGGTTTTTCCAGAATTTCATTTTAAGGACAGATTACAAAATAGAGTTTACGAAAATAGTTTTTCACGGACAAAACCTATTCTAATCCCTTCAAATCAACTCCAAAGCTAATCTAATCCTACCATACACCTTCTTAGGGTGTCATGGGTTCCTAATCACCATCAAGACCAAAGATTAACTTGGGAATAATTATAGGATGACTCATAAGTATATAAAACCTTAAAAATCAAGAAATAAATGGTATAAACTACAATACATGCACATGAGCTTCAAAAATGATAAGGAACATATAAAAATGATAAGGAAACATAAGGATGATAAAAACATGCTTACTAGTGATATGAAGAGGTGTAGGTAACAAAGGTTTAACTTAAATATCCTTGGTTTTTATTTCAAAACCATATAAAGGATATATACTAGATTGTATAAACACTTTAACTTGATAAAAATCTTGATCCCCTTGGTGAGCTTGAGTGTGGCCGGTTTGGAGAACACAAGGAAAAGAGAGAAAAATTTTTCTTACACCTTGATAAAATGTAATGTATGAAAAATTTCAAGTAAAACTTATGTTTATAATATTGAAGACAAGATATCAATGGAACCATGCCCCATTTATTGCTCTCCCCTCCCTTGGGCGTTTTTTAGGGATCTTGCTCCCTATATATATATTTTTTTTTTTATATAATGTAACTTGTATTAAATATATTTGTAAGACTTTTGATAAAATGTGTAAGTTGAATGAATTTAAAGGTAAATGGTAAAATTTTGGTGCAAGTAAGTTTTTAATAAATCAAAATAGGTTGTAATGAGATGATAAAAATTGTAAAAATACTTTCCTTGTGAAAATCGGGTGATAAAATAATTATCGTAAGATTTTTAAGAAAAACGACGTAATAATTAAATGTTAACGATAAAATTACCAAATAAATGTGAAACACTAGGAAAACTAAAAATATAGTTTTTATGAACTAAATGCGAGTTTAAAAATACCTCGGGATCATTTTTGAAAGTAACGGGTTAAATAATCCAAATAGAAACTCACGCGATAAAAATTATTAAATAAAAATCACGCGTTGAAGGGTGAAATGAGATGCACATGATGTCCATGAAATGTAGACTACTCATAGTCCATATGAAATGTACGTGATGTCATGATCATGAATTCGCCGCTAAACCTCCAAGGTTACGCGAATTTGAAACAAGTAAACCAAGTTTACTATAAATATTGAAATAATGAGACATGAATGGTGTCGAGAAATGACCTGAAAGTACGGGTTGTCACATGGGAACACTATGCTTATCGCTTAAAACTCTAAGCTTAGTGACCATGTGAGCAGTTTGAATGGTATTCCCTTGTACGTACAACTTATTTTCAAGCTTGTTTTTCAAGGTTTTTAGATTAGAAAAATCATTCAAAAGTTTTGATTCCTTAGCACTGAATTCTTGCTTAAGCATTTTTACATTTTCTTGAAGTTCTTGTTTTTGCTTAGCAGTTTTAGAAAGCTTTTCTTGTAAGGAGGTTAACTCTTGTTTTAATACTTCTTCTCTAAACTTACTTTGTCTAATAGTTGTACGCATTTGGTCATCCATCTCCTGCTCACGAGTGGTTAACTCAAACTTAGCTCGTTGTTCATAAATAGCAACACGTTCTTTATAAGTATTAAGTTCAGAGATAACAGAATCATCAGGGGCACATGCAGTGTATTCATAAAAAAATAGTCATTGTTGACTGTAGAAGATTCATCACTTGGTACAACTTCACTTTCACTTTGTTTCACATATTGATCATATGGGACAACATTGATATTACCCATATTTTCAGTATTTGATTCAATAGTTTCAGTTGTTTGTACTTTGTCATGCATCTTTTGCACATCAGCATCATCGTATAGTTTTAATACCTCTGAGACGTGTTTGTCTTTGGATGGGCCAGCTTGTGGTGAAGATGAGACCTTAGGAGAAACCATTGGAGAAATGCTAGCCATAAAAATTGTGTGTGCATTAGGTCCAACATCCACATCAGAGTCGTATGCATCACAATCAGCGACTTGAAAGGCATTCTGATGATTGTGACCTATCTCCTGAATTGGCTGCTCATCCACATCTGCATCATAGGTCTTGGCATTGCCCTCAGCAAGAAACAACAACTCCTCTTCATCCAAAGCAGCACCATTATCCTGAGCTTGTACAAGCAGCATCTTATCTCTGAAGTATTCTGCATTCTGTGGACGTTTTGGAGATGTACAGTTCCTAGCAATGTGTCCTTCACCACCACAGTTGTAGCATTTGATTGGTTTAGCTTGTCCTTGATTTCCATTCCTTCCCCGATTCAGATTTGCTATATATCCTCTACCAGCTCCACCTCTTCCTTGTTCGTACTGCCTTTCTTGAACTGGTTGCACCATAACCTTCCCATCTCTGACAGTGGCTTGATTATGTGGATTGGATGCAGTTCTGAGATTGTTTTTGGTGTGTGGAAGAGAGTTCATGTTTTGACTAATCAGGAGAGCCAGTTGATTAATGAAGTTTCCCACGTGTGTATCAGCATCAGCTTGTTTGAACATAGGATCTCGAATGAGTTTGTGATTACCATTACCTTGTGATTACCATTACCCATAGGTATGACTTGAGATGCCTTGGTGGTAATACCAATATTGGTGTAGAAAGCTGTAGAATCATTAGGTGAGCTTGATTCTCCCTGATTGGTTTTGAACTGCTCCAGAATCCTTTTCTCAAAAATAGCATGCCTCTCATTCTAAAGAAGGAAAGCATAGAGTTGCTCATAGTTTGTATTCTTCAATCCTTTAGTGAGCTTCACAGATGTGACAAACTTGTGCCATTCGGGATTCATGTTGTTCACAAACTTTGAGTTCAGCTGAATGTTTGGCATGGTCATTTTGATGTTCCTCATATCGTTCACAAGCTTATGGAATCTCACATAGTACTCATAGACACTCTCATCTGGTCTCATCTTGAAGTGCTCAAAGTCATCATATAGTTGTGATTCTCTGTCTTCAACAGTTAATTCAGAACCTGAGTGAAGCATCTTGACATTATCCCACACTGCCTTGGCTTCGGTGTTGTGATTGATCAGCTTGTAGATATCCTTTGGAAGACCTTGAAGTATGATGTTAGAAGCCCTGATATCAGCATCGAATCTCTTTTTCTCCTTATCATCGAGCTCATCATATGTCTTTGGTCTGTCTATTCCATATATCATTGTTCCATCTGCAGCTGTATCAATTAAGTCTCTAGTAGTCTCAACCCGATAAGGTCCTTCATCGATTAACTTGAGAATGTTGACCCCATTTTCCTTTCCAAGACAGTACAGTCTGATTCTTTGATCCCATGAATCATAATCAGTTCTGTCAAGCTTAGGTGGACGAGTATCTAACCCTGCTGCTTGAACATCCTCGGCTACGGAAGAAACAATAGTAGGAACGATGTTTGCCATGATTACAAGTTCTACGGGATTTTACAATTCTTTGATTAAACCGGGAAATTGATTCTTTCACGGGATTTTACTAAACCAAAAGAACAACCGTAAGAATGTATCACGAAGAAGTGACAAGTAGCAAAACACACAACTCGCTTAGTTATCAACTCGCTAAACAACCAACTCGCTCAAGGAGACAACTCGCTTAAGGAATCAACTCGCTAAATAGCTAAGTCGCATTAGCATCAACTCGCAACAATGTCAACACGCTTAATGGAACAAGTCGCTAAATAGCTAACTCGCTTTAGTATCAACTCGCAAGACACACAACTCGCTTAGAACCCAAGTCGCATGAAAATCAACTCGCTAAATAGCCAAGTCGCATATACTAACTCGCATACAGAAACAAAGTAACTCGCTTTGAAGAAAAACAAGTCCGAGACTCAACTCGCTTCGTCCTATCTTCACAAATAACCACTTTATCAATCAAAAACAACCAAACCACAATGATTTAAGCCTTCCAATTCAAAACATAAACACATATGATGATCCTAAACACAAAAGTACAAGCAAAATTCAAACTTTAACACTAGAATTTGTCCAAGTGAATCCAACTCTTCTAAACACTTAATACCCCAAAAACCTTATGAAATCCACCAAAACAAAGAGCATGAAAGATGAGTGATCAAATCATGGCTCTTGATACCAATTGTAATATATAGGATTTCATAAACACACTAAACCATAATCCAAGTTGGCGTATAAAAGTGTTAGAGAGAGAAAGTTCTAGAGAGAGAAATGGAAGAGAGTTGGGAACTATGTGAAACAAAGAAAAATAGTATTGAAGCTCCAACCCTCTACCTTGGGAGGTAGAGGGTATTTATAGTGTCTTACAAATAAACGCCACCTACGGGCTGTGGATCAGGCATACAGTGGGTAAAGACCCGTCCGTCCTCCACGGTGTTACTTAACAAACTACTAAGTAACATATCATAACTACGACTACGAGCTTTCTAATGAATGCTTATACTTGAGGTGACCGACTCTTTAACGACTGAATTTTCTAATTCCTAACATATCTATATGTAATTGAGGTGACTTCCCTTAAGAGGAGATTGTTAGGATTTAGTAAATCCGTAAGTGAAAGACTCGGTCACCTCAAGTATTTGAAAGCATTAGAAAGCTCGTAGTCTTAGTCGTTTAGTTATTATACGTAGTTAGTTAAGTAACACCATGGAGGACGGACAGGTCTTTACCCTTTGTATACCTTATCCACAGCCCATAGGTGGCGTATATTGTAAAAACTATAAATACCTTCTACCTCCCAAGATAGAAGGTTAGAGCTTCATAATACAACATTACTTTCTCTCTCTAGAAGTTCCTATTTTCTCCACTTTCTCTCTCTAGACTTCCATACATTTGAACCATATAAATTGTGTATGTGTGTTTATGATAACCAATATGTTATAATATATATATATATACTAGTTGTCGAAGCCCGCCCAATGGGCGGGCATGACTTGTGATTATTCTTTGAGTGTATTACTTTTCGAATAGTAAGATATATATGTATACGAAGCTATTAGTAGCGTAAGAAGGGTGAAAATAAATGAACATCAAGATTTATAGAACAATTAAAATATACAAAGTTTTTTCAAACAACATAGTATATAATTTAAACTAAAATGAACGTTATGATTTATAGAACAATTAAAAAATACAATATAAATTTACTCATATTACATGCAATTTACTCTGAATAAATATGTACAACTTTATCTTGTGTCGAAACAGGTCTTCAATATTAGATCTTCTAACTTCAATCATCTTCCTCACCAAATCGCTCTCATTTCAACCATTTCTATCTACACATATAAGCACCTTGTGAATCTATAGTGTGGATGTAGATGAACCTTTAAGATTAAGGAAAGGTCATAGTAAATGTTGAGATATGGTTATTAAGAAATAAAAACCTAGGTGATAGCAACATGTAAATATATGGAGTTTGTTTAACTTTTGAGTTATACGTTGGACCTGTAACCTAAATTATATAAAATAACTATAACAAAAACAAAAATCTATTAACCTTCCCTTTTGTCGTTGATCTTGTCATACCGAATTCCTTCACTGTATGACATTTTATGAAGCTCGATGAAAGAATAACTATCCTTCCCTCCTTTTTGCTATTAGTTGCAGTTTTTTTATGGTATCCAACAACCAATTTTCCAAAAGAAAATTACCTAAAACAAAAACAAAAGAGGTTTTCTTATAAGAAAATTACCAAAAACAAAAACAGAAGAGGTTTTCTTATAGATGATCAAAACAATATTATGTACCATATATAGATATGTACTTGATATGGAGTCCATACTACTTTGATTAATCGCATTTATAGCATCCTCTTTGAATCCTTCAACATAGGAAAACCATTGTTTTATTGTCCTAAAAATTATAGGTTTTTTTGTTCACCAGTCATATGGATACTTGTGCTCTAAAAAATGAAGAAAATGGCCTTTAATTATATTATTCATATCCACAACATAAGCATAGCCCGCCCGATGGGCGAGTCATGAAGAAGCAAAGAGAAAATGTATACCATGTCTCCTCTCTAAATCCATTAAAGATGTCAGCTCTCACACGTGTAGTTCAATCTTCGACCGGAGCTTCTAAATTTTTGACCTAAATTTAATAACGTAACCATACATACATAGTAAGATTGGCATACAAAGATCTAGATTTAAGAACGATGGATATATATAAACGATTTACAGATAAAATAATTTTTGAAAGCCAACCGATAAAAGTAGTAGGTTATCCGTTAGAAAAAGATTGCATTCTTATCTTTATAAACGCACAAAATAATTTACTCCGTAGTATATAATTTAACGAGAGTTTATCCATTTAACCATATACATCAACGAATTATAAAAGAAGCGAAACTTAACTTTCATCAGGAGGAACCTTCTCAAAACTTTTAAAAGGTAATGTAACTGAAGTAAGCATTCTACCGCAAGTTGGGCTCAATAATTTAGAAAATAATTGAAGTTACTAACTGAATTTAGATAGTGAATATAATTACCTCAAACTTGAATGGGATTGTGGCTCCATTTAAATAAAACGTAACATATATAGATGAAATGAGCATGAGATTACCTGCACCGTTAATATGACATCCTAGTGTAAAACTCCACCGAACCATCATTCGAAATAAGGCCTGCACATTTAACAAAGCATAATAAGATAAAATCGATGCTAAAGCCCCAGAACTTAGCTAACAAAATAAATCTTTCCAAATTAACATTGTTAACCTGCTTGTCGAGCATTCTTGAGAAATCCCAGAAAACGTATCTTCCTTAGACTACAGTCGATATTTGTATATGATATTTCTTCTTCTACATTCACAAAGATGTAAATGAAACATCAATATAATAGAGTGGATAAAGTTAATAAGTTAGAGCATATAGTAATAGTTACACTATGTGCATATCGAGCTTTTTGAATGGGAACCATTCCTCGTGGTACTTATTGCGTCTGCATCCCTTTGTTCTTCTGGTTCAAGCTTTACTATGATGTTTCTACTCTTTATATTTAGACGCATTTATTATTATGGAGTAATAAATTAAAAAAAAATTAAAAAATAGTTATAGGTCAACTGAATATTGATCAAAAAGGTAACTATTCTTTGGTTGGTCTTTGTAATTGTAAAACCAAAGTCGGGTATGATGGCCTGCCTTCTATATACCAAACACAAATTGGGTAGTGACTTTGTACAAAAGTACATAGTTGTTACAGTTATTTTGGTCGGCCAAGAAGAACAATTGTGGTTTAACTGCCTTTTACCAGCGTTTAAAGGCTTAGACTATGCATCTCCAGTGTTAATAAAGAGTTGGTATTACGCCATTAGTATATCACTCTTATCCTTTCTAAGTTATCACAGATTCACAACATTTCATACAGAAAGTGTAACTAAGGTCATGTTAGTCATTCAAAGATTCAAGCAGTGATGAAAAAGCTCAAGTTCCAACAAATGACAGTTACATAACGGTAATATGATATTATCTATTTCAAGTGATGACATAAGAAATATACCTGATAATCTGAAAATCACAGAGTCTGGATGGTTTTAGTTGACATCCTTGAGTCTCTTAATTAAAGAGTCTAGAGATTTTTTCTTCAGATTTGCCTTGTATCCTCGTGATCCAAAAGTTCCAAACAATCACTCAGAAGTATCCTTTAGTTTCTCTGATATGATCCCTACTTTTCTGTAATCCAAAGCGTTGTAGTTTTTCTCCCTTATTACCGGATTCAAAAAGTTCTATGGATTATTGCTGGTAAGCAAATTAACTAACTGCCTTGCCTTGACAAGTGCTTTCTTCAACTGTATAGCCTCTTCTTCGGATACAAGCGAAGCTTGTTTTTCAGCAAAGAATTCTAATAATTTGATATCTACATCGATCCCCATCACAACATTCAAGCTGAACCTTTTCACAGAATCGCTCACTAAAAAGTTAACAATGGATTCCGAGATATGAGTGAGAACATCTTGCAACACCCGTTTAAGGACCTAACCGGGCAATATCTGCTGTGCAGTGGAAAGAAGAGTTTCTAGAAAAATTATCACCTCATTTACATATTCATTTTCAGTCTAAGGTGGCTCGTCAACCATCCAGTTCACGTTCTCAATCAGTGTCATGAAACCATATACCTTCTTTTTAAGCAAGCTGTTGCGCATTTCTTCGGCTGCGTCACGTGCTTTGGTAAGTGGAAACTGCCACCTACTCCTTTCCACCATCCTCAAAGGGATACCAGAAAGCTTTGCAGCGTGACGAAAGAAGAAATCACAGGCTCGTTCAAGAACAGCCATATTAGCTGCAACAACCATCGCTTGATTAACCCCGCTAATTGAAGTACTAATAAGCTTTAATAGGGCATCATCAAGGACTTTAGCCAAAAGCTGATCCAAGTACTTCTTCACAACATCATAAAAATCAAGTTGTCCGCCATGAGACATGAAACTAACGAAATCCTCGATAAACGACCTCACAATTCGACAACAATCAGGCACGGTGGATGAAAATGGTGCGATATAAGGAAACGCCGGTACAATATCAGAAGTTTGTATCTGTAAAGAAAGCACGTTCATCGAATACTCATACTCCTTATTCATCCACATCTGCTCAAACTTATCCACAGCAAGAGCTTTCGCAATTTTCTTCTGACAATCCGATAGCAACAACTCGTGATACTTATCCCTATGCTTATTCAACACATCAAGCAACGCATCAACCGAGTACCCATACCTTCTCAAAGTAACACCAAGCAAGCTCACATAATCCTTAATCAACAACAAATGATTCGCCGTACAAAATCCTAGAAAACTGATCTTCCAACACAGAACACATCTTACTAACAGATGTATCCCACAGATTCTCCACTTCCATTTTATTGATCAACCTACCACCAGTCCTCAACACCCGATCCTCAACTATAAAAAACCCCGCAATCTGCGCGAAAAACGTCAGATGAGACTCCAAAAACGGTGTCATCGACGAAACCTGAAAATCCGATGTTAACTGAAGCTTCCGATTCTCGAAATAATACTTCTTAAACCCGTCCTCAAGCCTTGTATTATTTTCGAAAATTTCATGATAATGATAACAATATTACTTGACCCGTCTTAAAGCGTTATTCACCCCCCTTTCAAAGGTGAATGAATGCGTGAAAAGATAAACCGAAATCTCGTCATAATTTCCAATAGATTTTAGTTCACTGTGTAAACCTTCATCAACATTGGAGCTACCCAACACAAGATAAAACCCGAGTTTGCTATGAACCTAGGGAAACAATGATGCCAACATAAACGCCAATACCATTCTAATTCTAGCTTGTATGTTCTGAAGCCCTAAATTTTCACTGTTTGACCCACCATCTACCTGTTGAAAGAAAATATTATTTCAGCCGTGATGCAAATAAAATATTACCGACTCTGTGAATGCGTCTTGTTTTTAGTGTTTTTACCTTGTAGTGAGGACGTTTCCTGGTGAGTGTTTGAAATAAAGATAGAAAGGAAGATACAACAGTATCTATAGAAACATCAAGATGCTATGACCCAATTTCATTAGCAACCAGCTTGGCTCGTGATCGTGTTGCATCAGAACTGTAAACATAAAAGATAAATACACTTGACAACTTTGTTCTTTAAATAGTGTTAATAAAGAGATAGAACCATTTTCTCAAAAAATCAACGCAGAAAACAGTTAAATAAAAAAGTACTAATGTTGATTAAGAAGACTTGCCTATTTTCAGTTCCCATATAAACTATATAAAATATGCATTTTGCAAATTCTTTTCTGTTAGTAGAGAACTGTCCATCAGTATAATGGCTAATTCTTATAGCATCAGCCTTCACTTGTTCATCTCCATTTGCAATCTCTAAATGAAAAAATTAAAAATTTTACCATGGCCTTAACAGTTTTTTGTAGAACACAACTCGTGACGAGTTAAAGGGTAAACTGACCTTTTACTACAAGCTGGCACATACATCCAACAATACCAGCAACTGAGGAACTTTATTTCCAACAAAGTTACAAAATCATACAACTAAACAAAAAATAATTTCATCATTGCAAGAACATATATGATAAATGTCAAAAAGCAAAAATATCATCAGCTATTAAAAAAACTTATGATCGATCTTTGAACGAAGGTATGCTGCTCCAAAACAAAAAGTTTATGTACCTGCAAACACACATAATATGCACAAAAGTTATACAAAATTTATGAACATAATAAGCAGGAGCAAAATAAAAATTATCCAGGGAAAATGGTTCGGGAAAAATTAGGGTTTTTTCTAATATTGATAATATGTTTTGTATAGGATTATTATTGTAGATGATTTACCTAAATTTAATTAATTTATGACTATAATTAAGGAATAAATATGCTCAAATATTATGTAAGATTATGTTAAAGTTTATAATTCTTTAACTATAATTAAGGAATAGATATGTGAAATATAAATTTTGTAGATAAAATGGTCAATGATTGGTTGTACAGATTTATAAATTTGGTTTTCCAAGTTATAATCACAAAAAAAATGTTGGTCTAGTGGTAATCATGTTTGTTTATAGACTAACAGACCCAGGTTCGAATCCAGCTGCATGCATGATTTTTTTAAATAATAAAAAAACGAAATTTTATTAAATCAAAAAAAAATCCGAAAATTCTAATAAATGAAAAAAATATTGGTTAGGTGGCATGTTATTGCTTAGGTGGACAACTTATGATTACATGGCAATAAAAAGAATTACATGGCATTGAGGTGGACATTTGTGGAATAATCTACGTGTCATGCCTCCTGTTATATATATATATATATATATATATATATATATATATATATATATATATATATATATATATATATATATATATATATATATATATATATATATATATAGGGGAGAGTTAACGTGAGATCAAACTTAAAGTTGTAAAAATAAGATCAAGTCAAAAAACCACTAAAACATTTATAAATAACAATTTTAGCAATAATACACATAAAAATAATATTTTAATAAAAATTAATATTTTAGCAACTAAATAACCAAATGATAGTGAGTTAGGATTATTGATACACATTACACTAATAAATATTTCAAAATCTGATACACATACAAAAATCTGATACACGTTAAACTTCTAATCAAAGTGTATCACCTAGGTTTCGTAAATTTTAAAAAGAAATCTATCGAAACTTTAACAATTTTAGGTGTAGTTAATAAAAAAATTATTTTTGTTGTAAGGAGAGTGTCGCTTGTCAAATTTTAGTTGGATCTCATTTTAACAATTTTAAGTACGATCTTATTTGATCTAGATTCTATATATATATATATATATATATATATATATATATATATATATATATATATATATATATATATATATATACTAGTGTCAAAACCCGTCCGAAGGACGGGTATGACTTATAATTATAATTTTTATAGTGTCAGTTAACGGAAAATTAATTTCGAGCACATCGATTTTATTTAATTTTGTTATATAGTATTAGTTTACGTCTACAAAATTTTAAGCATTTTTTTAATGGTGTCAGTTAACCTAAGAATATTTTTTAAGGTCATCAAGTTTATTTAATTTTGTTATGGTATTAGTTTATATTTAAAAAAAATTAAAAAAAGGTGAGCTTGACGTACATTTTAATTATTTTTTTATTTTAAAAAGAGAAGATTTTTTTTTTGTTATTTTTAAACATACGAAGTCAACTGTGTTTATTGAACTCCATGAATTAAAGTATGCGACTTGAACTTGTATATTGGTTTTAAGTAATTAGTACATCATCCAAGTTAGGAATTATAGCTTAATTTAAAGCTGTATTAAAAAGAATTAATAGTGCGTTCGTCTTCCCCGTGGCCTAAAAGCTCCGGTGCCTTCTGCTCATTTTCTGATGTGGTCACTGCCACAAACACCAAATGGATATATAAACAATGTCAAGCTATTACGTAGCAGAGCTTGTTAGCGATGAAGGCTTGATTAAGATAATATAGAGTATAGGCGGTAGTTTCAACATATTTGTTTATTTACAAATGCGTAATGTTGTATGTATCATGTCTAACTGGTCAAAATGGGATTAAGTCAATTCCAACTACACATAAAACGATCCACATGGGTTCGAAAAACATTTATATGCTTGGAATCACAATATCAGAAAGTAACCATTTTGACACGTTATACAAAGTGCCCATTTCACCACCTCTAGCTTAGACAACCATCAGTTCAAAATTTTCAGGTGTCACGTACGCCTTTACAGTACTCTATGACTTACATGCCCATTTCATGCCCCATGTTGCTATTTTCTTGAGGATAGCTAAACTCGTTTTCCAAGCATCAACATTACCCTCATCATCATGACCATCGACTATCGGGTTCCTGATAAAAGAATCATTTGCATTGATGAAAGTTTGAATTTTTATAGTTATTATTCATGAAGACCGAAAATCTATGCTACGCTAACCTTTGAGTCTTCTGTATGTAGTCTTGTACTCGGGCATGATTGATTACCTTCTCTTCTCTAGTACTCATAACACGGCCTGCATACTGGGAACGAACGCTTGTTGTAAGCAGCAAATATATCACTAATTTCAGTAACGCCAACTGTGCCACAACATATCTGGCGTATCTTCCCATTCAAATTTTCAGTAAAAACTTGGTCTGCATCATAAATCAATAGCATAAGCAATGTGAAAAAGGATAAAACCCATACACATTTTCAATATCATTATTCAGTGATTCAAGAATGAGAATCAGAAATTGCAAAAAGTTTTTTTCCTTCCTATTCTCTTTCAGCCAATATATGACCTGAACAATAACGTTAATGACAAAAGCTTGGGTGATCAGCTAGTGAGAATTTAATAAGCTTAGAATCAGCTCATGTGGCCTCGATTTAGATGATAGACGATATATTTTTTATACTATAACTTTTGAGTAAGTCCGCCAACCATATATTTCCTAACAGCTCTATACAACTATATAATAATCCATGTGAGATTCTACCAGTCACACGCACATGTAAACAAATTTAACAACAAAACATGCTTCTTAGTGCTACAGACTAAACGCTATATACATCTCGATTTGTAAACTATGTTTCGACTTACTATTCAACAGCAATACTTATATAGCCAAGATCATCTACGAGCATGATGTTATTAGGCACTTATTATGTTTATTGTAAATCCAACACTAAAAGTTACCAAGCATAAAGAATAGTCGTTATGAGCATAAATGTTACTGTATAAACAAAATCAGACATATTTATTAACTGTTATACTTAAACAGGACCTGGGCAGGTGTCAAATCAAATGACGGGCGAGAATCATCTTCTCTACTCTGAGCACAAACACAAGAAAGGCCTCTGCTAAGCCATGCTGCAGATCTTGCCACAACCTCGGCTGTAATTGAAGAGAAACAAAGAAAGTGAGTTCCTCAGTCATTGGAAGGTTAGATGTTTATAAAATGAATGAAAAAATTACTTGAAAATCAGATAAACTACTAACAGCTAGTAACAACGATATACATCACCCCCAAGAAAGGACAACCAGATGTCATCTTCATTAGATTGTCAAATATCAGACACTGTTAATATACAACCAAAAGCATCAACTAATATAAGTTAAATGTAAAATGAAGCAAATTAAACATCAATGATGTTTCACAGTGTAGGTGTACAATAACTATTGGCAAACACATAGGGGACATCAAGGACTCAGTAGGCAGAAATATCAATGTGCTTGATATTATTAAGTAGGCCATTACTATACAGTGACTCAAAATGGGAAAGGGTCTACCAAGCCCAAAATATTCTTGTAGAAATATGTTTCCCAGGACAAAACCAAACATCTAGTATGCACAACTTAGATAAGATACCACATTAACTATCAACTACCACGGTTTCTAGTCCAGAAAAAGGAATCAAGCAAGCTAGAAGACAAAGTCAGCATTATTATAGATGGTCTTCCGAATATAAGAAAATGTCAATATTAAACTTGGGACATGTTAAACTTGAATCAGATTTGGATGCAATTAGAGATCCATAACAAAAGCAATATTAAGCACAAGAATATCAATTAATTGGGTATTTCAATATCTCACATGTTCAATTATTTCTGGTAAAATTCATAAGCACGCATAGTGGCTTGCACCTTTCACCTATTTTACCCCAACCACACATTCAGTCACTAACTACATTCATCAGCGGATGAGGTGATGAGATTTTCCCAATTCAGGTTCACCTTAAATTAGTAGTACTCTGCAATATGTAAGCTACCCAAAAAAGAGATACATGTCTTAATTAATTGGCAAACCACTGGTTTTAAACCAATGCCCATATATGCATGCTGATCTATCTAAGGTTTCACGCATTGAAATTACTATTATACCCCTCACACCCAAAATATCAAACCGACCCATGCACAATTTGGCCCAAAATTCATGCTACAACTATTATTTCTTAACAAAATCAATATCAAAACATCAAATTTTGATCTGGGTCATCATATCTAACTCCATTAACACCATGCACATACATTGACAATATAATACAGATTAAAAAAACACATATAAAGAGCAAAAAAGCCCTTATATGGTCCATGGATAGTTGCAGCACATTACCTGGAAGAAGCAATGCATTCTGGCTCAGCTACACTTTTAGAAAGTGATCCCTTCATCCACTTCGTAACATGCTCGAAGTCGCCTTTGGTTGATCCATAGAAACCGCACGACCCGCATTATGAACCTTGTATTGAACACCCTAGCAGAAAATGGAATTCAGTACACATCTCGATTTGATTTCATATAATATAGAGTACAATTGAACTTTTACCAAGATCGTGCACATCAAAAGTCTAGTAACGTAACGACAATACATAGCCGTAAGAATATACTGTGGGCCAAATCAATGCCCCAAATGGCTATGTCTAAGCACAATAAAACAGTCAAAATAAATCTCATATACCTCGGTTCATAAATAGCATTGGCTAGCCGTAAGAAAAGATGAATAATTTAATGCCCACCAGTAAATGAAGTGTAACAAAACATTACAAAAAATGAACCTACCTAGCTTCATCAACATTCATAAAACGCGGTGGAGGGGTAAATGTCTTCTTCTTCTGAACTTCCCTACATTCCTGAAATGGGACGCAAGAACACTTTCAACAATGCTCAACAACTTATTGGCTACTTCTACACGTCTTTGCAAACATATAGTCACTTAAATGTAAAGGCGGAACATTTCGAACCATTAACTTCTAAATTAGGTCGATTCAGTCATCTTCAATATATAATGTGTCAAAGGGGTAAAGTCAAAATCTTCAGTTAAAATCAAACATGTCAAAAGAAGCTCAAAGTAAATTATGATCGCAAACCTCTTAAACCAGTTAACTGGAAAAAAAAACTACAATCACAAGAATATATAACTTTGCTAACATATCTGACACACTAATTACTTACGAAAGAAGTTCAAAAAATACGTGTTTCGGGTCGAACAAATACCAAAGAATTGCGCATTTTGACTGGATACCCAGCCCTCTTGTATCCTCTACTGATATGTATTGTGTTGGAGAATTTACAAGCAACAAAAAACACTCAGTGATTAAGTAATGAGAACTAACATTAAGCATCACACACATTGTTGTATTAAGAATAAGATTAATTTTCTGTACCCAATTTAAATATCTAATGCGATGGACACTGAAAACAAATGGCTAATAGTCCAACAGGAAGGATCCATGTCCTAAAACCCTTATGTCAAGGATTCGATACTTCGCTGCCTATTCTTTCAAGTATCCTTTTTATTATTATCTAAATTTAAGCTAAAATTAAAAATTAGAAACAATTTGCAGATTAACAGTAAAAATATTAGATAGCTAGAGAAATCTGAAACCCCTATACATGGTAAATACAGAGAGGTACTGAAACTGAAGACATAATAGACATACCAATTTGTTTGCCAAAGCCTGTAAGTCAATCCTTGGAATTAACTTCACAGTGACTCTCTGTCTCACATTATCCATATCCACAACCTACAAGAGAAGAGGCTTCAGTTAACTTGACTAATCCCCGTCAAGAAGAAAAGAAAAAAGCTATTACCTTTGCAAGGTTCCCTTTGTATGTTCCAATCTTCATTCTGACCCAAGTGTCCCTTGAGATATCAATTGCTTTGCTCTCAACTGACAAAACATCAGTCATTTCCTTTATAGGGACCAGCAAAATCTTGCTGTGAGTAAATATATTACACATACCCTTGCAAGCCTGACAGAAGAATCATATAACTGTTCTCATAAAACTTCTTGTCAATACAACCAACACATATGTTCATGTGATCTAAAGACGTACCTCTCTGACATGGGCCTCTTTATCTGCTTCAATGTAGATATAGTTCTTCAAATGGTCAAGGGCAATGACTGACCTAATCTGCATCTCGGCAGCTTTATCAATGCACTTCTTCATTAGACAAGCAGCCACCTCTCTCTCGTGGCCAATCTAGCACATAAAGAAAAGATGATCTGAGATTATAACAACCAGTTTCACCTGAGATTATAACAGCCTATAAAAGTACTAAGCATCAAGATTGTACTATAACAACCAATAAAATTATATTATTTCAATATCTTTTAACAGTGTTAAATTTTGATTCATAATTAAAGTTTTAAAGGTATCAAAAAACATTCATGAAAATGAACCATCTGACAAAACAGAAATATCATACCACGAGATACCTGATTCTGTGAGATAGCATTTAATATAGCATCTCTCTCTTTGTAAGCAGGGAGGCTTAAACGGAGCTGTATCATCCTCCAACCTTCTGAAGAATCCTATAACAGGTGAGCATTTTTATATTAGTATTTGAAACTTTTGTACATATTAAACGCTACAGATAAAATAAATGCACTGATCAGCTTCTTGTAATAACAAAATGAGGGAGGTTAATGTCCAATTGAGCTGAAAACTTATCCAAAAACTAATCTGCCATTTCCTCGTAAGCTTAAATAATAGCATCTAGAAAGATGTTAGAAAACTAAATCAAGTTGTCAAATCAGTTAGGGTATTGAACCTGTCATGCTTGTTGCTCATTCTGGAATTGCAAACTACTTCACGAAAGGACTTTCTCCAACGCCACGTGGCTCTGTGGAGGAAGCTCGGGTAGCTCAAAGAGTGATTCATCTGTAGCATTGCTACCATTGTTGTTAGTCTTTGAAATCAAACTATTTTGAGAACAATTCATAAACTTTGCTTTGTGAGATTGGTATTCCCTTAAATGAGCGTCAACTCTCCTTTGCAACCCTTGAGGTAAAGAAACCTGCTAATTACAGATACTTTTAGTATAATAAATATAAAGATTGGCATTCAACAGGATATAATATACTAAATAAACTTGTATTCGCATAGAAGTGCTTAGATAAATATAGTGCAGACTAACACTGCTAAATCTAGACTTCTTCAGAAATAATATTCTAGAAGCATGCTTTAATAGATTTTATTTAAAAGAGGTGATTAAACAAATCACAACCAGAGCTGATATCTACTATTCTACTTATCTTGAAGTAGTCAGTCCAATTAAAGATGAAGAACACAGTTATGGTGGTGTTTGCGATTGCATAGTTTTGGCTTATGCTTATAGCTTATAAGCACTTCCAAATAAGCATCTCCCCATGTTCTTGTTGAAAAGTACTTAATTCATCAAAATAAACGCAATTAAGCCATAAGTAATCCAAACACTTCAGAAGTGCTTTTTTATTTCAGGAAATGAAATAAGCCAATAAGCACTTAGTAATTGCAATCCCATACATCTTCTAAGTAAGAAACAAACAGATGGTGCGGAACTTAAAATAATAAGACAAAAATGTGAGATTAATTGAGCATGCCTTATTGAATGAAATTACCTCCCTCTGTGGGCGTTTATCATCAAGATCAAAACGGTAGTTTGGCAATGGAAAATATTTATATACATATATAGTCCTAACCTGACTCTGTTTACACTCTAATTATTGTACATTACTACGAATTGTACAATGCATATCTATGAGAAAATATTTAAAGCCAAATAGATGCAAGTGATGATGCTTTATATCACAAGATAATAGGCACGCTTAAGGGGTGTTTGGATTAGCTTCTCTAGGGCTTATGGGTTTTTTTGAAACTGAAAAAGCTTATAAGTTCAGTTTTTCGGCTTATCAACTTATCAACTTGAGCTTATATCTTATTTAAGTGGGTGTTTTTAAGCTTATTTGGCCGGCTGATGGGCATATTAAACTTTTGAAAAGCTCATAAGCTCAAATTTTTGGGCTTATGAGCTTATCAACTTGAGCTTATGAACTCAAATAAGCCATAAGATCACATTGAAAAGCTCATAAGGCTGAGCTTTTAAATTTGAAAAAGCTCCCTAATAAAGTTTAAAAGAAACAACCCCTATTACGCGGGAAAAACAGGCTTATGAGCTTTTCTAGATTTAAAAAATCCTAGAAAATAATACCCTCTTACTGGTAATTATGGGCCATCAAAATGGAAAAGAAATTTAGGTAGCCAAGTTAATCATCTTAGGTGAGCATATATGCTAAGAAACAATATAAATAACTAAAATTTAGTTAGTTACCTGGTGAAGCATTGAAGTGAACGACGCTGATAACGGATAGCTTCCAAAGCCATTTCTTCGAAACACCCAAATCCATGAATGTTTTGTCCCAATCAAATAGTATATATATAGAGATACTTATGATGGTTACCTTCGGGTCGGGTCAGGAGTGATGGCGGCGCTGCTGAAACTTACAAGTTATAAACAATAATTATTTGTGATCAACCTATGATGATAGAAAGAATATGTCTCTTATGGGAATCTAACCTTTTATTTAAAAAGTTGTTATGTCTTCCCTACTTTCTTATTTAATGAACCTTACGGCTAACAGCAGCCACAGTCTCGGAACTACCACGATTCCTCACTGGCTGAACATGTTCATTTATACCTGGGAAATTATATGGTCTGAAAGGTTAATATGACATAAGTAACTGTTTGAAAGGTTAATATGACATAAGTAACTGATAATATGACATAAGTAACTGACCCTACAATATATAAAAGTAATCAAACTAATAGCCTCGGTACCTTTTTTTCAGCAACTCATAGAAGTAGAGCTGATCGTAGAAACTCCGGTACCAATAGCAAATTTTGTAGCTGTCATCAACTTCAAAACAGCAGCTCCTAATAGAGGCATATAGCATTTGTTTCTGAGTTTTTCTCCTCGTAATTCTTCAACAATAATGCATACAATATAATCACCTAAAATTTATTTAAGCATACCACTTTCTTGCGCAGCAGGCTAGCTTGTGGAATCAAATTGCCTGATAATTTGTTTCAAGAGCCCACACTCAATTTCACATTACGACAGCATAAGACTCGAAGTATGATAAAAATGGACTAAAAAGTGATTCATCAATTAAAACCTCAGTTATACAAAATGATTATAGTCGCTTATGTCCACAAAAATTGTTAAACCAAATATAAAGGGCACTTACTTTGTACGGATTATAAAGGAACTGCTTGCAAGTAACTCAACTTCTTTTGGCCACGTAGCACTCCAATATAAGGTTTGACGATCTGGTCGAATCTGCATATATGCCACAGAACAACAAAGTTAGACTAAAAGATATCTTCACTCTATATTTTCTATATTGATGATGTTTAGAGCTACAAAGCTTGTTTCATAAACAGTTCTATATTTGTACTTCTATATAGTTAACTCCAAAAACGACATGAGATTCTTTATAGTTTAATACTTATATGCAATTACCTACAATATGCATATTCGTATTACTTTATGTGTATATTGGCATTTATGTAAAAGGAAACAAAAAACATGAGATTCTCCAAGGGTACTAATTAGTATAAAGCAAGTAGAAAATCAAACACAATGGATGTATGTAGCAACTTTAGTACATTATACCATGGTAGCGATATGAGTTCGTATCCTCCTTTGAGTAACTGAAGCTGCACCGCTGATGACCTCGACGTGGATCAGCCTTGTTTCAGTTGAAACACGGCGGGTTAGTGGATGATTATGGCTTTCTCTCTTCGTGGAGTAGTCATAGAAGCTCGAATGATTGCTGCCCGATGGGCGGGCATGACTTTTGAATATTCTTGACATATTTTGCTTTAACGTTTAATGGAAGACAAGATTATTTTATTAATCTATGAAGTTATTTGTTTGACTATTGATGAGAACAAATTTTTCTTTATACACAATGTTTGTATAGGGAAATAATCGTTGTGTTATTTTTGTACAAGGAAAGAAAGGGGTTAAAAATGTTTAGAAAAACATCATGTCTCCGTTAGTTTATAGCCTTGTTTAGATATCGTGAATAAAGTTATGAAAGAGAGAAAAAAAATGTATAGCTGAAAATTCAAAGACTTATGCGGCCGAATAAACAGTAAACATATTCGGAGTATTTATAGCCTTGTTTAGATATCGTGAATAAAGTTATGAAAGAGAGAAAAAAAAAATGTATAGCTGAAAATTCAAAGACTTATGCAGCCGAATAAATAGTAAACATATTCGGAGTACAGGTTTCCAATTATCTATAAATGCTTGTAAAAGTAACTCAAGTACTGTAGCGCACATTACCCTCCCCGCGTTTCTGATTTCTCTTTGCTGCAAATATAGTACCAATGAAAGATGCAAACATGAACTTTCATGTTGGCGTAAAAATCAGCAGGCCAAAACAGGTAACTCTATGCTATTTTCGACCCATTTGGCCAGTTTATTATGCAAATTGTAATACAATCTGGATAACAGTAATTAAATACATTATTATACACACATTCCTGAAATGAACAGCAAGCGTTTGTGGTTGTGATTCTGCAATTGCAGTAAGGTTTGTTCAAGCATTTTATCAAACACATGTTATACATTGATTCTAGTTACTAAATTATTAAAGAGACATCATTTTAAATTAATTATAGCAACCTATTATGGATAATCAGATAACAATCTAACAATAAAAAGCACAACATAAAAATAATCATAGCAACAAACAAAGATAAAAGAACCAATAATTAGATAAACCACCGATTAAACAAATAATCAATTTATTTTTGTAAACTGACGAATTCACAAACCTGGTTGATAATTGATCAGTCGAATCTGTGGCTAATAAGGTTTGATTTTGAAAATCATGTATGTGTTATGATGATCGCCGCAGGTTAGTTTTTGGGTTGTTCATATTTTTGTGTTTTGTGTTGATGATTGCCGCAGGTTATACTGGGTATTGTTTTTTTTTAATGAATCGATTAACAGGTTATTGAGTGAGGGGAGGCGTGATTTTAGGTTTGAGAGATATGTTTAGGATCATTGAATCTTTATCCATTATAGCATTAGAAAATAAATGGTTTATGAATGATGTTTTCTATAATCAATCACAAACACACGCTTGGTCCAGTGGTTGGAGTATTGATTGTTGCTGTAGAGACCAGGGTTAGATTCCTCTAACAGCCGTATTTTTTAAAAATGTCCGTTTATTAAATGTGCTTATGATGACATGGCTTTAATTGTGATGACATGGAAATATGACGTGGGGATGCCAAGTGGCATTATGACGTGGCATGCCTCCTCTTATATATAATGTATATATATATATATATATATATATATATATATATATATATATATATATATATATATATATATAGGCTCCGGTTCCATTGAGAAGGTTTTTATTTTGAGAAGATTGAGAAATCTTCGTTTGAGCAAATTGATTCATGTTTTTGATTTGATTCACAAGTAAACATCATTTTATGGTGAATCGAATCTTTAATTAACAAATTTGATTCACAAATCATTGTTAAAATCGAGTTATGATGATGATTCATTAAATTTGTACAGATTATTCAGTATTCTATATATATCGCAAAATTGAGAGATTTTTAACATTGATTCAAATTTTTTTTACACATTTTGAATTTTAATCATATTAAAATGAGTTTTATGATTGAAAAATATGAATCAAAGTTAAAAATTTACCGTTTTTGAAAATCTTCTCAATCGATCCGGATTCTATATATATATATAGAATCTAGATCAAATAAGATCGTACTTAAAATTGTTAAAATGAGATCCAACTAAAATTTGACGAGCGACACTCTCCTTACAACAAAAATAAATTTTTTATTAACTACACCTAAAATTGTTAAAGTTTCGATAGATTTCTTTTTAAAATTTACGAAACCTAGGTGATACACTTTGATTAGAAGTTTAACGTGTGTCAGATTTTTGTATGTGTATCAGATTTTGAAATATTTATTAGTGTAATGTGTATCAATAATCCAAACTCACTATCATTTGGTTATTTAGTTGCTAAAATGTTAATTTTTATTAAAATATTATTTTTATGTGTATTATTGCTAAAATTGTTATTTATAAATGTTTTAGTGGTTTTTTGACTTGATTTTATTTTTACAACTTTAAGTTTGATCTCACGTTAACTCTCCCCTATATATATACATATATATATATATATATATATATATATATATATATATATATATATATATATATATATAATATATATATATATATATATATATATATATATATATATATATATATATATATGAGAAAAACATACCGGCTACTATCCTACATCTATCTTTATGTTTTATGTTTTAATTATGTCTTTTAATTTTGTTTCAAGTCATTATTTAGTGTTTGTGAGTCGAGTTTTCGCTTAGCAATGCCGTGTTTTACATGCTTGTAACATAAGATTTTTGACTTGCCACCACTAAATATCCCCATATCCAACAAAACCCTTTATTTCCCTACCCAAAGCCTAATATTATAACCCTTTGTAAAGACCTCGGTGCTTACGCCAAAGCGGTGGAGGTTTGATTTATTCTCAAGCCTATGCTAATCTGTGTAATATGACATGTGGTGAGTGTTTATCTTCCATTTCCTTACATATTATATGTCATATAAACCCGAGAGACGAGAGAACCCAAGCACCAATTTTGAGGTGCTAGTGTGTAATTTCCGTCCTTGTTTTGACTATTGTGGCATTTGTTGTTGGGAATTTAGCAAAGACAGTTTGTACTGCCAAGGTTAATAGTTAGTACTGCTAGTCTTAACTGTGGAATGCGAAGGAATATAACTAGCAGTACAATAAGTTAGTACTTCTTATAGGATTTTTTATAGTCGGTTAGATAATTATAGAAAATATTCTATAATATGTATCTTGTGTAGAAAGTTATTGTAACCATAATAGGACTCCTTAGCCTATAAAAGGAGGTCCTAGGTTAGATTTAGAGTACAAGTTATTCTAGAGTCGATCACTTAAAGGTTTTGTAACCCTAATACTTTTGAGTATTCATATAATATATTGAGGTGTTTTGTGAGAAACAAATTGTGTTTAAGTATTCTCTTAGTCATTAAACATTAGATTCCGCATATTGTTTAATCTTTGATACAAGGTTGCTTGCTATATTATTGTTTGTTTTAGATTTATCCAACTCAATCAACTTGATCAATTGCTCAACTGAGATCAACAAGTGATATCAGAGCTTGTGATCTAGAAGTTGTGATATGAGAGAATTTGTGTTCAAACTACTACTAATGTCATGGAAGATTCAACACACATGGTTACTGCGTCTAAGGTACCCATGCTGAAGTCAGGAGAGTATGAACTCTGGAGATTGAGAACGCAACAATACCTTAAGATGCTGGATTACTCTATGTGGGAAATCATCCTGAATGGTGATTCTCTACCTGTTAAGGGTGCTTATGGGAAGGATCTACCCATCAAAACTAATGAAGACAAAGCTCATAGAAGATTTGAGATCAAGACTCATAGTATCCTTCTGATGGGATTACCTAATGAGTATCAATTGAGCTTCTGTGAGAATGAAGATGCCAAGTCATTGTGGGAGGCTATTGAACAAAGGTTTGGTGGGAATGATACGACAAAGAAATCAAGGAAGAATCTTTTGAAGCATCAGTTTGAAAACTTTGCTGCTCTAAGTAATGAAGGTATTGATCAGCGTGACAGATTGCAGAAACTTGTGAGTCAATTAGCACTCATGAAAGCGTCAATTCCTCAAGATGATGTGAATCTCAGGTTCCTAAGAAGTCTAGCATCTGAATGGAGCATGCATACTATGGTCTGGAGGAACAAAGAAGGTCTTGATAAGCTGACCTTAGATGATTTATACAATAATCTCAAAGTGTATGAATCAGAAGTGAAGGGAACATCCAGTTCAACCCCTGGCACACAAAACCTAGCATTTCTGTCCTCAAAAGGGTCAGACAGTCATCAGGAAACTCATTCTACTGCTTGTGGAGTTTCTACTGCTATCACAATAGTTTCTACTGCTAGTGATAACATAAGCGATGCAGTTATTTGTGCTTTCTTGGTTGATCTTACTACCAGTACACATGTAGTAAATCAGGATTTGGAGCAGATTGACCCTGATGATCTAGAAAAGATTCAAATTAAGTGGCAGATGGCTATGTTGACTATGAGGGAAAGAAGATTTTTGAAGATGACTGGAAGGGAGCTCAAGTTCAAGGCACAGAGCACTACAAGATTTGATAAATCCAAGATTGAGTGCTACAACTGTCAAAGGAAGGGACACTTTTCCAGAGAGTGTAGGGCTCCTAAGAAGATTGGTGACACTCCAAGGAGAATTCCTATTGAAGATGATAAGGCTATGAATCTGGTTGTTCTTATAAATCATGTGTAGATACTTTAGAAGAGCTTAAGGCTATGAATGAGTGTTTAAGAAATGGAGTATAGAAACTGAAATTAGATAACTTAGGATATAAAGTTGGTCTAAAATTAGTTGAAGAAAAACTAGAATATCTTAAATAGTATGAACTAGGATATGTTGATAAGATAAATGTTCTAGAGGGTCATATTTTTAAGAAATACTGTGAAATTAATTTTCTGAATTAAAAACTTGTAGAAGCTTTACAGAAAAAAGATGTTGCCTTAGCTGAAAAAGAAAAACACATAGTCTCAGTGGATAAACTACCGTTTGCATCTGATCTTGTGAACAAGTCTATTGTGAGTCATTAAATGAGAAAAGGTAATGGATTAGGATACAATGAAGTATATCTTCCACGTTTGAGTGCTTATGCTCCACCCAAGAAAGAAATATCCTTTATAGGAGAAGTAGGAAGCACACTTGTAGGAGAGTCTAGTAAGAATAGCCATGACACACCTAAAGTTAAAACACAGTCATCTGATGCCCCAATTATTAAATAATGGACATCGGACAGTAATGAGGAAAAGTTTGAGTCAACACCTAAGCATGTTAAGGTAGTGTTAGAATCATCCTAACATGAAAATGTGACAACATATTCGGTATTACAATAGTTATATTGTAAGGCACAAACACATGGACTGAAACCATCATTTATGTAAATTCATGTGTTTGATGCACTATATAAGCCCTCCTAGACTTCACTAGGAGGGTGATGCTTAGTGTGTAAACTTTATCATTTTCATTATTCAATAATACATCTAGTTATCCCTTCTCTCTCTACTTTCTCTCTCTAACCATGGATGTCATTTACTATCATCATCCCCGACCTCCCGAATCACATAATCAACTAATATATATGATCCAACAATTGGCATCGGAGCTAGGTTACTTTATTGGTTGATTTATGATCCAATCTTGTCAAAAACGTCCCATTTTAAAATTGTTATTACAACCTTTTTTATTGTATTATTTCTTTGTTTTTAACAGTTTTAAAATGGTCAAATCAGGTGTTAATTATGGTCAAAAACAGTCGAGATAGTAATAGTCTGAATCTGGGTTTTTATAGGTCTTTATGGGTTTAGTATGAAGATTTGCGAGTTGGCCATTCTTTTTTCAATGAGATGTGCGAGTTAGCAATTGTTTCATTGAAGATTTGCTAGTTAACAATTTTTTTTGATTAAAATTTACGAGTTAGCATATTTTCATTGATGATTTGCGAGTTAGATCATATTGCATTCGAATACTTGCGAGTTAGAAAACATGTGCAGATTTTTTGCGAGTTAGAACATTGATATGAATTTTTTGCGAGTTAGACTCAGTTTCCGAGTTAGGAACGTCTAACTCTATCTTCAACTTATAAACTTGCAAGTAAAAGACTGCACATTTTTCTCAGATCCATATCATTACCTTAGATCTTTTCCTCATTGGAAATTAACAATTAAAACAAAAAAGAAGAGGAAGAAAGTCGAGACTCATGACCAGAACAGAATCATAACCCAAATCAAACCTACAACGAAATACATAACCGAACAACTACAACCAACAACAAATCCAATCTCTAATCTAGCCCATCTTCAAGTCTATAATAACAACCTTATCTAATGTATTCTAATCACCACACAAGAACAAAGTCGAAACATAAAGGTAAATAAACTAGATCTCATTTCATATCTCTTTATTAAACAATGACTCGTCTAAAGACAAGAGCCAAAAAGAGATTTATACCATCATCGATCTACTCCATATCTACCTATCCCATCACCGATCGCACGTAATTAACAAGAACAATCAAGATCTCAGATCTTTTCTTTCGAGGTTATAACAGAGACAACAGACCTTAAAGGTCACTTGATCAAAAGAAATTAATCCTCACAGATCCTATTTGAAGTCTAAGCTTTACATATATTCAAAAATTAAAGAATGAAATATAACAATTGTGTTACATTCGATCTTTGATTCGGTCAAGAAACGGAAAACAAGTATCAAACCTACCCGAGTCTTTATTCAAAAGAACTTGTTGACGGATACTTCTTGGTTCTTGATTTTATGTGTGATTTGAGCATGTTTATGTGGTGTGTATTCGTTTCATCAAAGGAAGAATGAATGGTGACTGAAAAAAAAAAAGAGATGAAAATAGGTGGGTGGGTGTGATGTGTTGTCAATCGGTGTTTTAGATCTGGAAAATGAAGATTCCTTGTGTTCATCGTAGAGTTGTGCTAACTGAAAAAGGAGCCTCTTATTCGTGTGAATGTTGTAAGATTAGGTGCGAGATGATGTTAGAGAAGCTGGATTTTTTTATGACAGAAACGAGTTGGGGGCGGATGTTTCTAGGTGAGAGGAGAATTAGGGTTTTCTAATGACAAAGACTAGGAATATGGTGGTTATATATGGGTCATGGGTGTTACTAGTATTAGGTTTTGAGGTTGCACTTGGTGGACTAAACCGGGGTCGTGTATTGGATGGATTGGGTTTGGATTTGCTATAGAAAAAATTGTTCGAGCTATGTCTTTTGGGCTGAGTATTAATATTGAGTATGGGCCGAAAAGTAACAACTACCAGGCTATTTATAAAGTGCTATACGAAGGAAAACGTTGTATTTCATGGGGTTTAGCAAAAAAAAATTTGTTACTCAATATTAATTCTTGGTATTATTAATGGCAAATTGGTTACATTTAGGGTTCCGTAATGACAACGTGATTAATTCTTGCGGTTATGTTTTTGACAAGATCGGGATTAAACCATTATCAAGATTCGTTTCAAACCGTCAATAGGCTAGACTTTGGGTATTAAACCGCAAGAGGTGACTACGGAGTTTATTCACTATTATTTATTTGAGGTTGAAGTGAAATTTCACGGGTGCGTATACTTAGTATCTCAAGATATCAGGGTTGGTTGGATGCATAATTCTTCGAGATCCTTATTCGAGCTTTTAACCATTACGAATGACAAAGACTTTAGTTGTCTAGTTATACCTGATGTAAGGAGTTACGTTGTTGTGTTCACAGCGTATAGCTATCACTTTAAAGGAGCTACGTTGTAGTGCTCAAGTGTCACAAAAAGCTGTGGATATTTCGAGAGAAGTTCATATACAATTAAGGATGGATGGATGGGTATATGATTCTACCTTTATTGAAATTCTCAGTATTGGTTCTTCGTCAGACATTAGTGCAAGCTTAAGTCACAAGTTCGGGTTATTTTACTTCAGTCTCAAGTTCGTCATATTGGGTTTTCTCCATCAGTAGTCACTAAAAAGAGCCGTCAGAATGATAATGGGGTCGGTAAAGAGTTAGTTGAGAGGACTATAAAAGAGTAGAGAAGTTTTATCAGCAATTGATTCTCACGGGATATTTCATGCTTCACAGAGATTTATGGTACTTCACACTTATTCGATTACATGGAAATACGGGGTTACGCTGCCTCCGTTTCCATCATAAACATAGTGTGTATGCTTCCGATTCCGCGAAGACATCGTGGGGGAAGAGAGTGGATGTGCTTTGTACTTTTTTTGACTTCTTTGCGAAAACACTCTTTTTCCATAAGTATCTGCAATCAGGGGGAAGAAATGTGCACATCGAGGACGCACAACAGGTTCTCGTGATCGAGCTGTAAATGTTATGGCTGCTGGAGATATGTCCGCAGAGATGATCAGTGGTATTGTTTTGTGACTTTCCGTTTCAACTTTCCCGGGTTGTTTTGTGTGAAGTAGCCTACTTTGTGAGAAAATCTTGTTGATTTCTTGCATGTTACCCCCGAACGGAGTTTCTGCATTGAGCACACATGTAATTAAGTGACTAGTCAGATTTTCTTGGTGTGTTTTACGGTGTTATCTACAAATTCTGTTGCGTACTTAAAACTTCAAAAGTTATAAGACAAGTTAACTACATCAAAGTTTCGAATCTGCTGAAGACGGTTGTCAGTTTGGGGGGAAGCTGATTCAGAAACTTCACCAAAAAGAAGTGTATGGAGAAGCTGCTAAAGACATGCAGTATGAATTGTGGGAAGTTAATCCAATTCATACATATTACATCATTTTCCTACAAGTGAAGAAAATGTTCTCAATCCGAGGTACAAGATGAAGACAAAGAGCGTCAATTGCAGACATCCTCAACATTTGAAGGGCATATGAAGACCTTTCTTTATTTTATTTGTACTTGTAGGAAATGTTGTAAGTAATCCCATATGTTGCCACATTGGGGGAAGATTGTTAGGAATCATCCTAACATGAAAATGTGACAACATATTCGGTATTATAATAGTTATATTGTAAGGCACAAACACATGGACTGAAACCATCATTTATGTAAAGTCATGTGTTTGTTGCACTATATAAGCCCTCCTAGACTTCCCTAGGAGGGTGATGCTTAGTGTGTAAACTTTATCATTTTAATTATTCAATAATACACCTAGTTATCCCTTCTCTCTCTACTTTCTCTCTCTAACCATGGATGTCATTTACTATCATCATCCCCGACCTCCCGAATAACATAATCAACTAATATATACAATCCAACAGGTTGATATACCAAAAACTGTTCAACGGGTTAAGTTTGTGAAACCTAAATTTGGAAGAAAAACAAATCTCTAGGAAGATAGTGAAATATAATGAGGAACCTAGAGAGATGCCTTGAAGGCACAACAGTAAGCCAAGAGGTAACCAAAGAAACTGGAACAACCTAATAACTCAAATATTAGCTAATGATTGGAAATTGGTTAACAAGGCTTGTTATAATTGTGGTAGTTTTGAGCATTTACAGGAAAATTGTTTTTACTACAAGAAAAGCACAAGGAACCATAACAGCAAGGTGAATCATAAAAAAATTTCAAAACAAACTCAGTCTCATGATAACTAGAACATGGTTCCAAGGACAGTATTGATGAGAACTGGTGCTACTAGATCCATTACTACTGTACTTCCAAATACGCAAAGGTCTTTTCAAAAATGAATAGATGATTATACTGCTAAGGCAAAAGCAGTTTCTGCTGTTGAGCCAAAAGTGATAACAGAAACTGTATTCGGCAATCATTTTTATGCTGTAAAGGCCTCAGCTTGCTGGGTCTGGAAACCAAAAATAAAGGTTTTAGATCATGTTTCCAGAAACAGTAGTGCATCAATGGACTTAAAACGCTTTGACTATGTTGATGCACAAGGCAGACCCAAGTCAGTAATGGCTTGGGTCCCCAAGAGAAAATGATTCTCTTCTTTCATGTGAAGGGCAACTTACAGGTGGAGCTAAAGGATAAAGCAATTTTGATAGCGGTTTCTCTAGACATATGACTGGTGACATGTCCAATCTAGAGGATTTTGAAGCTATAGATGGTGGATATGTTGCTTTTGGGAATGATCCCAAAGGAGGGAAGATTGTTGGCAGAGGTACAATAAAAACAGGGAAATTGGATTTTGAAAAAGTGTATCTTGTAAATGGAGTTACGTTCAACCTCTTTAGTGTCTCACAAATGTGTGACTAAAAGAGTTATGTCTTTTTACCAACACTGAATATCTTGTCCTTTCTCCTGATTATAAGATTCCTGATGACAAATTTTCGCTTCTTAGAATCCCTAGAACAGACAACATATACAGTGTTGACATAAAGAACATAATTCCCAAAAGAGCTTTAACTTGTCTATTTGCAAAAGCCACTATTGATGAATCCAAGCTTTGGCATAGGAGACTTGGTCACCTTAATTTCAAAACAATGAATAAATTGGTAAAAGGAAACCTTGTTAGAGGGTTACCTTCAAAAGTTTTTGAAAATCCTGAAACCTGTGTTAGATGGGGAAACTACACAAAGATTTTTATAAGACCAAAGTTTTAAATACGATTTCTGAGACCCTTTATATGTTGCATATGGATTTTTTTGGGCCAACCTTTGTGAGAAGTTTGAATAATAAAATGTACTGCTTAGTGGTCACTAATGATTACACCAGATTCACTTGGGTTTTCTTCCTAGGATCTAAGGATGAACCATCATAAATCCTTAAGGCTTTTATTGTTGGGATAGAAAACTTAGTACATCACAAAGTAAAGATAATCAGATGTGACAATGGAACTAAATTTAAGAATAGTGTGATGAATCACTTCTGTGTGGAAAAAGGTATTCTAAGACAGTTTAGTGTAGCTAGAACTCCTCAACAAAATGGTGTGGCTGAGAGGAGCAATAGGACATTAATTGAGGCTGCAAAGACTATGTTATCTGAATCCAAATTACCTACTACTTTTTGGGTTGAATCAGTTAGTACTGCTTGCTTTGTGCAAATTAGGAGTAAAGTAGTTAAGCCTCATAACAAGACCGCTTATGAACTTTTGCATGGTAGGAAGCCCATGATAGACTTCCTAAAACCATCTGGGTGCCCTGTAACTATCTTGAATACCATAGACCACCTAGAAAAATTTGATGAAAAGGCAGACAAAGGGTTCTTTGTCGGGTACTCTACAAATAGTAAGGCATTTAGAGTATTCAACAATAGAACTAGGCATGTGGAAGAAAACTTGCATGTTAGGTTTAATGAGAGTTCACCTAATATTGCAGGAAGTGGACTTCACTGGTTGTTTGAAATTGATTCTTTAACCAGAACTATGAATTATGAGCCAGTGTCTACAGGTACAACTAATAAGTCTGCAGGTATAGAAGAAAATTGAAATGAAGGTTGACAAGCTAAGAAGGATGGATCTGCAGAGGAGTTTGTGTTGGTTGAAAAGTGGAAGCTGGACAAGCTTCTCAAGCCCAAAGTGTTGAAGAAAAAGAGTCCTGAAGATGATCCTTTGAAAAGTGGGGCAAAGGGTGATGCGGAAGGTGGGGCTAAACCTTCTGATGTGCATAAGGTGGTTACTGAAGGACCACAATTTGAAGATGAATTTCAGGATAATCCATCAGCAAATTCTGCAAAGGGAGGAAGGAAAACTGGCATTAGTCTACTAGTTCCTACTGATACGTTTGTCATTAGCTCACTAGTTGCTACTGACACGCCAATCTTTAGGCCAGCAGTTTCTACTGCACAGCCTAACAATTCTCCATATCCAAGGTTTCCCACAATGGACAAAGATGGGAAGTCCTATATTGATGATGATTATCCAGATGATCCAAATATGCCTGGTTCGGAGCATATTTATGAAGATACTGATGATGAGGTTGTGGATAGTTTTATTATAGAGGCTGATATGCACAATATGGAGTCTTCTTATGCTACCAGTCCTACACACACTACAAGAATTCACAAAGATCATCCAAATGATCAAATTCTTGGAGATTCTCAATCTGCTGTTCAAACAAGAAGTAAACTTAAAGGATTGGGGAACCAAGGGTTATTTTCTCAAACCCTTCATCAGAGGAATAGCTACAAAGATCTGAAAAATTGCATGTTTTCTTGTTTTCTGTCACAAATGAAACCCAAGAATTCTTATAAAGCATTACAAGATTCAAGCTGGGTGGAAGCTATGCAGGAGGAGTTGTTACAATTCAAGCTTCAGGAAGTTTGGACCTTGGTAGATTTGCCTAGTGGGAAGAAGGCAATAGGGACAAAATGGGTATTCAAATGCAAGAGAGATGAAAGAGGCAATGTTGTCAGAAACAAGGCAAGGTTAGTGGCTCAGGGATACACTCAAGAAGAAGGCATTGAGGGTGCGTTTGGTATCCCACTATGGGAATAAATCTATGACTTTGAAAGTGATTAATGTTGTTTGGTTGGTTATGCGGTCCGCCAAAATGGAATTAGGATACCCATGATATGTGGGTTTCCTCATAGGAGTATGATTTGATGGGTATGTAGTGATTCCATCAAGCATACCAAACGCACCCTGATTATGAAGAATTGTTTGCACCAGTGGCAAGAATAGAGGGTATCAGACTATTCCTGGCTTATGCTTCATACAAGAATTTCACAGTGTATCAAATGGATATGAAAAGTGCTTTTCTAAATGGGACTATTGAAGAAGAGGTATATGTCTCTCAACCACCTGGTTTTGAAGATCCTAAGTTTCCAGATAAAGTTTATACGGTGGAAAAGGCACTGTATAGATTACATCAAGCTTCCAGAGCTTGGTATGACACCATATCCAAGTATTTGTTGACCAATGGGTTTGTTAGAGGAACAATTGACAAAACCTTGTTTATAAAAAGGAAAAAAAGTGACATCTTACTGGTTCAAGTTTATGTAGATGACATTATTTTTGGTTCAACAAATAAGGTGTTATGTGATGAGTTTGAGAAGTTAATGCATAGCGGTTCCAAATGAGTTCCATGGGTGAACTGACTTTCTTCTTTGGTCTTCAAGTCAAGGAGGAAAATGAAGGCATTTTCATTAGTCAGGAGAAGTATGTGACTGATATCTTGAAGAATTTTAGGTTTAATGATGTGAAGCCTGCTAATACTACTATGGATCCAAACAAGCCTCTGGTTAAAGATGAATATGGTGAAGAGGTTGATGTACATCTCTATAGGTCTATGATTGGGTCTATGATGTATTTAATTGCCTCAAGACCATACATTATGTTTGTTGTGTGTGCATGTGCTAGATTTCAAGTGTCTCACTTGAATGTTGTCAAGAGAATTTTTAGGTACTTATCGAGTCAACCTAGGTTGGGCCTTTAGTATCCTAAGGATTCACCCTTTGATCTGGTGGCATACTCATATAGTGATTATGCTGGAGCATGTTTGGATAGGAAATCAACTACTGGAGGATGTCAGTATCTTTGACATAGGTTGATTTCATGGTAGTGTAAGAAACAGACAGTGGTGGCAAATTCTACTACTGAAGCAGAGTACATTGCTGCTTCAAGTTGTTGTGGTCAAGAGCTATGGATTGAAAATTAATTACTAGACTATGGGTACAGTTTTATGAACACCAAGCTTTATATTAACAATAGCAGTACAATGTGCATTATTAAAAATCATTTTTTTCATTCAAAAACAAAACATAATGAGATAAGACATCACTTTATAAGAGATTCTTATAAAAAGAAAGTTATTCAAATTGTTAAATTTCATACTGATAACAATGTTGCAGATTTGCTCACAAAAGGTTTTGATGTGGGTAGATTTCAGTTTTTAATTGCAAGTATTGGTATGATGAATCTCTAATCAAAAATCTTATCTCTTTGTGTTTTTGTAAAGGATTTGTACTGTTATTGAGGTCAATGTATGTTTCTACTGCTACATTAAGTTTTCTCATAAAAGCAATTTGTCCTATCAGTATAAATTTTGGTACTGTTTTATAACCTGATAAGTTAATATGTGAGAACATCTTGGATTGTATTTTTTTTTGTCTACTAACATTTGCAGGTTAAGAAAACTTCCCCTTGTGTGGTGATGATAGACTCCTTGGACTGTTTAGAGCAAGTATACATTTAAAGTGGAGTTTTGTACTAAGGAGTGCAATGGTAATCAGTTCACCATATATTTTGAAGAACTGGCTAGTCCAAAAGCGAACGGCTCCTGGTAAAGACTTATCAAATCCGTTCATGGTTGATAGTTTACCAAAAACTATATGGTTTTTAACTCACCATACTTCACAGTGAAGAGTTAACTAGTCCAAAGAAAACGGCTATTGGTAAAGACATCTCAAAAATCCGTTGATAGCTGGTAGTTTGCTAAAAACTATGATAAGTGTTTTTATTTACACTTAGTTTTCTGAAAATGCGGTGGACAATATGTTTTTCAAAGATAACCAGTTTGTACTGTCAAATAAATTTTTTGTCGAAAATTTTGTACTGCCAGTGTAAAGTTTGTACTGCTAGCGTAAAATTTTTGTACTGCTGAGTAGCCTTTGGTATTGTGCGGTTAAAACCGTTTTTACTAGCCGTTGGGGATTTTTATACATTCAGTTATATTTAAAGGGTTGTTAATTGTGATAATTATACACTTTCCTTACTTTTATCTGAATTTATTTTAAGAAAGAATTATCACATACGCAACTCTCTCAGACCCTAACCAAAATCCAATTGCCAGTACCAACTGTTAATTAAAACCATTTCGATCAAAACCCAACAGTATTCCAAAACTTTTATCATCGAATTCGTTAAATCTCACAATCAAGTTGCATTCTTGGAAAAACCATCGGGTAGTGAACAATTTCATCAGATAGTGGATTTTTTAAATCATTCATACATCAGTTATGCTCTTATCACAAACCCCACTATCTATGTCTCTCATATTCAAGAGTGTTGGCAGACTGCTACTATCAAAACATTGGAACAGGGAGGCAAAAAACTAAAAGCTAAGGTAGATGGTAAGATAATTAGGATATCTAAATCTTCTTTGAGGAGACATCTCCACTTGGAAGATGAGGGTGGAATATTTGACTTACCAAATACTAAAATTTTTGATCACTGATAAGGATTTAAAAGGTACACTTTTGAGGGGTCATTTAAGCCCTTAATTGATCACTTTTGTATCCGTTACTACTTAATTTCGTTCCTTTTCACTTTTTAGGTCTCTTGAAGGAAAATTGCTGGAATGACACTTATTCGGACGAAAAGGCGCGAATATACGAAAAAAATGGCCAAAGTCAAGAATCGAGACACTCAAGCTGTTGGAATTGAAGGGGACGGCATCAGGTTTTAAAGAGTAGGGCGTCGCAACTCAGACGGCCTAGATTTGGATCCAGACGGCGTCAGAGATTGAAGCTGACGGCGTCACGAGCATAAGGTGACGCCGTCACAGAGTTGACGTGGCCAAGACAAAACCCTAATGGCGGCGACCCGACGGCGTCACAATTAAAGAGTGACGTCGTCGCATTTTGTAACACTATATATAGAATCTGAATTTTTCAGTTTTAGAGAGGTAGTTTTGTGGAGTAAAAACCTAAACCGAACCAAGGCTGTCTTGTGCAGTATCTTAGGGTTCCATACCCTATTTTACAACAAGTGTTTTACTTCATTGATTCAATCATGTCTTCAATTGTTTGTGTGTATGCTTGCATGTTCTACATGTCCGGCTAATTTACTTGTGTGTTTGCTTAGATATATGAAACCTAGGTATTGAATATTGATTGTTGTCTCTTATCTTAATTGTGATTGACCTAGTATTGCGATAGGTCATTCGTTGTGTTGTTAATGCTTGATTAGTCTTTGTTGAACCTTAGCTTATAGTTACTAGTGGAATTGTAGGCTAAATATCCAAATATAACCTTAGTGTTAAGTTTATGAATCCTAGAGATTTCGTAGTCATTAACCTTAGGTAGTTTCAAAGAGTTAGGGATAAACGCATACCCTACGACCTTAGAAACACAACGCGTTAAGAATAAGGACGTGACAATTCAACCATCAATAGGAGATAACTAGGGAGTAATAACATCTAAGTAAACATATTTTTAATCATCATAAGAGCACACAAGAATAGACATAGACTACACTCACCTTAGTTTAGATAATTAGATAATTAGATAAGTAGAGTAATCGGTAGAAATACCAACCCCCAAATCCCAACCCCGAGATTCGTACCTTTCAATTTTCTAAAAAACATTAAAAAAGATAAAAAAATAATCTTCCTCAACCCCAACCTTAGCATAGTAATTTCTCACTAGCATTCCTATTCCCCTAGAGAACGATATTAATTCCCGAGGCTTACCCTAATACTACACTACAATGATTAGGTTCACTGCCTAGGGTGTTGACAAACTTGCTCGACGAAAAGGAAGTTCCGTTGACCCAGAACGCGCGTTGTACGAGTATCAAGTTTTTGGCGCCGCTACCGGGGAATAGTTAGATTTCCACCTGGTTTAGGTTCCCTTGCTTGATTCCTATCAAGTAAGCTTTTTTCTCATTTTTAGCTTCCTTGTATTCTATCCCCCTTCTTTGTGTTTGTGTTCGTAAAACCCTTTTCATTTGTTGCTATGGCAAGTGAAGTTGCAATTGAATCATTAACAAATGAGGAACAATTGAATTTCGCAGATTGGATTGCTTTTTATTGTTCTAATGAATTTGTGAGTGATCTTAGAGATATCCAAAAGGAGACGGGTGTAAGGTTGGATGGATTTGATAAATTTTGTGCTTGTGTGGCTTCTATTCAACGATCGTTGTTAGAATCCACTCCATTTAGTGACACCCTCTAGAAAAATTTTGAGAAAAGCCTCCTAAGCATAAACCATCAGTTGTCACAACTTGAGGAAATGGATAAGGAGGATTTATCTAACCTTAGGCATCATGATCAAAAAGACCTAGTTTTTAAGAACATGGAACCTAAACCCGAACAAGATTGTGAGATGGTTATAGTTGAACTACCTAGTTGCATGCGTGGGATAGATTTCACCAAAACATATGAGACGCGTGAGGAATCCTTTAGGCAAATAGAACATAGTGATCAAATTTTTGAGAATGATTCTTATGAATCGGACTAAGAATTTGAAATAGCTAAAGAAGGATTTGAGATAGTTAGGAGTGTATTTGGGTTAGATCATACTAAAACACATGATGAACATTTAGGAGATCTAGATATAATGGAGAATGAGGTGGAAACTCCAAGCCCACAAGCCCTACCATCACTTGAGGAACACACATCGCCTATAACATACCCAGAAGAAGTAGAAGAGACTATAGGAACCCCGATTGATATAGAACCTTTGGACCAAACGCCACTAGAGAATGTAGGTTTAGATGCTTGTTGTCATGACCTCTCTCTTAGTCCTAGGGAAGTTCCTAATTTTGATGAACCGGAGCCTTAACCTAAAACCTTACCCAATTTTCCGTCTTTAGATGTGAATCTTGGAATTGAATTAGGCCCCAAACCACCCATCAAAATAAATAGTCCGGGTAGTTGCTTGATAAAGGTGGTAGACTCTAGGCCATGTAGAGTGGAAGCTAATATAGGAGTAACCCATGACCTTACACACTTATATCACCCATTCATGGTTGATAACAAGAAACATTATGGGTCTAAACCGGGTTTATTAGGTCAAGATGGATCCTTAACTAAAAATCTTTTGAAGTTGATAGAAGATGATCCATTTTTTGGAGAGAGATTTGATTCACCCGCTACACCTATAAAATTAGGTAAGGTTATAGTGAATGGAGCACACCCCTTTGAGCATAAAAATCACCCATCACCCTCTCCTCACGTAGCAAATCACCACCCTAAGGGTGTGTATCGCTACTCTTACCCGCACTTAAGCTTAAGTGTAGGAAAAACTTCCCCTTTATCCGTTAAATAAGGGTAGAGTCAAGCTCGTGACTCGAACAAAAACAAGCGCTTCTTGGGAGGCAACCCATGTGTATTTGTTTTTCATTTTTATTTGTGTGTCATATATCTTTTCAATATTGTATGTTCTCATGTTTGAATTTGTGAAAATGCTTTATTTTGTCTTTAACTTCGGCTTAATTACATATAAAGGTATTTTACAAAAGGGATAAGTATAGGGAAGATTACACACGTTTTTAAAAGAACGTGAACATGAGAATTACGATTATTGAAGAGATATATATGTGGGAGTCAAATGCTTGTATCGAGTCATAATGGATGTTTTGCATGAATTTTTCCAGATTCTAAAGATATAAATTTTCCAGAATTTCTCCAGAAAATCGCAGACCAGTTTCTGTCATGATAATCTGACGGCGTCAGGATCGTAACCTGACGGCGTCAGAAGAAGCAGAAACAACTTAACTTACTTTCTTTCATTTTCTGTGCTACTTATAAATATTTGGAATTTTCTAGGTCTTAATTTTCCAGAAAATCTGCAAACATCTATTTCACAAGCATTATATCTTATTTAAGTCTGGAATTACATCTTGTTGTGATTTTTCTTTATTCGGTTTAATGCTTTGGGTTGTTTGTTTTCTTAAAGTGTGCAGGTTTAATTCATCAAGAAGAAGATACATAAGATTGGAAGGAGCTTTTAATGCAAACACTCTTCTTAAAGAAAGATTTAACCACTACTTCACATGGATCCTACCGAGCTAATCAGGGGAGTATTAGTTTCTTTCGTTTTTAATTACCTTCCATTATCATAACTTTGATACTTTTGGGGACAATGTTCAGTTTAAGTGTAGGGAGGGAAAATAAAACGGGAACTTTGAAACTATGCTTATCCTTGACTATTTGCCTTGTCCAATTTCATTTGTGCAATAAACCATGAGAAATATCGGTTAGGGTAATTTTGGCACCAAATTTAAAATTTTTCATGACATGTAGGAGTGGGCCATTAGTCTAAATAAAGCATCTCATGGATAGGAAGTTATATGACTAGCACAAAAACCTTTACCACTTAAATTCCACCCAAAATGTGAGGATCGCCCTTAGATTTGTAAGAATTAAAGCATTCTACTTTAATGCTTCGAGTGTGAACTGGTAGTATAATAGATTCTAGAACTTATTTTGTGATGCATTCCGAGATCGCTAGTAAGACTATACTTGTGTAGTTAGGAATAACTAAATGATAAGAGGCATTAGGATAACCCTTGTTTGATACCCGTGTTATAATTACTTCTTCCACATCGGTTGAGTAATTCCCCCACACCCTTGCGTTGTACTCATCTTTAGTACATGATACCCCTAGTTAACCCCTCAGAGCCTATCTTTTCGTGGTTCTCGTGATGTTTCGGTTTTCCGGAATATCAATGAAGAGCATTGTTTACAATTCACCCCCAAATGTACACCCAAATCGCGTTAGCCTACCTTGTACGCACTCACTTTTAGTGCATTATTGTTATCATACTAAACCCTTAGTTCAATTATCTAGTTGCTTGCATAAGTTGCTAAGTTGAGTCATATCCTTTGTACACAGTTTTGGGATGATTGGGACTCATGGGAAAAGTTAAATTTTATGAAATGACGGGAAGGGAACGTTAAATTCAAATTCCCTTTATTTGCGTAATAATGTACTCCAAGTGTTTTGATATTTTCAATTCAGGTCAAATTAGTGTTAGAGTAATAAAAACTCAAGTGTAGGGATGTGCCTATAAATCCCTATTATTTTGATGTTATCGTAGAGGATGGTAGAGTAAAAGTTTATGAAAAAAAAATGAAAAAACATACGGGCTACCATCCTATATCTATCTTTAAATTCATGTTTTTTTGTTTCAATTTATCTAGAGTTTAGAGTGTCGAGTCTTGGCTTAGCAATGCCATTCTTCGCATGCTTGTAACATAAAGATTTTTGACTTGCCACCACTATATCGCCTATCCCACCAAACCCTTTGTTTCTCTACCGTAAGCCTAACGTTACAACCCTTTAAAAGTCCTCTTGGATAGTTTTTCCGACGTGCTTACGCCAAAGCGATGGAGGTTTGATCTAGTCTCAAGCTTATGGTAATCTATGTACTAGGACCGGCTAATGACTGTTTATCTTCCATTTCCATCTTGATATATTTCATATACACCCGAGAAATGAGAGTATCCAAACACCACTTCTGAGGTGCTAGTATGTAATTTCCGTGCTTGTTATGACTTTTGCGGGGCTTATATGTGTTGTGAATCGTTCTAAACTAATGCTTCATGACCCCTAACTTATAAATTAATTGGCTAAAAGCACATTTGCTTGAGGACAAGCAAATACCAAGTGTAGGGATATTTGATAAGGATTTAAAAGGTACACTTTTGAGGGGTCATTTAAGCCCTTAATTGATCACTTTTGTATCCGTTACTACTTAATTTCGTTCCTTTTCACTTTTTAGGTCTCTTGAAGGCAAATTGCTGGAATGACACTTATTCGGACGAAAAGGCCCGAATATACGAAGAAAATGGCCAAAGTCAAGAATCGAGACACTCAAGCTGCTGGAATTGAAGGGGACGGCATCACTACTTAAATGTGACGCCGTCGCAATACACTTTGTGATGACTCAGTAGCCAAATTGCTATTTTACAAATGACGGCATCAGGTTTTAATGAGTAGGGCGTCGTAACTCAGACGGCCTAGATTTGGATCCAGACGGCGTCAGAGATTGAATCCGACGGCGTCACGAGCATAAGGTAATGCCGTCACAGAGTTGACGTGGCCAAGACGAAACCCTAATGGCGGCGACCCGACGGCGTGACAATTAAAGAGTGACGCCGTCGCATTTTGTAACACTATATATAGAATCCGAATTTTTCAGTTTTAGAGAGGTAGTTTTGTGGAGTAAAAACCTAAACCGAACCAAGGCTGTCTTGTGCAGTATCTTAGAGTTTCATACCCTATTTTACAACAAGATAAGTGTTTTACTTCATTGATTCAATCATGTCTTCAATTGTTTGTGTGTATGCTTGCATGTTCTCCATGTCCGGCTAATTTACTAGTGTGTTTGCTTAGATATATGAAACCTAGGTATTGAATATTGATTGGTTGTCTCTTATCTTAATTGTGATTGACCTAGTATTGTGATAGGTCATTCGTTGTGTTGTTAATGCTTGATTAGTCTTTGTTGAACCTTAGCTTATAGTTACTAGTGAAATTGTAGGCTAAATATCCAAAGATAACCTTAGTGTTAAGTTTATGAATCCTTGAGATTTCGTAGTCATTAACCTTAGGTAGCTTCAAAGAGTTAGGGATAAACGCATACCCTACGACCTTAGAAACACAACGCGTTAAGAATAAGGACGTGACAATTCAACCATCAATAGGAGATAACTAGGGAGTAATAACATCTAAGTAAACACATTTTTAATCATCATAAGAGCACACAACAATAGACATAGACTACACTCACCTTATTTTAGATAATTTGATAATTAGATAAGTAGAGTAATCGGTAGAAATACCAACCCCCAAATCCAAACCCCGAGATTCGTACCTTTCAATTTTCTAAAAAACATAAAAAAAGATAAAAAATAATCTTCCTCAACCCCAACCTTAGCTTAGTAATTTCTCACTAGCTTTCCTATTCCCCTAGAGAATGATATCAATTCCCGAGGCTTACCCTAATACTACACTACAACGATTAGGTTCACTGCCTAGGGTGTTGAAAAACTTGCTCGACGAAAAGGAAGTTCCTTTGACCCTGAACGCGCCTTGTACGCGTATCAATCACTTATCCAGAATGGGGTATGATACAGCAAACCAAAAACTGACTTTTCAAAAAGGTTGTTTCTCCCCTCAATGGAGGTTTTTACTACATACGTCTTCACTGTATGAGCCCTAAGAAAACCTCTTGGGAGAAATTCAGTAGCAATATTGCTATTGCCCTCATTTATTTATCAACAGGAAGGGTTTATAATTTTTCTAAACTGATTTTTGAAAATATGGTGAAGAATGTGGATTCCAAAATGAAATTTCTAATGTATCCAAGATTTATAGCAATGGTTTTGAAGAAAAGCAAACTACTCATCCATATAGAAATTTTTCCAACACCTTGTTTGCAACAAACACTTTTTGCAAATATGTCTATGACATCAAGGTTGTTTAATGGGGTGATAGTTCCTCTATTTCCTAACATGATTGTGCAGGTACAAAGTGAAGGATCAGCAATCCAAGCTGAGTCCCAACACATACCCATTGTTGTTCCAGATGTAACCTATACACCACCAGTAACATAAACCTATAGAAGAAAACACATATAGGGTACTATGGCCTCTCATCCTAGTATTCCTACTCAGAACCCATGTGTAAATAAGACTGCTTCGGGCAGACTGGAAGGGGCTACCACTACTGTGTCTAGCTTAGATGTAGTACAGGGAAGTGGTAACATCAATAAGACCCTGATAACGCCTAAAATGAACATGTTTTTAGTAGCGTTATTGTTAGTTTTGTGCATGATAATCGGCTATATTTACTCATAACTTTTGCAAAAGTGCAAAGATGCGTATTGTATATGTATATGTAGCCAGATATCACGAATAGTGAAGCAAAATGAAGTTTTTATGCACATTTGGAAGATTCTCGAAGAAGGAAGTCGAGCTAGGAAGCTTTTGGATTCAATGATTGAGAAACGCAATGATTTCTAAGTATCTACGGCAAGGAAAGATCAAGTTTTGCCTTGGAAATCATCAGCAAGAGCAAAGAATGAAGCAAATAGGCGAAAAGTCAACAAAAAGTCAAAACAGCACAAACCCAGCCGATCGGTCACAACCCGTAACCGGATCCGGCTGGGCAATTGGTCAAAATACAACCGATTCAGTTGGAGTCGAAACCGATCCGGTTTCTCGCACTGCAGTTACACAATATTGCATTTATTGTTGCCTTAACTCCCAATAATCATTGGAGTCCGATCATTTCTTGATATTTACTTGTTGGGGACGTTTTTGGTGAGTTGAGTATACTAGGTGTGACACAACCAAAATTGTATTAGTTTACACCAAAACTAATACCAACCATATTATTCAGCCCAAAAGCTTAGTATTTACTGAAAAATGTCCAGGAGTAAGGAGGGAACAATTCTCATCCATAGTTTTGGTAGTTTGGAGTTGTACGGTGAATCTAGGTGATTGGAGGCGCGTGGTTGCTACAATCCACGAATTCTAATTCTTGTAATCACAAAAGTTTAGGTATTCTATGAACTTTGTTAAGGAATTCTATTCTCTTGAATTGTTGGAATTACTTTGTTAGGATTTGTGTTTAGTTATTATTATTATCATGGAGTAGTTTTGGGATATACTTGTGTGTTGGGATGTAGTTAATCATATTAGTGTTCTCAAAATGTGATGCATGTACATATGATCTTGTTTAAATGAGTTTGTTGGAAAAATACTAGTCTTGGTTTGATTTGTTGATAAAACATGTTTTAAGAAAAAGGACCGAAAGGATTTCTCTTGTGTTTTATTCCAAAAAGTGAAGTGACAAACTAGTATGGGGATATGGTGATTGACAACCACCATGTTTGCTTATTAAAACAAGACTAGGAACATTTTCATCACGAAAGGGTCGAAATATTCGTAAGAACAAATTTAATAAGAACATGTTGCAAACAAATGGAATTTCTATAGGATAATTATTGGGATAAGGACCGAAAGGATTACCTAAATGTTTTTGTTCTTAGAATGATTTTTAAAAACACATACCATGGTTGGGGAATCATTTGCTTATGATTTGTGCATCATATTAAGAGTATACACCAAACCTTCATGAATACTATTTATGATTGATTATAGAATACACACAAGTATATATATATATTTCTTATTGAATTTCACTAGAACATAATTATTTGAGGAAGCCTTGACAAGCTTTCTTGTTGGAATCTTTTCAAACAAATCAATTTCAAAACACAAAATCCCTTGGGACGATCTCGACTTACCAAACTTTGCTATTACAGACGAGTATACTTGCTCGTATGTGTTAATAGGTTAGACGGTTAAATCGTGTTTATAAATTTTTAAAACTTGCACCAACGTAGCACATCAAGTTTTTGGCGCCGCTGCCGGGGATTTTTTTTAATTTTCTTTAATTTTCTGTAAAATTGGTAGTATTGGAATTAAATTTGTTTAAAAAAAAGGAGTTTTTGGTTACAAACCAACCGATTCGGTTGGTGATTTAACCGAATCCGGTTGGAGTTTCTGTGTAATTTTTAGTTGCGATTTTATTGTTCTAGTCTTCTTAGTTAATTGTGTTATGGTTCTTAGAGTAATTCTGGTAATTTTAGATTCTATTTGCAGATTATGTCTTGTAGTTTAATTATTTCTTAGATTTATTTTCATTTTCTTTACATTTGTTATTTATTAGTTAATTAAGTTTTAGTTAATTTTAGTTTTAATGGTTAATGATTAGATAGTAATATTTTTCAGTTATAAGTTTAATTATTTTAATGATAGATTTTAATTGGTAGTTAATTTAGTTTTAGTTTAATGAGTGTTATTATGTTATTAAATTGTTGGTTTATGAAGAGTTTTCTTTATTAACTAGAGTTCAGTACATCTTAATGACTCCTTAATTGCATTAAATTCCGTTTTTTTTTTAAATATATATATATATATATATATATATATATATATATTTCCGATCAAACCGATCGGTTGCAACCCGCAACCGGATCTGGTTCGACTTTCTGATTTAGTTATTTCAAACTAACCGATTCGGTTGGTGATCCAACCGAATCCGGTTGGTGTTTCTGTGTTGATTTTTATCATTTTTTTAGGTCTTGAGTTTTAACTTGTGTTTTTAGTTTTGTTAAGTGTCTTACATTGTTTAGTCTATGTTTCTATAGTTTGTTCTTGTTTTTTCTAACTCTAACGCTAAATATTCGGATTTTGTTTTGTTTTGCTTTGTCAAGTTGTCTAGTAATATGGATAGTTTGAGCGGAATCTCGGAATACCTTCGTACTTTGGATGAAATGTTCAAGGATACCGGAAGTTCACTGGAAAAGATTGGAGGTATCTTGGAAGAAAGTAAGAAAGATTTGGGAATTGATACGAGTAATATGGAGGAAACTGGTGAAAATAAGGTTCAACTACCCAAGAAGGGAAGAGTCGTACTGTTCACACAAGCACCTTTAACAGTGTATGATTCGCCGCTAATGAGGTTTGGAACGCCTTGCAGTGTGGAAGGAATAAGTGCTTGGGACGCGCAGCTTAATATGTCTTATGGAGAAAACTACATTTTGGAGAAGGTTCTTGACGAAATTGGTCATGTACGTTTGGACTATGAAGCATATGGAAGAAGGATGGTCAAAAATCTGAAGGTCAATATTCATGGACACATTTTTTAAACGGATTTTGTTGTGTTAGAAGAAGGGAATGCGGATGAACCTAATGTGTGTTTTGGTCGAGATTTTCTTGTCACGACCAAGTGTCAAGTAGATTTTGCAATGAGAGAAATGAGGATTAATATAACTGATTTGGAAGAAGGAAAAGGAGTAAACGAGATGCTAGTGGAAGTTTGTGCAAACATGGAAGAGAAAGAAGTGGAAGTAGTTAAGATGGGAAAGGCAAATCGGAAGAAACCGACATCAAACAAACTAACCCCAACAACAACCTCCACCACCAAAAATGATTCCACGCCATCATCACCGACCACTACTTTCAAACCCTTAACCGACAAACAAAAAGAAGCTATTTTGGAGAACCTAGAACAAAAGTTTGTTGAGCTTCATGAAAAGAAACCGGTGATAGAAGTACTCCAAGATTATGTGCTTTACCGTAAGAAGTTGGATGGATTGATGCTAGCAAGGGCTAGGTTGGAAGATAAGAATCTCACGGAGGAGGAGCGAGATTAAATTTTGTTTAGAGGCATGCCAAGGAAGGAGAAGGATCCGGGTAATTTTGTGTTGCCGATCAAAGTGACTGGGACTACACCAGTTTATGCTTTAGCCGATACGGGGTCGAGTGTTAATGTGATGTCGTATCCATTGTTTAAAACTTTAGGACTAAGTAATCCGCAACCTAATCATTCGAAGCTTACTATGGCGGATAATTCTCAAGCGAAGGCAATGGGAGAGGTGAAGAATGTGAGAGTGCAAATTGGCTATCAACCATATTTGGCAGATTTCCTTGTCCTAGATATTCCGGTGGACAAGAGTTTACCACTACTATTGGGGAGACCATTCTTACGAACTTGTGGTGCGATTATAGACATGGGAAGAGGCACATTGACTATTGATGATGGAATTTCGAGGCAAACATACTACCCAAAACCAAGAGGACCAACTTTGGAATTTATGGAGGATTTGGAATGGATAGAAGCAGATGATGATTTAACATGTTTTGAAGTGGGACGTGATGTCCAAGGTAACCCAATGTAGGGACCGTTAGCTCCGCCCTATTTTGATATAGAGGACAAAATGGAACGTGCGTTAGCGGTAGAAGCTTTCTATAACCCATTCAAAAACATATTAGTTTACAAAAAGTTGACCGACTTTTTAGGTTCTTTACCGGTGCAACTTAAGAATTTGGAGTGGAGACCCGAAGGGTCGGGGACTTACAAGAGACAAACCGGAGATGGAGCATGGCATGTTAAGTTCGATATACTATGTCCGGACGGACGAAGATTCATGAGAAAATTCAAAACTTTTGAAACGTTCCGTGAGTTGACCGGAAAATTTCAAAGTGAGGATATCCTAAGACAAGAGTATTTTGAGGAATTCTGAGGAGAAGACAAGAGACCGTAATAAACAAGCAATTATTTGCTTGAATTTCATGAACTATTTTTCTTTTTTGATTTGATGCATTTAGGATTTTTTTTTTCTTATTTAATTTTTCATATTTTTATTTTTATGATTGAGGTGATTTGGTTAATGCATTATGACTATGAATTTTGAGTTGAAGTTTGGTTTAGTTCATTAGTTTGATGAGTTGAGTTTTTTTTTAGATTGGATGATTGTTCAAAATTTCATATGGTGGATGAATGTTGTGTGAATCTTTAGCAGGATTTTTGAGTAAAAATTGTTGCTTGGAAGGTAAATGCCTAAGTAACATGTAAAAATGAAAAATTTGGCAAAAATGCAAACCGAAACGGTTGTGTCCTTGACTGAACCGGTTGCAATTGAGTATAAAAACCAAAAATTCACTTTTCCAGAAAAACACACACACACTAATTCTCTAGTGGGTTTTGCAAAAATTCGTCCAAGAGAAGCTGATTGAAGGTTGTTTAAGTTGTAGGAAAACATCATGGCACCCACACAAGTAAGCATCTACATTCCATTAACTCAATTAAGGTTTAATTAGAGCATTTGATTCGAATTTAATATTAGGTCACCAATTTGGGGGTTTTTGTTATAATTCGAATTAAGTTGTAATATTTTAGGATTGAGTGGGTAATTGATATAGGAGTGCGTTGCAAGAAGAATTGTATTGATTGATTCAACATAGGATGAATACTAGATGATTGAATTTTCGGATTTAATTGGGTTGTGCTATTGAATCAAGATAAGTTGCAATTGGTGATTCCTTATGATAAGATGATGTGATTTTAAGAGTGATAGATGCCACATTATTGATTAGAACTAATGATTGAAGGATATAGGTTTATCAAGTTGAGTTCTAAGATAATGAATGTATGATGTTTGATGATTTGGAAAGCGAATTTAGAGTAATTCAAGGATGTGGAAATCATTGAGGATGATAGAATGCGACCTAGGAGTGGATTGACATAGAAAACTCGAGTGTAAAAGGCAAAAGCCTTATGCAGGCTGCATAACCGATTCGGTTGCGCATTGCAACCGAACGGTTGGATTTTGGTCATTTGAGTAAACCGATTCGGTTTCTCACGAACCGAATCCGGTTACGGTTTCTGTGTTAGAAATTTTTGAAATTTTGAAATGGATCTTAGAGGTTCCATGAACCTTCTTGTTTGTTCTAACACTCTCATATGGTCTTATATTTGTGATTTCTACAGAGTATTATTGTAGGTAGCTCGAACGAGGAGGCAATTCCTATGAACCCGCTTGTTACGAAGTTTTGTCAGAGGAACGAGAAGAAGAAGGTTAAGTATAGTTTGAAGACGGAGGAAAATGCTAACTTAAAGTTCAAAGATCTCACCGACGGGGAGAAACATGCTTTTCGGGAAAGGTTGTCGAAACTGCAACATAGGACATGTTTGGTTCCGAGGGTAATTGATTGGGATTTATTTGAGGAATGTGATTGTGAAGATGAGTTAAGAGGAATGATGCGAACATCTTATGTATATCCAGGGGATGGAGATTCGTTCAATGATTTGTCATGGGAAAGAGCATTTAGCGTCAATGAAGAGGTCTATCGAGAATGGTGTATGGAGTTCTTTTCAACCATGTATTTTGAAAGAAAGGTGGATGTTCGGAACTTGATGAAGGAAATTTGTGTTTGGTTTAGGCTTTGTGGAAGGGATCATGCTTACACTTTGCCGGCTTTTGGCGTGGCTCATGGTTTGTATGAGCCACATGAGGTTAATCATCGATTATTTGAAACTCACTTTTCTAGACTTCGGAGGTTTGAAAAAGACTATCCTAGTATTCCCGCTTATTGGAATCAAGTGTGAGATCCTTCCTGCGCTAGGAGGAATGCCTCAACCATCAGGAATCCGTTGATGAGGATACTTCACAAGTTGATAGTGACCGGGCCATTTAATAGATTTGGAAGCAGGGACAAATGTCAGAAACCAGACTTATGGGTTATGATGTTGCTGGAGGAAACTAAGGACGGTAATGCAATTTGGCAGATAGCCGAGTATTTGTCTAGGAGAGCCCCGGGAATCAAGAGCAACAGCCACATTTGTAGAGGACATTTTGTGACAAAATTGGCGAAGAATCTTGGGTATTATGTTGATGTGGAATTGGCTAAGTGTGGAGAGCCAAAGTATAGTGATACGTGGACTGCACAAGGTTTTGGTAATGCTTTGAATAGGAGATTGAAAACCTTGGGGTTATGGATTGAACTGAAACAACAACAACAACCACCACAACAGCAGGGGAGTATACCAATGGAGAAAGTGCGCATGGGTACGTCCAGTAGTTTTGATTCAGGTTGGGGAGAGTGGAACCAACATTTAGATGAGATTCAATGTAGGGATGTATGGAGAGACTCGATGATGTTGAGAAACAACTACATCAATGATTATTCCATGCCTATCTTTCAACACATGGCTCGTGAAGCCAATTACGAGTTACCACCCTACAATCCACCCAATGTTCCACCATATCCTTTCCCTTACACTTCTTATCCTGGACCCTATCCGTATCCATATCCTGGGTACGCACCATTTCCTGATCCAGTGCCACCATATGGTCGATTACCTGAGGTTGGTGGAGCAAGCTACGATGTTGGAGCATCGTCATTAGGAGTTGGAGGAAAGAAGAAAAAGAGGAGAGTTCGTTCGGAGATTGTGGACGAAAACTACGTAACCGAAAGTGATGATGATGAGTATGATGATGAAGAAGGGGATGACATGAGCGAGGACGAAGAGTGATCGTGGATCATTCGTGAATTATGGTTTCAAAGACAATGGTTATGATGTGTTAAACAATTTTATTTCTATCTTTTTAGGATGATTAACATGTTTTGCTTGGTTTTATCTAGTTTTTAGTAGCATTTGCACTTGTTTGGTTTTGTGTATTGCGTGTTGCAGTTTTTTTTGCAGGATGGATGTGTCGGAAGCTTATTGATGGTCAAATGTTTGGAGTTAGATAACTCACACGCTTTCTTATGACCCAATATGCATATTGCATATTCTATTCCGTGGTATCTTTTAACTATTTCTTTTTCCCATTTTCCTTACTTTGAAGTTCATTTTCATTACATTGAGGACAATGCAAAACTTAAGTATGGGGGAGGGAAGAAAATAGGAAAAATGATGCGCATTTTTTTAATTTTTAGATAACTTTTGGATGCAAGTGATTAGAAGAAATTCGCCCTTGATGGTCTAGTTGTTTTCACACATTATTGATATAAATAAAAAATATATAACTTGGAATTTCAATGGTAAAATGAGGATTTTTGAAAATTTTTGGATTTGAACCAAATTACGGAAGTAATTCATTTTGGATTCGATAGCATTTTCTAGCATGCATAATAGTCTTTTTCCACACTTTTGTGAGGTTTGTTTTTGTATAAAACACATCTTTTGTTTTATATTTGCTATGAGTGTGCCGGTGATTATGTCGATTCTAGAACTTGTACTAGTTATGCATTACGGTTAAAATCACTTTCGAGTGATCTAAATATATTCAAGTGATAAGAGGCACCTTAGGAATAAAACCAAATGGCCTTCCGTTTACATCTAATGATATATTAGCTAACCACATCGGTTAGTTAACCACCCATATGGACCCATTTGTTAGTGCTCATTTTTAGCACTAGATACCCTTAGTACACCCTTCCGAGCCAATCTTTTCATTTTTGATAAATTCAGAAAAATACAAAAATATTTTACATTTTTAAACTTTAGCCAACCCTTGTCATGTCTATTGGTTTGTTGCTAGTTGTTTGGAATGTTGGATCGTTTTTGATGATTATGAAGAAGCTACACTTTGTTTATAGTGTGCACCATTCTCCATCTTGGATGAAAGAGACGTCTTTCTCGATTTTTTTTTGTGTATGCTTACACTAAGTGTGGGGGAACTTTGTTATGGGATAAAAAAATGGTTATAGCCAATGAGCTATATAAAGGATATTGATTAGCCAATGAGCTAAATTGAGTTATACATATTTGCGGAGATCGATATGTGAAGAGGTGAAATAATCATTTTCGGGATTGTGGTTTGTATGATGGCTAGCAACATGGAGGTTTAGACTTGATTTTATTTTTCGTTTAACACCAATTTCATAAACTATCCCATGCCTTATCCATACCTTTTATGAACCCTTAGCCTTAACGTTATGACCCGAATAAAAGCCCTCTTTGATGAATTTATTTTCTTTGTTTTGATACTTGTACAAGCTTATGGTAAAAAGCATTGATCATGACTAGGCATTGAGTGATTTACATATACCCATCAATATATGAGTGTTGAGTGAATTCTTAAAATCATTCGTGAGGTGTTCTAGTTATGTTATCTAAAGTGTTTGGTTCATTTTTAAAAAAGTTTTCACATATTATGAGCAAACCGATGATTATCTCTTTTGGGATAATTGTTACATTTTTGGAACCATGGTGTCAAAGACCATTGAAATCAATCTTTGCAAATGTTAGACCTACTCGAGGGCGAGTAGAGCTTAAGTGTGGGGGAATTTGATAACGCCTAAAATGAACATGTTTTTAGTAGCGTTATTGTTAGTTTTGTGCATGATAATCGGCTATATTTACTCATAACTGTTGCAAAAGTGCAAAGATGCGTATTGTATATGTATATGTAGCCAGGTATCACGAATAGTGAAGAAATGAAGTTTTTATGCACATTTGGAAGATTCTCGAGGAAGGAAATCGAGCTAGGAAGCTTTTGGATTCAATGATTGGGAAACACAATGATTTCTAAGTATCTACGGCAAGGAAAGATCAAGTTTTGCCTTGGAAATCATCAGCAAGAGCAAAGAATGAAGCAAATAGGCAAAAAGTCAACAAAAAGTCAAAACAGCACAAACCCAGCCGATCGGTCACAACCCGTAACCGGATCCGGCTGGGCAATTGGTCAAAATACAACCGATTCGGTTGGAGTCGAAACCGATCCGGTTTCTCGCACTGCAGTTACACAATATTGCATTTATTGTTGCCTTAACTCCCCATAATCATTGGTGTCCGATCATTTCTTGATATTTACTTGTTGGGGATGTTTTTGGTGAGTTGAGCAAGCACATTTGGCTATATAAAGAACCTAGTCCTAGTATACTAGGTGTGACATAACCAAAATTGTATTAGTTTACACCAAAACTAATACCAAAATTGTATTAGTTTACACCAAAACTAATACCAACCATATTATTCTAATTGTATTAGTTTACACCAAAATTCTATTAGTATACTAGGTGTGACACAACCAAAAAGTATTTACTGAAAAACATCCAGGAGCAAGGAGGGAACAATTCTCATCCATAGTTTTGGTAGTTTGGAGTTGTACGGTGAATCTAGGTGATTGGAGGTGCGTGGTTGCTACAATCCACGAATTCTAATTCTTGTAATCACAAAAGTTTAGGTATTCTATGAACTTTTTTTATGGAATTCTATTCTCTTGAATTGTTGTAATTACTTTGTTATGATTTGTGTTTAGTTATTATTATTATCATGGAGTAGTTTTGGGATATACTTGTGTGTTGGGATGTAGTTAATCATATTAGTGTTCTCAAAATGTGATGCATGTACATATGATCTTGTTTAAATGAGTTTGTTGGAAAAATACTAGTCTTGGTTGGATTTGTTGATAAAACATGTTTTAAGAAAAAGGACCGAAAGGATTTCTCTTTTGTTTTATTCCAAAAAGTGAAGTGACAAACTAGTATGGGGATATGGTGATTGACAACCACCATGTTTGCTTATTAAAACAAGACTAGGAACATTTTCATCACAAAAGGGTCGAAAGATTCGTAAGAACAAATTTAATAAGAACATGTTGCAAACAAATGGAATTTCTATAGGATAATCATTGGGATAAGGACCGAAAGGATAACCTAAATGTTTTTGTTCTTAGAATGATTTTTACAAACACATACCATGGTTGGGGAATCATTTGCTTATGATTTGTGCATCATATTAAGAGTATACACCAAACCTTCATGAATACTATTTATGATTGATTATAGACTACAAACAAGTATATATATATTTCTTATTGAATTTCACTAGAACATAATTATTTGAGGAAGCCTTGACAAGCTTTCTTGTTGGAATCTTTTCAAACAAATCAATTTCAAAACACAAGATCCCTTGGGACGATCTCGACTTACCAAACTTTGCTATTACGGACGAGTATACTTGCTCGTATGTGTTAATAGGTTAGACGGTTAAATCGTGTTTATAAATTTTTAAAACTTGCACCAACGTAGCACATCAGACCCCAACCATGGCAACAGTGGATGTTTCTAGTCCTAACAGACTGGATACAACTATTGGAATCCCATGCCAAATGGAAAATATGGGTGGCTTCTGTAATCCTCCTAGTCCAACTCGGGAGAAAACTGAGTCTTTGCCTTATGATGCACCTCTCCCAGAAGGTAACACATCTGGAAGTGCTGAGGGCAGACAATCACTTACTGAATTGACGGCTACATGTACACAGTTGACAGCTAAAGTAGAGGCTTTGGAGAAGGATTTGAAAGACACAAAGAAGCTGTATGCCAAAGTCTACTCAACTCTGTTTCAGAAGGTGAAACGATTGAAGCTGAAAGTTAAAGCTCTGCAAGCTCCCAGAAAGGCATTGTGGATTCTACCAGTTCAAGTGATCCTGAAGACATTGAGTAATTTCACAAACAGGGGAGGAAAACAGATGCAGAGACTAAGGGGAGGACTTTGAGTTTTGATAGTGGGATAAAAGATCAAGAAATGGGAGATTATGTGCAAGAAATAGAACCATTTGAAGAAGAAGAGGTTGATCTTGAAGCTCCAATAGAAGTAATTGAAGAACATGAAGATGTTGTTGATATTGCTACCAGTACAAAGAAAGCAATGGAAATTGTTGGTTCAAAAAAAGGTACTGCAAGAGTGGATAAAGGAAAGGGTATTATGGTTGAAGAAGAACCTATTTAGAAGAAGCCTAAGATTAAAGCACAAGTGGTTTTTTATTAATAAAAGGCTAAAGAAGTATAAGAACACGAAGTTGTGAGATTCTTGGAAGAGAAAATGTTGCAGAAGAATGTAGAATTATCTGTTGAAGAGTCAGATAGACTGCTTGCTCAAAGATTGCAAGAAGAGGAAGTTGCAGTAGTTCCTGAGGAAGAGAAAGAGGATGTTATCCAAGAACTACTTAATCAGATGAGAGAAAAGCAAAAGGAAAAGAAAAGAGTCAAGCATCCTACAAAAGGACAACTAATGAGAAACATGAAGATCTATCTAAAGAATTAAGATCATAAGAAAGATTTTCAACTGAAGGGTAAGACTTTTGAGGAAATACAAGAAATGTATGGTAGAGCTTATAGAAGTATTCATGAAGATTTCAGACCAGTAGGAACAGAAGATGCAATTGTTAGAACTAAAAGAGTTGGTTTAGTATTGGAGTCTGACGTATCCAAGAAGCACAAGATAGAGGGAAGTTCGTCTATAGCAAAAAAGGATTTGGAAGATGAAGCTTTGAAGGAGTTAATGGTTATTCAACCTGGTGAGGGAATGCATGTAGAAGCTTTGCAGACCAAGCATCACATAATTGATTGGGAAATTCATAGTGAGAGATTTGGAAAAGCTTGGAGGATCATCAGAGTTGGAAATATAGTTGAGATGTACAAAACATTTGCAGATGTGTTCAAATCGTTTGATAGAGATGATCTAGTGAAGCTATGAGAACTAGTACAGCAGAATCTGAATCATAAAGAAGATCTAGATGAAAAGGAGCAGGAACTTTGGGTAGACTTGGAGAGATTATTTGAGCCTGATCCTTATGACAGATTATGGAGTCAAGATCCAGTAGTTCAAGGAACTACATGGATTTTGTATAGCTCATCTGGTGTACATCATGTCTACACAAGTATCCATGATTGGTTCATGCTTGTAGAAAAATAGTATCCGCTCAGAATGAAGACATTGATAGTGATGTTATCTTCAAGGTTGACTACTGAAGAATATAATGAAATGGCAAGGGAATTGGTGAACAAGATCTTCATTCAAGAAAAAAGACCAAGCAAACCAAGGAAGTAGATGTTTTCAAAACTCCTCAACAGTATGAATAAAAAGATGTATTCAAGAAACTTCCTGACTTGCAAATGAAATTACAAGTTTATGGGAGGATTGTTGGGAATTTAGCAAAGACAGTTTGTACTGCCAAGGTTAATGGTTAGTACTACTAGCCTTAACTGTGGACTACGAAGGAATATAACCAGCAGTACAAATTGCCAGTACAATAAGTTAGTACTGCATATAGGATTTTTTATAGTCGGTTAGATAATTATAAAAAAGATTTTTTAATATGTATCTCGTGTAGAAAGTTATTGTAACCCTAGTAGGACTCCTTAACCTATAAAAGGAGGTCCTAGGTTAGATTTAAAGTACAAGTTATTCTAGACTCGATCACTTCAAGGTTTTGTAACTCTAATACTTTTGAGTATCCGTATAATATATTGAGGTGTTTTCTGAGAAACAAATTGTGTTTAAGTATTCTCTTAGTCATTAAACATTAGATTCCGCATATTGTTTAATCTTTGATACAAGGTAGCTTGCTATATTATTGTTTGTGTTAGACTTATCTAACTCAATCAACTTGATCAATTGCTCAATTGGGATCAACATTTGTACTTGTTGTAGACTATTTTAAACCAATGCAAAATGACCCTTAACTTATAAATTGATTGGCTAAAAGCACATTTGCTTGAGGACAAGCAAATTCCAAGTGTTGGTATATTTGATAAGGATTTAAAGCATACGTTTTAGAGGGTCATTTAAGCCCTAAATCGACAATTTATATCCGTCACTACTTAAAATCGTTCATTTTCACATTGTAGGTATTTTGGAAGAAAGTTGCCGGAATCAAACACTTTTGGACGAAAAGGAGCGAAAACATGAAGAAAACAACAAAGTCAAGATTTCTAGGCTGTTTTGCAAGCCTAACGGCATCCCAATCCATAGTTCAACACCTTCGCTCACAAGGTTTTCTAAAAAATCTCAAGCGACGGCCCAGGTCACTTTTTGGTTTTACAACATGACGGTGTCACATGTTATTCCAAGAAGGCATCGCCCTTTATTTTACACCAGAAGACCAAGACTCATTCCAAGACGACGTCCTTATCGAAGCCAAACGGTGTCACATTTCCTCAACTAATGTCGTCCCAATGATGACTTGTCCTAAATGAAACCCTAATGATGATGACCAGACGGCGTCACCATCAAAAGGTGACGCCGTCGCATGTGTATATCTATATATAACTTTGGAGAGAAAACCCTAGTTCATTCATAGTCCGACTTGGGCAGTATTTTAGGGTTTCAAACCCTTCTTTACACTCAAAGATAAGTTTGTTAATCCATTATATCACCATGTTTATCCTATGTTCAATTGTTTGTGTGTGTTCATGCTTATCTATCTGCGTAGCTAAATTATTATTGTGTTTTCTTAGATCTATGAAACCTAGTTGTTGATTATTGTTAGATTGTCTATTATTTTAATTGGTAGACGCTAGAGTAAGGAAACCTAGCTTCTTCTTTAATGTTGCGAGCTTGAACGTCCTAAATAGTACAAAGCTTGTGAGTGCACTTGAGCCATTGTTGTGTTTATTGCGTGAGTTGTAGCTTTAGGATAATAGAGTATTCGGAGGAGATACTACGGTACTTGGCGATCCTGGATAGTCTAGAGGAGAGTCAATTCATAGAACTAGATAATTAGACACCCCCTATAACTAACACGGAATACAACGCACCAATTACAATGTGGATGTGACAATTCAACCGACCAATAAGAGATAACTAGGGAGTAAGAAAATCTAAGTAAACACGCTTTTAATTATCATAATAACACAACCATAATAGTTTATTTTCTTCTTTTCATTAGTTAATTAGTTTTTATATTTAGTTGTTAAATAGTTAAAATTGGTAGAACTACCACCCCCTTTCCTAAACCCCGAGATTTTACTTGTTTTCCAAAAAAAATATAAAAAGCTAAAAAAAATCACCCTCAACCTCACATTCTTGTCATACATCTTTACTAGCATCTCTATTCTCCTAGAGAACGATCAACCCCCTAGGCTTGTCCAAACTACACTACAACGATTAGGTACACTTCCTAGAGGGTTGTAAAGCTTGCTCGTAGAAAAAGAAGTCTTTCGACCCCGAACTCCGCTAACAGTTGGTTATTGTGGCAGGAGTTGGTTATAGTGGTGGTCGGAGTTAGTTAGGGGTGGCCAGAGTTTGTTAGAGCGGATTTTGCTCTGATACCATATCGAGAATGTTGAGAGGATGTGAAAATGATATTATTTCACTCAAAAAGAAAATAGATACAGAATATGCTATTTATACAAGACAAAGTCAAACTAAAAAATCCAGCTAAGCTATCTAACTCATACAACTGATACAAACTAAGCAGTCATTATGAATAACTTTCATCTAAGGAGGACTTGCAACTCTATAGGTGTTCTCCACAGTCTTGGACTTTGTACTTGTTGCAGAATGGGTGTTTGGATCAACATTTGTATTCATCTTACATGGTATCAACCCAAATCAGAAATCATATATTGCAATCAGAAACCATATGTTGCAATCGATTTTTGATGGCGGATGGTTGGATTCTTGATGTTTTTTTTTATGTGTGTATATGTGGTGGTGGTGGTGGATTTAGGAAAGAGAGATGGTGGTGGTGGATTAACGGTGGTGGATTTTGTAAATGAGAAGAAGATAGGTAAATTACGCAACCTAGAAGGAATAAAAGATAAGGAAACAAATATAAGTAAGTGATTGTGCTATAACTAAATCTATATGCCATTTTTCCTTAAATATCGGTGAACTTATATTTTTATTATCATTAAATAGGATTTGTGAAGCAGGTGAGTTGATGCACCAGCAAGTTGCTGATAAAAAGAGTCTTCGGAAAAATGGTCGAAAAAGTAATTTGGAAAAAGTGTCATAGGACGAGGACTAAACCTTGATGATGACAATATGTTTTCATATGATGTTTATTTTTTGGTTTTTGTTTTGGTTTTGGTTTTGTTGGAGTGATAACACCGGTGTTGGTTGTCTACAAGGTTGTTGTTTTGTTGAGCCGCCATTTGTTTTTGTCTTGGTGGTGGTGGTGATTTTGATTGTTGGAAATTATTATTTTTTTTGTTTTTCATTTGTTGAGTTAATATTTTGCTTTTTTAATATAGTTATTGTATGTATCCATCTACTAGTTTGGGTGGTACAATGAATCCAATCTAGTTTGATGAATGAAAGGGTTAAAGCCATGTAATATCAAGAATATATCTAAGTAAGTGGTAATGGGTCTTGTGGGAAGAGTTATTGAAATGAGAAGAGTGATAAGAAATACTTGCCACATATTTTAAATAAGGAGAGAGAATAATATGGAAGTTTATCTATTTTTGTAGATGTATCTCAAATTTATGATTATATTTTTTTCTAATCATTCTCATCTTAATCATTTCTCATTTGATCCATACTCCTAAGTAATATATAAAACTTTCATGTAGAAATTGTAATTATACTTTCAAGGCATATTATTCATATTAATATAGCATAAACAAGTTTGATGGGTTATTTGTTAATAAAAGATAAGTATTTCAAGTTGGTAAAATTTGAAAAGTAGCTTAGTTTTATATGCTTTAACCTTATTGTTTTTTAGATATACTTTATTTGTCTCCTATTAAATGTTTACATTATTATTTTTGGATGGCTTATAATAAGTGTTTACTTTATATTTCAACCAATAAAAGTATATTTTGATTATAGATATATTATTTGATTGATGGGTGGTGTAATTAACAAAAAATTTAAAAATTAATGCATTATCAAAATGAACATTTAATATTAGACGGAAGTACTAATTAAGAATCAGCAACCCAACCAATAAGGAGGGTGAGAACTGCGAACAAACATTTGTTGAATTCAATGGTCTTGAGATGTTTGTTGTTTGTAGGGGCCGAGTGGGGTCATGGTTTGTCTAGCATGCTCTATGCATATCGTGGCTCCTGTTTAGCATGCTTTGTCTCTTCTCCTCCTATCTCTGTTCATATATATTTTTTTCTTTTAATATACTATAGATTCTTATTAAAATTAATAACTCGTTATTAGTTTTGATCAAAGTTCTCTTTTAGCTAAGGTTTTTTTTATCACAAAGCTGAAGTAATTTTTACAAAAGGTGTAGATTGGAGGGAACACTCTGACCCTGAGTGTTTTTTGGCACCAGCCATTGTCCACCCCACAAGGAATAGCTCCGGCAACTCTCCTGGCCTAGTGGGGCACCAACTGGAGTGAGCACGAGCCAAGACTCGGGCCGCTGAGCTCTTATTCCACAAAGTCTCTCCAGTGTACCCATAGGTTTTGCGGAGGTGGGTACCTATATGAAGCAAATGCCAAGGATGAGACTTGAACTCGGATCAATTGACTCAAGCACAAGTGCTGCAACTATTGGACTAATGCTTCATTATGTATGTCTTGTACCATGATTTTTTTATGTACTCAATACAAGGACAAATATTATGTTCTTATTTCATAAGACCCAAAAAAATAACGTGTTTTAACTTAGGAAAAAGTATTTGCAACATTGGTATATTTTTATCCTTTTTAAGTTATTAGAAGCTCTATCAAGAGCGATAAGAATATAGGCAAAAGTTCAATATAAATTTCAAATTTATCATACATCCAATACATCAATGGTAGACATTCATTTTTCTAATAAATAAAATAAAATAAAATTTCACCATTTTTTAAAAAATTAAATATCTCGCAAACCGTTAATCGTTATGCGAAAAAAATCATACCATCGCGACGAGAATTAAATTATCTTTTTATAGATATGCACTTCTATATATTTTTAACGAATTGTTTTTCAAAATTTCGACCCAGAAAAATTATATATGATTTGTTAAAATCATATGTGATTCGAGTTTTACAAATCATATATGATTTTTGCAAATCATATATGATTTGTAAAAGTCATACATGATTTGAAAAAATCACATGTGATTTATGTGATTTTTTCAAATCATGTATGCCTTTTACAAATCATATGTAATTTTTTTGGACGGAACTTTTGAAAAAAAAAAATGTCGAAAATATAGAGATCTATAGAAAGATAATTTAATTCTCGTCGCGATTGTGTATTTTTTTGTAGTTTGAAGATTTACCATTTGCAAGATATATTGTTTTTAAAAAAAAAGGGGAAAATGGTTTTTTTATTAAATTTGATCAAAAATGAATTGCTAAGATTGATTTATTGGATCTATGACAAATATGAGATCTATATTGATCTCAACTCTAAAAATATATGAGTTTGCATTGTTTGAGTAAAGATTATTTACATACCAAATATTCTTTTACATTTCTAGTTATCTTTTTCTTTTTATTTTTATTTCATCTAATAGATGAGATTAATCAAACAATTAAAAAAACTCAATTTTTTTTCAAATATTAATATTTTTGAAACCGTTAATCGTTAAGCGAAAAAAAATTTACCGTTACAACGAGCATTTAATTATCCTTCTATAGATAGGTACTTAAAAATCACATGTGATTAAACACTAATTTAAATATCACATGTGATATTACATATCATATGTGATTTAACACTAGTATCCCATGTGATATTCAAATTCGTGTTTAATCACATGTGATTTTTTCATACAAATTTCAGTTTCGAAATAAATATATAAAAAAAAGACGAAAAAAGTGAAAAAAAAATCATTTTTTTTCTTTTTTCGAAAGTATATCAAAGTGCCCGTCTATAGAAAGATAATTAAATGCTCGTCGCGATAGTGTAATTATTTTCGCTAAACGATTACGGTTTAAAAGATATTTAAATTATAAAAAATATGTGAAATATTAAAATGTTTTAATCTCAGCAATTGTTTCATTTTTAGATGAAATATAGAGATAAGTCTCTTGATATGTGAAAAAAAAAAGTTTAATATCTAAAATAACTCCTCTTAATTGTTTTTATGTGTCCTATCTAAGAACAAGTTACTTTTTGAGTCAAAATAGTCATACATATTTTTAATTTAACGTGAAAGTAAGTGTTTATTTTCAAATTAACATGCTAACTTTTTTTTTGTAAAATGTTTTTCTCGGTAAATGTATCACATCAAAAAACATTTAAGTACATTAGATGTGAGTGAATCTCACATCTGAATTCGTTACATAGGTTGTAAGACTAACATAACAAAGCAAACTACTTCTATAACGAGGATACGACTATGACTATATTATAATTGACTCAACATGATATAATCTACTTCTTCTTTCGACCACGAACCTTGATATCCCAAGCGTCACAAAAAGCCTGTTGATATTCAGAGATACCATGATCATCGTACAAATCATCATCATATGGATCATAATCATGATCCACTGTTTTCTTACATTGTCCATACAAGCTCTTGTCCCAAATCAACTTCCACTTCCGATGCCAGAAACTTTCCAGTTTCATTATCAACTTTCTCTACCTCACCCTGGTTATCATCACCATTGTCCAGGGACGGACACAATATTTTTAAAAGGGTGTTGCATAAAAAAATGTTGGGCTAACTTAAGTTACACCGTAAGAAATGAAAGTAGCAAAAAGAAAAATTGAGGGTTGCACATAGCACAAAAACAGCAGTTTTGAAATCTTTTTTCACTTCGCGACTCAAAATCAGGTGTAGCCCGTACCACACCCGGCATACATGTGGGTCCGTCCATGCCATTGTCCACGTCTTCTTGCACCTTACTCGTTCCAGTTTCCTTACTAGATGGTTGATTCTCCTCAAGGACAATGTCAAATTCATTCAATAGTAAATCGTATTTATTCAACGTATTAACCACATTCTTTGAACACGAAACATTTCCTTACTACCTTTAGTTAAGTTATCATTACTAGTACCCTTACCCACATTAGACATGCTAGGAGTCTTAAAAGTGGTGGTTTTTGCCTTTGGTTGATATCGAAGCTTGGACCCTACGCTTAGACCAACCCTCGAACCACCTTTCGCATTACCATTCTTGCCATTATTACGCCTGTTACCCACTACTTGAAAACTATCATTCGAACTTCCCACAGCTTGTTCAACAGTTGGGGCCAAAACAACTACATTTTTTGAACATTGATCAATTGAATGCCCAAAAATCTTGCATGAATTACACCGAGATGGCTTCTACTCATATTCCACTCGAACAGTTTCTTTAGAAAACCCCGACCCGTCAAGTAGAGGAATAGCAATTGTCAAATTGTCCTTTACTCATCTTTAACCCGAATCTCAATTAAAGCACGAGCAAAGCTATTACACCCCCACGATTCCATATACATTATGCACGTAAAGGAATCCAGCATTTTTGGAGTACCAATCTTCGTCGCAATAAGACTTTAACCATCTTTAGAAAACGCAGCCAAAGGAAGATCATGAAATTTAACCCACACCAGAATACGGGTTAACTCTTCCTTGAATAAGCTTGTATTAATGGTCCATGGTTTAACAATTATGGGGATGTTGCGAATCATCCATGGACCGCCTTCAAGCACATCCTCCACAGTCTTTTTCGAATCAAATTAAAGAAAAATAACCTTTTTGCATTCGTCGTTACCTACGTAATACCATACATAGCCCAAGCTTTTCTTACATATTACTCCACAACCGGGAAGGTAATTCTTTTACCAATAAAATAGCCATATAGAGTATTTTCTAACCTACAATTCACAGCTTCAACAACCTTAATAGGGATAGCAAGATCAGTACCATTACACATGTTCTCAGCTTCCAAAGGACGAAAATTGGCTTTAGTCTTCCTTGTAACACCCCCAAATCTCGGTACAGCGGAAGACTTAATCAAGTTTTTGGGGCGTTACTTTTGGATTGGTATCACACACAAGTATAGCCAAAAGATAGTCATTTAATATTCAAAACTAATCCCAAATTTAAGTATTCAAAACATTTAATCCAAAATATAAATATTAGGCCCAAAACATGATTTATTAAGATAGGTCCCCATAGTTTATCAGAGTCGAAAAATGATCCTTGAACCACGCCTCCATGCCAAGCTTCCACTGATCAAGTAATACAAACATCTCTCAATTACCCGAGAAATCATGCTAAAAGGTCAGCTTACGCTGGTGAGTTCAAGGTTTAAGTTCAACAAAATCATAGTGGACATGTAAGAGTTGATTTGCTATGCAAGACCTAAGATAGATAAATACCGTTCACACGTGATCCTACCCAGATCTCCAATCAAATCCCGCATCCAGGGATTACTCAGGCCCCTGCGACTCTAGTCCAGCACTGATGTGGCAAAATTTAGAACAATTGCCAACCCCGGACTAGGTCGATGTAGAAGTCTATTCTCAGCTAGGCACGGTTAAACCTAGATTAAGGCAACAACTACAACACAACTATCTATACAGTCAAGCACTTAAGCAAATCCAAATAGTTTTCACAGTCCAAAAACAGTAGCATGATTCTCACCCCAAAATAGTTCAAAACGTAGGTAAAACGTAGATAAAAGTGGGGCTATGAAACTCACCTCAAGCAATCAACGCACAAATAAACACTAGCAGAAGATAACGGTATCACAACACAACAACTATCGACTCGGCACAACCTATTAATGTAGACCAAACTTAATATATACATTCCTCAAAATCAGCGTTATCTACCCCAATGTATTCCGTTTTGTTATTTCCAAAATGCATCGTTTCACCATTTAATCCTAGTGTTTGGTATTCCTCATGTGGGTATATCGACTCAATATGATGCCATGAATGCACTCAAACAACCAATATATTACGCTTCGCAACACAATATGCAACTCCATTCAACACAATATGTGACTCAATGCGACACAATGAGACGTCTAAGCGATAAGCTCCATAGTCCAATAAGTTTCGGAATAAACAGTAGACCTTATCGAATTCGTCAACTCGATAAACTCAATTATTTGTTCGTATCGCTCATTATTCCATAAACCGATCGCATCCTAACGATTCATAAGGATAAGTCACCCATTAATAAGGTTATCCAACGCACCTAGCGGGTTCTTATTAGATTCGTCAACCTAATAAGTCCGCTACCCACGTGGATCAACACTATTAATGTTAGGTTATCCGTAACCCATGCACACAACCTAAGCAATTAAATACTTAAACCAATATTAAATGTCCACAATTGACATTTATTGATAAACGTGTACTCGAAACATTAATTACTTATTTATTGCAAAACATTTCCAATTTAGTCGTTAGTTTCCGTTAAAAAATAGTAAATAACAAGATAAGACTTGTTATCGACAATTTTGGTACAAAAGCCCATTTATTATTCCCATTTCATAGTTTATTAGCATTTTCATATATATATATATATATATATATATATATATATATATATATATATAAATATATATATATATATATATATATATATATATATATATTTCGTCAAATTCCATTCTTAATTTCATATCCTTATTCGTTTCGAGTCCACAAGCACGAGTCATAACTTCTCGGATTTTAATCAATCAATAGTCCAAATTATACTAAAGTCTATGTTACGGCTTTGTCGGAGTCAACTATTGACTAAAAAATCAAAGTAACGCCGACGTAGCTCAAAGTTGACAATTATATATATCAAGTCCAAATTAAATGTCATAATATCGTAATTCAATCCCAAACCAACTCAAAACAATCTCGCCAACCAATCAATCAACCAAAAGTACTCGAAACCAATGTTATGACCCTAATGGTCATGACACGGTCGCGGTCAAGACCACGTGAACCAAACAAGCTCTAGAAGCTTTTCGGCTCCACGCGTCTCATCCAAACCTCAACAATACCAATCAACAAGCTACCAAATCGACCCAAATCGGACCCATGACCCAAGTAGGCCACATACACCAACCCATGGGTCACGTACGTGACCATGGTGGTTCGTACGCCATCCCAAACCAATCCAAACATATCCAAATCACTTCCCAAACATCCCAATCCAATCATTCAAGCTCCAAAAACAAAACCCATCAACTATTCTTAATCAAAATCATGCAACTAAACCCTAAATGCACAAACCCATCAAATTAATACACCACACATGTACCAAACACTAATTACTTGTTTATTAAGTCACTAATTAGCTTTAATTTCATGTTCCACCCAAAAGCCCCAAAAATTATAATTAGGTCGAAACCCTAATTTTCAATTCATGGGTTTTTATTGCCCAATCAAGCTCAAAACATGTTCCCTTTACCTTATCTAATCACCAATTGCAAAAGCCCTTTGAAACCCTAAAAGTACGATTCTCGATTCAACGATTTGAAGGTGTTATTGAAGTCCAAATGGTGCGTATGATATATGGTTGGAAAGAGGAGAAAGAGATCTTTATTTTGGTGGTGGAGGTGTTGGGTGACGTGCCGGTGGTGCCCGGAAAATGGCCGGAACAGTGGCGGCGGCCACAAGGTGGTGGTTTAGGGTTTTTAGAGTGAGAATGTAGAGAGAGAAATGGTGATATGTGTGTGTTTAGAGAGAGAAACAAATGAGGTGAAATGAGGGTTTGGGTGGGTATTTATACAAGGCCACTAAGGAACTCAAAAATAATTATTTTGGAGGAGGGGGCGCCAGCTTCAAGAGAAAAGGGGAGGGGTCGGGTCGTAATTTTCGTAACTATCCCGTTTACCTAATCCCGAGCTCACATATTGTCCCCCGAGTGTCCCACAACATTTATTCAATTTTCCAACATTGTTATTTACGTTTTTCCACGAGTTTTGACTATTTATTTGTCAATTTTCGAGTTACGGTCTAAAAGTTACAATAACTCTTGTTTTAGGCTTTTCTAGTGCCGAATCGAATAGTGCCTACCAAATAGAGTTAAAACTCATACGATAACTCATTTAATAATGAAATAAATCATAAAAACCAATAGACGATATAAAATCAAGTCACGGTTTATAAAAATAGTGTTAAAGGAAATGCTCGGTTCAGTTTAACGTAATGCGGTTACCTAAAATAGTCTCCCTAAATTGCCAGTTGTCACAGCCTCCTAGCCTCAGAAGAAACCCGTCCCGGGTTTCACTCCGAGTTGCTTGGTGTCATAAACAGTTTAGGATACTTCCTACGGAAAACATCCTCACGTTCCCAAGTGAACTCCGGTCCATGCCGGGAGTTCCAACGAACTTTAATAATCGGTATACGGCTATTCTTCAGCCTTTTAACCTCACGATCCATAATCTCAATCGGTTCCTCAACAAAATTCAACTTCTCATCAATACGAATATCTCTTAAAGGCACCACTATGTTTTCCTCCGAAAGACATTTCTTAAGATTACTAACATGAAAGACATTGTGTACACTACTCAGTTCCGATGGTAGCTCCAGGATGGGTATGCTACCGGTCCGACTCTTTCCAGGATTGGAAAGGGACCAACATATTGGGGATTGAGTTTTCCACGTTTACCAAAACGAACCACTCCTTTCCAAGGAGAAACTTTCAACATAACACGATCTCCAACCTGAAATTCTAAAGGTTTACGTCTCTTATCGGCATAACTCTTTCGTCTATCACGAGCAGTTTGCAACCGATTACGAATATGTACTATCTTCTCAGTGGTTTCTAAGACAAGTTCGGGACCTGTAAGTTGACTCTCGCCAACTTCAGCCCAACAAACAGGAGAACGACATTTTCGGCCATACAGTGCCTCAAATGGGGCGGCCTTAATGCTAGAGTGATAATTATTGTTGTAAGAGAATTCGGCCAAAGGGAGGTGTCTCTCCCAGCCTTTGCCGAAATCAATAACACATGCTCTAAGCATGTCCTCTAAAGTCTGAATGGTTCTCTCGCTTTGACCATCGGTCTGTGGATGGTAAGCAGTACTCATATCCAAATTCGTTCCTAATGATGTCTGTAACGACTTCCAAAAGTGGGATGTAAAACGACTATCCCTATCGGAAATGATAGATATCGGTACTCCATGACGCGATACTATCTCCTTAAGATACAATCGAGCAAGCTTATCAAGACTATCAATTTCACTAATAGCTAAGAAGTGAGCAGACTTAGTTAAACGATCAACTATTACCCAGATAGCGTCATTGCCGCTAACTATTCTTGGTAATTTAGTGATAAAGTCCATGGTTATTCGCTCCCATTTCCATTTTGGGAGTTCGGGTTGAACTAAAAGTCCTGATGGTTTCTGATGTTCGGCCTTAACCTTAGAACAAGTTAGGCACCAACTAACATACTTAGCTATATCGGCCTTCATATTAGGCCACCAATACAGTTTCTTAAGATCATGATACATCTTATCGGCTCCAGGATGAATAGAGTATTTTGATTTATGCGACTCATGCATAATCAACTCACGGATTCCACCATGAAATGGTATCCAGCTTCTGTCTCTGAAGCATAACGTTCCGTCAAAACGCTTCAAGAAGCCGTTTTCACTTTCTACCATTCCATGAAGATTCTCATAAGGACGGTTCTCTTCCGTCAACGCCTCTGCTTGGGCAGCTAAAATTTGAGATGGTAAGGGCGAAACAATGGTCATTCCTAATGATCTAACAAGTAGGGGTGGAATGTCCTCTTTACGACTAAGTGCATCAGCCACAACGTTAGCCTTACCAGGATGATAATGAATCTCACAGTCATAATCACTAAGCAATTCCTACCAACGACGTTGTCTCATGTTCAGTTCCTTCTGATCTAAGATATGCTTCAAACTCTTATGGTCCGTAAATACTACACACTTGGTTCCATACAGATAATGTCTCCAGATCCTAAGAGCAAACACTACAGCACCTAACTCAAGGTCATGGGTGGTGTAGTTTTTCTCATGCTTCTTAAGTTGTCGGGATGCATAAGCAATCACCTTCTCACATTGCATCAAAACATCACCTAAGCCTTTATGCGAAGTGTCGCAGTACACGACAAAGTCTTTGCTTCCTTCAGGCAAAGCTAGGATGGGCGCACTACAGAACTTCTCCTTCAAAAGTTGGAATGCTTCTTCTTCCTTTTCTCCCCATTCATACTTAACATCCTTCTGTGTTAGTTTGGTCAGCGACTTAGCTATCTTAGAAAATCCCTCAATGAATCTCCTATAATAGCCTGCTAACCCTAGAAACTGTCAGATTTCCGATAGGTTCTTAGGAGCTGCCCATTCCTTAATGGCTTTAATCTTAGTTGGGTCAACATGAACACCTCGACTATCTATCACATGACCTAAGAATTGCACGGACGAAATCCAAAATTCACACTTAGAGAATTTGGCATACAGCTTCTCTTCTCTCAGCAATCCTAAAATGAGTCTTAAATGCTCTTTGTGCTCCTCACTACTCTTAGAGTATATCAAGATGTCGTCTATGAATATTATCATGAACTTATCCAGGTATGGCTTACACACTCGGTTCATGAGATCCATGAAAACCGCTGGTGCGTTGGTCAAACCAAACGACATCACTTGGAATTCATAGTGTCCATAACGAGTTCTAAATGCAGTCTTAGGGATATCCTCCTCTCAAACTCTAAGCTGGTGATAACCAGATCGTAAATTGATCTTAGAAAAGACACTAGCTCCTTGGAGTTCGTCGAATAGATCATCTATTCTAGGTAACGGATATCGGTTCTTCACTGTTAACTTATTCAACTCCCTATAATCAATACACATCCGAACGATCCATCCTTCTTCTTCACAAACAACACTGGTGCTCCCCACGGTGACGAACTTGGTCGAATGAATCCCTTCTCTAACAATTCTGTCAACTGTTTAGACAGTTCCTCCAATTCTCTTGGAGCAAGTCGATAAGGTGCCCGGGCTACGGGTGCCGCACCGAGTATCAACTCTATTTGGAATTCCACTTTTCGGACATGTGGAATCCCTGGCAGATCGTCGGGAAACACATCCGGAAATTCTCTAACGACGGGTACATCATTGAGGTTTCTTTCACTCTTCTCCTCACTTTCTTTTCAGAAATTCGAGCCAAGAAAAGACAACCTCCTCTATCGATGTACTTCTGGGCCTTAATACAAGAGATGATGCTCAACCGGGAAGGACTTCCACAGTCGCTCCGATCTCCTTGTATGCTCAGAACTTTTTCGCCATATGGTAAACGCACAACCTTCTCATCACAGATGATGTGTGCACCGTTCTTCGATAACCAATCCATTCCGATAATGACGTCAAAACTTCCTAAGGTAACCGGCAATAAGTCTATACTAAACGGGCGGTCTAGGAAACTTAAGGTACAACCTAGAACTACGGTGTCTATCTTCTCTCTATTCCCATTAGCTAATTCCACATCGTAACTAAACCCTAGAGGTGTTTGGGAGATTCCTAGTAATGGCATAAATTCGGTGGATACGAAACTCATATCCGCACCGGTATCAAACAGTATGGAAGCATAGCGATTATTGAGAAGGAACGTACCCGTAACTACGTTAGGGTCCTCACCAGCTTCCTTCCCAATGGCATAAACACGCGCTACTCCCATGTCTCTCTGCTGATTCCTAGCACCATTGTTTCCCCGGTTTTCCACAACCTCACGCTTCACAAGGTCTAAGCCATTACCTCCTACACCTCGATTAGAAAATCTTCCTACATTACCAGGATTTACCCTCATCCACTGCTCTCGGCACTCATTCTTAAAGTGTCCCTTCTTTCCACATCCAAAACAGGTGACAGTAGCCTTCCAGTCCGCTCTTTGTGCAGTTTGAGTTGCAGCAAGTGGACGAGACCTACAGTCTTTGGCTATGTGTCCTACCGTAGAGCACTTTCTACACACAATCGGGCACGGTCCATGGTGGTGTCGGTTACAACAACCAAACACAGGCTTACTACCTTCATAACCATTCTTATCTCCATTTCCTATGGTGAACACCCTGGCTGTCTCTTGCCATTTGTTGCCGTTCCCTTTTGCAACTTCGTTCCTCTTCCTCTTATCACTCCTATCACTGTTACTCTTGTCTCCTAATTCTAGCTCACAAGAGTCCATCAAACTCTGAGCCACAACAATTGCCTCTTGCAAATTAACTGGCTTGGCAGCGATGACATCATTTCGAGAAGCTAAAGGCAATCCATCAGTATACCTCTCAATCTTAAGTTCTTCAGTGCGAACCATTTCAGGGCAAAGCAACGATAACTCTTGGAAACGATGAGTATAAGTCGGCATGTCAGTACCCTTAACCTTATGGTTCCAGAACTCACCCTCTAACTTCTTAACTTCATTCCTAGGACAGTAAGTCTTAATCAGGAGAGCCTTAAACTGAGTCCAAGTCATACTATAAGCTACATCAATTCCTACTGATCTGTGGTAGTTATTCCACCAGGTCAACGCCTTGTCCTTCAAGGTGAATGTTGCATACTCAACCTTACAATCCTCATCACAGTTACTCACAGCAAACACATATTTAGTTTTCTCCAACCACCTAGTCAGGTAAACTACTCCCTCAGTTCCTCCGAACTCAATGGGACCACAGAATCGGAACTCTTTGTAGGTCAACCTCGAGTTTGATTCAGCATTGGGGTTCCACTAGAAGTGTTAGAGAGATTAGCCTCAGCTAGCAGTTCAGCGACACGCTGCGACACTAGCTGGTCAATGTGGGCTGGGTTCATAGGTGGAGGGTTTTGTGGGACAAGACCATTCTCAGCACGGTCATTCACATTCGGGTTTTCTACAGCTGGGTTATAAGTGTTAGGGTTCTCAACATGTGGTGTGGTCGGGGTCGGACGACGACCTCGACGACCAGAGGCAACAACAGTAGCAGGAGCTGCTCGGTTGTTCCTAAGCGAGTTTCGTCTTGTTGCCACCACTCTATAGGCAAGAAGAACAGTTTCATAAGTTCACAGTTCACGCTCTAAAAATAGGGTTGGGTTCCAAGGGTCACTAATTATCGCTCAATACATAATCAAGGTCAACAAGGACAATCCTATACCAAAGCGAAACAATCAGATACCGCGTCATAACTAAAGGATGCATGTTCCAATAACCATAACTCATAGGTTTCAATAGTGGGAATACATGAAAGGATATGAAGAAATAAAAAACGATCCTAATAACGATACTAGTAAGATAACTAGGATAATCCTACATCTCGTGCCAAGTACTACTTAGTTTCAAGATGGTACAAAACCATGAATCTAATACGATCTAGCCACGTCTACGAATATCACTCACTGATCTCCTAACATCATCAACCTCTCTCCACAATGATGCTAACTCAACACGTCGAGCATCGCGATCACTCTTAAGCTCTACGACCTCTCTCTCTAACTCACCAATCCTACGCCAAATTGCTCTATCAGCATCACGAGCTGTCGCGAACCCTCTCAGCAGGTCCCCAACCTGCTCCTGGAGCTCCGACATACCCTCATGCAAAACCCTAGTCCTCCTGACTACAGTACCCATATCAACACTCAGATCCACAATACTAGCCTTAGATACTCTAACCAAACGCTCCGTCAACTGACTAAGTCTAGTACCCTGAGAGGTAATCCTCTCCCACATCAGACCCGTCTCACCATACTCCACTGGCTCAGAAACAATCTTCGAGGGTATCTCAGATCCTAACGGGCTACCTATATAAGGTGAGTAAGGTGGTGAGTCGATGTCTAAAGGCTGTCCAGGGGACTCAGGCTCATGCAAAGGAGAACCTGGTCCTGGAGAATGTGCAGGACTCTGCAATGAAGGAGTACCCCCTTCTGAGATATCCTCATCATCCTCCTCCTGAGGATCCTCATCCTCATCAACATACTGCTCCTCAATCTCATCCTCCTCCTTGACCTAATGCTCCTCCTCGTCCTCATCCATAGGGGGAGAGTCCATGAGTCGGAGTCTCTGTGCAGGTAAATCCTGAGGTGGTACACAAAGAGATCTAGGCCTCCTAAGACATGATGATACTGGTGGTGATGACAGAGGAGAGTGGGCTGCTAAACGGATAGGTGATGATGGTGGTCTCACGGACATGCGGGCAGTGCTATAAGCAAGCCTAGGAGTCTGTGCTCGCGCTAAAACCTGATGTAAAGTGAGCTGCCTAGACGAACTAGGACGATCTGATGATGATGAACTAGTGTGACGGGCAATCTCATAAGGATCACCCTGCGCAACCGTCATGAGAGTCAATACTGGCGAACTAGCTACAGCAAGGACCTCCTCAGACACATCAAAAGCTAGTGAAGGCATAGTCTATGACAACGCCATATGGTAGGTATAAGTGTTCGAAACAACTAGTTTTAATAAGCGCATCAACTTAACCAAAACACATATCACATAATGAAAGCTTTAAAAGTAGAGGTACCGCATTACTCAAAATATGCCTTTAAATAAAACACATAAGTTTCGTTCCATCACATAATCACATGTCAAATCAATCGAGTTCAAAATCATAAGTTTCGTTCCATCACATAATCACATGTCAAATCAATCGAGTTAAAACTCCAAAATCATAATATACCATTTACTCAAATCAAATTCCGTAATATCTTGATAATCACATCTCATTTTCCAAAACCAATAATCATATCTCATTTTCCAAAACCAATAATCGTATCTCATTTCCAAAATCAATAATCGTATATCGTTTCCGAAATCAATAATCATATCTCCATATCAAAACGTTTCCATAATCAGTTCACAATATCCCTTAACATATCATCTCATAATTCAATTCGCAGTTCATACCATAATCAAATAAGAAGCTTCGGCTTGGCAAGCGGGCGTGCGTCGGTCGAGGATCAATTTTTCTCAAAAGTGGTTATAGTTTAGGGTTTATAAAATACCTAATTCTCTATAACCTTGAGCTCTGATACCAATCTGTAACACCCCAAAATCTCGGTACATCGGAAGACTTAATCAAGTTTTCGGGGCGTTACTTTTGGATTGATATCGCACACAAGTATAGCCAAAAGATAGTCATTTAATATTCAAAACCGATCCCAAATTTAAGTATTCAAAACATTTAATCCAAAATATAAATATTAGGCCCAAAACATGATTTATTAAGATAGGTCCCCATAGTTTATCAGAGTCGGAAAATGATCCTTGAACCACGCCTCCATGCAAAGCTTCCACTGATCAAGTAATCCAAACATCTCTCATTTACCTGAGAAATCATGCTAAAAGGTCAGCTTACGCTGGTGAGTTCATAGGTTTAAGTTCAAAAAAATCATAGTGGACCTGTAAGAGTTGATTTGCTATGCAAGACCTAAGATAGATAAATACCGTTCACACATGATCCTACCCGAATCTCCAATCAAATCCAGCATCCAGGGATTACTCGGGCCCCTACGACTCTAGTCCAGCACTGATGTGGCAAAATATAGAACAATTGCCAACCCCGGACTAGGTCGATGTAGAAGTCTATTCTCAGCTAGGCACGGTTAAACCTAGACTAAGGCAACAACTACAGCACAACTATCTATACAGTCAAGCACATAAGCAAATCCAAATAGTTTTCACGTTCCAAAAACAGTAGCATGATTCTCACCCCAAAATAGTTCAAAACGTAGATAAAAGTGGGGCTATGAAACTCAACTCAAGCAATCAACGCACAAATAAACACTAGCAGAAGATAACGGTATCACAGCACAACAACTATCGACTCGGCACAACCTATTAATGTAGACCAAACTTAATATATACATTCCTCAAAATCAACGTTATCTACCCCAATGTATTCCGTTTCGTTATTTCCAAAATGCATCGTTTCACCATTTAATCCTAGTGTTTGGTATTCCTCATGTGGGTGTATCGACTCAATATGATGCCATAAATGCACTCAAACAACCAATATATTACGCTTCGCAACACTATATGCAACTCCATTCAACACAATATGTGACTCAATGCGACACAATGAGACGTCTAAGCGATAAGCTCCATAGTCCAATAAGTTTCGGAATAAACATTAGACCTTATCGAATTCGTCAACTCGATAAACTCAATTATTCATTCGTATCGCTTATTATTCCATAAACCGGTCGCATCCTAACGAGTCATAAGGATAAGTCACCCATTAATAAGGTTATCCAACGCACCTAGCGGGTTCTTATTAGATTCGTCAACCTAATAAGTCCGCTACCCACGTGGATCAACACTATTAATGTTAGGTTATCCGTAACCCATGCACACAACGTAAGCAATTAAATACTTAAACCAATATTAAATGTCCACAATTGACATTTATTGATAAACGTGTACTCGAAACATTAATTACTTATTTATTGCAAAACATTTCCAATTTAGTTGTTAGTTTCCGTTTAAAAATAGTAAATAACAAGATAAGACTTGTTATCGACAATTTTGGTACAAAAGCCCATTTATTATTCTCATTTCATAGTTTATTAGCATTTTCATATATATATATTTCGTCAAATTCCATTATTAATCTCATATCGTTATTCGTTTCGAGTCCACAAGCACGAGTCATAACTTCTCGACTTTTAATCAATCAATAGTCCAAATTATACTAAAGTCCATGTTACGGCTTTGTCGGAGTCAACTATTGACTAAAAAGTCAAAGTAACGCCGACGTAGCTCAAAGTTGACAATTATATATATCAAGTCCAAATTAAATGTCATAATATCGTAATTCAATCCCAAACCAACTCAAAACAATCTTGCCAACCAATCAATCAACCAAAAGTACTCGAAACCAATGTTATGACCCTAATGGTCATGACACGGTCGCGGTCAAGACCACGTGAACCAAACAAGCTCTAGAAGGCTTTTCGGCTCCACGCGTCTCATCCAAACCTCAACAATACCAATCAACAAGCTACCAAATCGACCCAACTCGGACCCATGACCCAAGTAGGCCACGTGCACCAACCCATGGATCACGTACGTGACTATGGTGGTTTGTACACCATCCCAAACCAACCTAAACACATCCAAATCACTTCCACAACATCCCAATCCAATCATTCAAGCTCCAAACACTAACCAAACACAAAATTCATCAACTATTCTTAATCAAAAACATGCAACTAAACCCTAAATGCACAAACCCATCAAATTAATACACCACACATGTACCAAACACTAATTACTTGTTTATTAAGTCACTATTAGCTTTAATTTCATGTTCCACCCAAAAGCTCCGAAAATTATAATTAGGTCGAAACCCTAATTTTCAATTCGTGGGTTTTTGTTGCCCAATCAAGCTCAAAACATGTTCCCTTTACCTTATCTAATCACCAATTGCAAAAGCCCTTTGAAACCCTAAAAGTACGATTCTTGATTCAACGATTTGAAGGTGTTATTGAATTCCAAATGGTGCGTATGATATATGGTTGGAAAGAGGAGAAAGAGATCTTTCTTTAGTGGTGGAGATGTTGGGTGACGCGCTGGTGGTGGCCGGAAAATGGCCGGAACAGTGGCGGCGGCCATAAGGTGGTGGTTTAGGGTTTTTAGAGTGAGAAGGTAGAGAGATAAATGGTGATATGTGTGTTTTTAGAGAGAGAAACAAATGATCTGAAAAGAGGGTTTGGGTGGGTATTTATACTAGGCCACTAGGGACCTCAAAAATAATTATTTGGGAGGAGGGGGCGCCGACTTCAAGAGAAAAGAGGAGGGGTCGGGTTGTAATTTTTCGTAACTATCTCGTTTACCTAATCCCGAGCTCACATATTATCCCCCGAGTGTCCCACAACATTTATTCAACTTTCCAACATTGTTATTTACGTTTTTCCACGAGTTTTGACTATTTATTTGTCAATTTTCGAGTTACGGTCTAAAAGTTACAATAACTCTTGTTTTAGGCTTTTCTAGTGCCGAATCGAATAGTGCCTACCAAATAGAGTTAAAACTCATACGATAACTCATTTAATAATGAAATAAATCATAAAAACCAATAGACGATATAAAATCAAGTCATGGTTTATAAAAATAGTGTTAAAGGCAAGGCTCGGTTCAGTTTAACGTAATGCGGTTACCAAAAATAGTCTCCCTAAATTGCCAGTTGTCACATTCCTTATTTCAGAACTTGTAGCACTCGCATACAAAACTGACTTCGTAGTAGAGTCAAAGTTGGGTCCACTGATTCGTGCTAAACCGTCAAGTTTTCTCACACTAGCCGGCCACTTGTGAATGGCCGACCGTAACAAACTTAAAACAGTCCGGAAACGAATGCAATGAAGATCAGGGGAGTATAGTGTTTCCCCGGGTCGTTATGTCCCAGCGAGCTATGCGAAGAATCACCAAACGAATAGTGATCGAGAGATTTGAACGGAAAAGAGGTTTTTGAATTATTATAACTACAGAAAAAGTAAACAAATTACAGGGGCTTAAATGAAAATTAAAGAAAATTAAAAAGATAAAAAATATTAAATAAACGCTATCACTATTTGCAAAATTATGTTTTTGATTTTATGTTTTTATAAAACTTAAATTAAAAACTACGTTACGTACAAAGTAAAATGTGAAACTGGAACAATATAAATCCTAAAAATATGAAAATGACATTTTTGAAATCCTAAAAATAAAAGAAAATTTTTAGAAAAAGAAAATTATTTTTAAAACTATTTAATTAATTATTATTAATTAAAAACTAATTTTAACTATTTAATAATAGCCTAAAATACAAGAAAATAGGAAATAAAGCTAGAAAAATAAAATTATGACTTGGAAAAATCTAAAATAACAAAATAGAATTTTCAAAACTATTTTTATATTTTTCTGATTATTTTTGTATTTTCTAGGAATTAAAATCTATTTAAAACTACTTAAATTGCTTAAAAATACAAATTTAACTAAGAAAAATCTGGAAAAATATTTTTTTGTCTTTTTATATTTATCTTAACTTAAGAAAAATGAAAAATTATTTTTTTGAACTTTTTATGAATTAATTGCAATAAAAGCTTATTAAAATGACTTAAAAACTGTTTTAAATCAAGAAAAATACTAAACTGACCTAGAAAAATCTGAAAAACTCAAGAAAAGTCTAAAATATTATTAGGAATCTAGGAAAAATATAAAAACAGGGGGTTGTGTGCAAGAATATGAAACTGCTAAGCAAAGTGCTTAAAAATAAGCACTTATGAAAAGCAAATTGTACCAAATAAGCACCACACTGCCACAGAAGCTCAAATATGCTAAAAGTACTAAAATACAACAGGTTACAACTGTCTCAAACCACTGGAATGCAAGTTACACAGATTTGGCTTATTTTGATTTCAAGTGCTAAAAATAGTTGTGATGGGCTACTTGCAGCTTAAGAATAAGACACCTAATAAGCTAGAAAATGGAAAACAAAAGTGGGAACCTCAAGAGGACCTGGCTAGCTATGTCTAAACCAAAATCCAGACCTAAGCAAGCTTTTGAGAGCTCTGTGCAAGCCTGCACAAAACCTGTGCACACTCAGTTAAAACTGAGCTTGTGCACAGGGGAACTGAGACCTAAAAGACAAGCTCATTTGAAGCTTTTAAAATTTTTGTAAAAATCCATAAAAATGGTAAAAATAAACTAGACAAGTTGAAGTTTTAAAGTCCCAGGTTTCATTTGATTTGGCCTAGAACTGAGCTCATGAAAATTCACCTTAGTTGGGCTCAAAATGGATTTTTCAAGTTTTTGACTATTTTGACAGATTTGTATTGTTGACTTTTATGACTTTTGAATCCAATTTGTGGACAGATAATGATGTTAATAGATGAAATGAAGCTACTACAAGCTACCTCTATGATTTTGAAACACAAAACTAGCTTTTGAATTTTTGAAAATCCAACAGTTAAGCTAGATAAGACAGTTAAATGGTGAGATTGACTTTGGTGGGTTGCAGGTGCAATATGATGACTGAATTGAGTCTAAATGAACTCAATAGACCTAGAACAATAATCCTCATCCACTGAACAGACCTAAAACACAGATCTAGCAGCAAATCCAAACACACCTTAATTTCACTGATTTGCAATTTAACTAAACAAACTACTGATCCAGCTTGTATAACTGATCAAACTAAGTCTATCTATCCTAAATACAACTTAATTAACAATTAAAAATCAACCTAGACCACAAGAAAAGATTATGCAATAAAACTTGGAAATAACTTACAAATGGTCCCAGCCACTATGGCTTGCCAAAGAATACAGGAGAACCACTATCCTATTTCTATCAACCCAAATAACTATAAATCAACCCAATTCCAGCACTGCTACACCATTTTCCATTCCCAAGTCCAAATTGACCCAGTTTGACTTTTGTTGACCAGAATCCAAAATTGATTGAAACTTGATTGCAAGCTTATAAAAAGCTATAATAAGCTTATATAAGCTTGTTTCAACTTGGAAAGAAGCTATTTGAAGCTTGAATATATGAAATTGAAACTGAAATTTTCAACAGTAGCTTAAAAATATGAAACTAGATAAACTTTGGAATTGATGCTTAAAATTAGATTATAATGACAAAGTCACTTGAGTTTAATACATTGAAACAAAAGATAACAGCTTTGAACTTGAAATAACACATTTAAACTAAAAACGACATGAAAGGAATTTTACAAACTAACTACTACTCTCTTCTTTCTTCTCTTGCTTCCTTTTTATACCCAAATGCTTTCTCTCACTACTCTGAGCAAATCCCACCATTTTTCATGACCATTGGATCTGTTGAAGCAATCTTGGCCGTTTGATCAAGTTTTGGCGCCAAATTGCTTTTATCAACTGGGAGGGTTGAGTGAAGGGATTGAAGAAGCATTTAATGCTATTTGGAGTTTGGTGGAGGTGGAGGGATAAGGGGAGTGGAAATCTGAGCTGGGGGGATGGGTGGTAGTGTGTTGCAGAGGTATTTGGAGAAGATAGGATTTTGGCGCGTGTATTTATTTGACCAGGATTTGACCGGCTATTATATTATGAAGGGGTCCAAAATGAAGGGTCACATGGATTGGCAGGGGGTCAAATGGATAAAAGGCAGGGGTCACAAGTGGGTTTTGACAAGGCCAAGGGTGCAAAGGGTTTTAAAACACAAGGACCTATGTTGCAATTTCTGAAAATACAAGGACCTAGGCTGCCATTTTCACAAAGTTGTTCCAAGGGACAAAAAGTGACAAGTTTCAATAATTCAAGGACCAAACTTGACATTTTCAAATTTCCAAGGACCATTTTTGCCAATTTTTAAACTTGGAGGACCAAACTTGTAATTTCTCAAAACTTTTGACATTTTTCACCAAAGGACTAATTTTGACAACTTATGATTTTAAAAGGACCTTTGGTGATTTTTCTTTTGAAATTATGTGCTCAGGGACTATTTCTGACAACTTTCGAAACTTGGGGGACTGAAACTGCCAATTATGCAAACTTAGCTCATTTTTCATCTGATTTTGAACATTTTGCATCTGAAACATATAAAATGCAATTTTGGAATATTTTCAGTATTTTGATGCATTTGTGAGCATTTTTAAGTGTTTTGCAGTTCAGATTGACCCAAAAATGATGAGTATTTACACACTCATCAATCCCCCACACTAAACTATTGCTAGTCCCTAGCAATCTTTTGAGAAAAACTTAATGGATTTGAATCTCTTTACCAAAAGCCATTACTTCTGGAGTAGCCAAATGTTTTAGTTCAAGTAAGAACTATGGTACACCGATAACCATGTGATTTTGAGCAAACCACCAGCTTCCAACGGATTTGATTTGTCTTTACCAGAAGCCGTTTGCTCTGGACTATCCAACTCTTAGATAAATTATCAATATTATCTTTGGTGAGCTGATTACCAATTATGGTTTTTCCACTGCCTTTACCACAAGCCATAATCTTGCGGGCTAGCCAACTCTTCACTTTTAAGGATATGGTGAGCTGAATACCATACAATTTTGGGCAAATTGCAAGCCGTCAACGGATTTGCGATATCTTTACCAAGAGCCGTTTGCTCCTGGATTAGCCAATCCTTTTGTTTATTAGACATGGCGGACTGATAACCAATTGAGTAAGTGTAAAACACTTACTCCAAAAAAAAATTTTGGCCAAAAACGGGGGAATTGGGCGGTATAATTACATGATAAAATTCGTGAGAATTCCCCCCCACACTTAGAAATGAATATTGCCCTCAATATTCAAAGTACCGGCGGTTATGCCGAAACAAAGAACGTAAAAGGGAAATACTACGGCCATTATTTGAAAGATTTTTTTTTTTTTTTTTTTTTTTTTTTTTTTTTTTTTTTTAACTTTGGAACTTATATATATACACAACATGTGGGGCAACCCCCCCCCCCCCCACACTAGGGTGGTAGAAAGATAGAAAGAAGTCAGAAATATGGGTGAAAACCCATATAGCATGCTACTGTTTTTGATTCCCGAGTCGCTAGCTTGACTCGACCCCGTATTCATTGGTTCATGGGGAAAGTAACGTGGAAAACCAATCTCGATCGGACTTTCGTTCACAATGTTAATAAACAAATGAACATCAGAAAGTTCCACACCGACGAGATATAACCGCGGTATTGTTAGTAGTAGAAACTATAAGGGATGATACCGGGGTCAAAGATGGTGTCCTCATTCCCGAAAGAGAAAAGGGAAAGAGCAACCACACCATCTATGAAGAATGGAATAAAGACGTACATGAGAATGCAAGTCCATTCCTCATCAGAAAGAAGCAAATCACCATTTTTGACATTTTTAAGCTTAAACTTGAAGCTTAGATGGTGATTGTCAATAAGATGTCCGGGGGGGAGGGTGGGAAACGGTTCTTCAATCAACAGATTTTCCAGAAAAAGGATGTCTCCCTCCGAATCAAAGTAAGTATTATCAATTACTGTTGGAATTGACTCATCACTAAGAAAGGCATCGACTTCATTCCAAAAGTTGTCATCTTCCTCATCAGGAGTGAGGGAAGGGATGGAAGAGTCGGGAATAATAAGATTAGGAGATGATGGATCATTTTTGAGCAGTTCATCAATGGGTGGAATGTCTCCCATTGGATCACAAACATCATCATCCAATTCAGATGAAACTGAAGAGAGTTTGGTTTCATCCACAGAGTTAACAAACTCGATGCGACAAACTGATTCCGGAGGTGGGACAAGTGGTGTGCTCTTAGAGCTAGCAATTTCCACCACTTCCAATGAAGTCTCCGATTCTAGATCGTCGTCATCATCAAGAACACTCTTGACTTCCCTGGTACAGCTTTCAAACCATTTGTTTGAACCAGGGGTGATTTTCAAAGCTTTTTAACTCAGCACGTTTTTGGTGACTCCTCTTAACCGTGAAATTTGAGAGTGTTGCATCGAATCTTTCAGATTTTTGATCAATTGTGGCAACACTCTGTTTGGACAGAGGTTTGGAGTTTTGGTTGATATTCAACGTGAGCTCTTCGTTGTCAACCCGTATGGTCAACTCTTCAGCAAACACATCAATCAGAGCACGACTCGTTCTCAAGAAAGCTCTCCCTAAGATGAGGGGAACTCTAGGATCTGCATCGTAGTCAACTACAACAAAGTCAGTAGGAAAGTGAAACTTTCCCACTTTCATCACGACATCCTCGGCTATGCCAAGTGGACGAGTTATGGTACGGTCCGCTAGCTCGAGTGTCATACAAGTGGATGAAAGTTTAGGAAGAGACAGTTTCTTCCATACTGAGAGTGGCATGAGGTTAATGCTAGCGCCAAGATCGGCCAAGGCGGAGCATTGAACCATCCCCAAGAAATCACACGGGATTAGAAATCTGCCAGGGTCTTCAAGCTTTTTGGGAAGCTTCTTGAGAAGGACCGCTGAGCATTGCTCATTGAGAGGGGTTTTAGCCATCTCAGATAGCTTATCTTTGTTGGTCAGTAAGCCTTTAAGCGTGGATGCAAATTTAGGCATTAGAACGAGAGCATCAACGAAGCTTATATCAAAGTGTAGCTCATTGAAGATTTGGAAATTTTTTTCCATTTGCTCTTTGTTTTTGTCTTTGAGCTTCTCATCATTCATTCTTGATGGGTAAGGAAGCTGACTAGACTTTTGAGCCGGGATGGAAGTCATTTCTGGCTCAGGATTTTTCTTAGGAACTTCGGGTTCCGGACTTAAAGCTTGGACTACCGAAGGTGGGACGTGTGCGGTACTTCGTGGGCTTGAGAAATGCACCTTGTCCGTTGTATCCTTGGTGACTTGACTCAATGCTACAGGAGGAGGGGGCATTGGAGTCGAAGGTCCATTGTGCGTCTTACCACTACGAGTGGTGACGGCTTTCAACTCGGCATTTGGATTGGGAATTGTATTGCTTGGGAGTCCCCCAGAAGATGATGAAGCTTTGTTCATATTCATGTTCATGAAACTGCTCATCATATTCTTTAACTCATTTGTCTGCCGAGACATTGTGGTATCAATTTCCTTTTTAAGCTCAACTCTCATGTTATTGATCTGAGTTTGCATTGAACGTATGCTTGACTCAGTAATTTTCATGAAGTCATTAGGCATGGGAGCTTGAGAAGGTTGTTGATAACTTTGATGATTTGGAGCTTGATATGGTTGGTTGAAATTGTTCCGGTTTTGATTGAAATTTTGAGAGTTATTGAAATTTTGTCCTTGATTCGGAACAAAGCGATTTTGATTGCCATGGTTTTGCACAGGAGGAAAACCAGGTGGTGTCATACCGCTAGGTGCATGGTAGTGAGGATCAGCTTGTGGTCGGTATTGATTGTGGTTTACCGAAGCTACGGGAGCTTGGTAAAAAGAAGCATCGGTTGCTTGACAATCATAATACGCGTATGGACCACTACAAGTTTCACACACCTTGTTTACGGCTTTGATTGGTTCCGGCTTATGAATTTCGCTTTTGATTTCCTTTACATCTTTTATCATAAAACGGATGGCATCCGTTAGAGCGGCTATCGGAGCTGCTAACTCAGAAGAGTTACTGGATGAAGAAGAAGGAGTGTTCGGAGTATTGACTTTGTTTTGAGAAATAGGAACTTTCGATTTTTGCTCGCAAATTTCAATCACATCTTTAGGTCTACGATTCAAGATATTGCCGCCTGCGGCTGCATTCAAGGAATCTTGATCGTTACCGTTCAACCCATTATAAAAGATATTGATTTGTTGAAGCTCCGTGAATTCATGATGGGGGCATTTCCTGAGGAGATCTTTGAATCTCTCCCATGCCTCTCCAAATTTTTCATCGAAATTTTGACGAAATCTAGAAATTTCATTTTTAAGATTAGTCGTCTTTGATGGAGGAAAGAAGTAATTGAAAAACTTTTGAACAAGATCCTCCCAAGTTTCGATAGATCGAGGGGGTTCTTTTTCCAGCCAAATCCGGGCTGTCCCCTCAAGTGAGAATGGGAAAAGCATCAACTTGATTACTTTTTGTGGCACATCCTTGAAATTGATAGTTGAGGTTAACTTGTTAAACCAACGGATGTGTGCATACGGGTCTTCACGATCAAACCCGTGGAATTGATTTGTAGACACAAGTTGGATCAAATGTGTCTTCAATTCGAAGTGATCAGAATTGATTACCGGTAAAACGATGGCATCTCCATAACCCTCGGTGGGTGCCTGGAGCATTTCCGCCATAGTACGTTCGTCTGCCATATTTTTGCTTGAAATAGTACGAATCTCGGGTTCGACTATTTGGGCAGCACGTCTACGAGAACGTCTTCTAGGAATTTCTGTTAGATCACGCAAAGGACTCAATGATCTAGAAGAACGGGTGCGCATGCACTAGAGTTAACTCTAAGGAATCTCAGAGCCAAGGAAGGGAATTATGAAAATGGGGAAAGAAGATTATTTGTGAGTTTTATGGTTATACATATATAGAGAAACAAAAGAAAAATATTTTTGTGTTTTATATGTTTTTGAGATGTTTTTGGGTTTTTGGATTTTTTATAAGAATATATATATAGATATAGATGGATGGTATGAACAAAGAGTGAATATTCAAATTACTAATCTGCTAGACGGAAGATAATCAGCACAGCTCCCCGGCAGCGGCGCCAAAAATTTGATTCGTGCTAAACCGTCAAGTTTTCTCACACAAGCCGGCCACTTGTGAATGGCCGACCGTAACAAACTTAAAACAGTCCGGAAACGAATGCAATGAAGATCAGGGGAGTATAGTGTTTCCCCGGGTCGTTATGTCCCAGCGAGCTATGCGAAGAATCACTAAACGAATAATGATCGAGAGATTTGAACGGAAAAGAGGTTTTTGAATTATTATAACTACAGAAAAAGTAAACAAATTACAGGGGCTTAAATGCAAATTAAAGAAAATTAAAAAGATAAAAAATATTAAATAAACGCTATCACTATTTGCAAAATTATGTTTTTGATTTTATGTTTTTATAAAACTTAAATTAAAAACTACGTTACGTACAAAGTAAAATGTGAAACTAAAACAATATAAATCCTAAAAATATGAAAATGACATTTTTGAAATCCTAAAAATAAAAGAAAATTTTTAGAAAAAGAAAATTATTTTTAAAACTATTTAATTAATTATTATTAATTAAAAACTAATTTTAACTATTTAATAATACCCTAAAATACAAGAAAATAGGAAATAAAGCTAGAAAAATAAAATTATGACTTGGAAAAATCTAAAATAACAAAATAGAATTTTCAAAACTATTTTTATATTTTTCTGATTATTTTTGTATTTTCTAGGAATTAAAATCTATTTAAAAGTACTTAAATTGCTTAAAAATACAAATTTAACTAAGAAAAATCTGGAAAAATATTTTTTTGTCTTTTTATATTTATCTTAACTTAAGAAAAATGAAAAATTATTTTTTTGAACTTTTTCTGAATTAATTGCAATAAAAGCTAATTAAAATGACTTAAAAACTGTTTTAAATCAAGAAAAATACTAAACTGACCTAGAAAAATCTGAAAAACTCAAGAAAAGTCTAAAATATTATTAGGAATCTAGGAAAAATATAAAAACAGGGGGTTGTGTGCAAGAATATGAAACTGCTAAGCAAAGTGCTTATAAATAAGCACTTATGAAAAGCAAATTGTACCAAATAAGCACCACACTGCCACAGAAGCTCAAATATGCTAAAAGTACTAATATACAACAGGTTACAACTGTCTCAAACCACTGGAATGCAAGTTACACAGATTTGGCTTATTTTGATTTCAAGTGCTAAAAACAGTTGTGATGGGCTACTTGCAGCTTAAGAATAAGACACCTAATAAGCTAGAAAATGGAAAACAAAAGTGGGAACCTCAAGAGGACCTGGCTAGCTATGTCTAAACCAAAATCCAGACCTAAGCAAGCTTTTGAGAGCTCTGTGCAAGCCTGCACAAAACCTGTGCACACTCAGTTAAAACTGAGCTTGTGCACAGGGGAACTGAGACCTAAAAGACAAGCTCATTTGAAGCTTTTAAAAATTTTGTAAAAATCCACAAAAATGGTAAAAATAAACTAGACCAGTTGAAGTTTTAAAGTCCCAAGTTTCATTTGATTTGGCCTAGAACTGAGCTCATGAAAATTCACCTTAGTTGGGCTCAAAATGGATTTTTCAAGTTTTTGACTATTTTGACAGATTTGTATTGTTGACTTTTATGACTTTTGAATCCAATTTGTGGACAGATAATGATGTTAATAGATGAAATGAAGCTACTACAAGCTACCTCTATGATTTTGAAACACAAAACTAGCTTTTGAATTTTTGAAAATCCAACAGTTAAGCTAGATAAGACAGTTAAATGGTGAGATTGACTTTGGTGGGTTGCAGGTGCAATATGATGACTGAATTGAGTCTAAATGAACTCAATAGACCTAGAACAATAATCCTCATCCACTGAACAGACCTAAAACACAGATCTAGCAGCAAATCCAAACACACCTTAATTTCACTGATTTGCAATTTAACTAAACAAACTACTGATCCAACTTGTATAACTGATCAAACTAAGTCTATCTATCCTAAATACAACTTAATTAACAATTAAAAATCAACCTAGACCACAAGAACAGATTATGCAATAAAACTTGGAAATAACTTACAAATGGTCCCAGCCACTATGGCTTGCCAAAGAATACAGGAGAACCACTATCCTATTTCTATCAACCCAAATAACTATAAATCAACCCAATTCCAGCACTGCTACACCATTTTCCATTTCCAAGTCCAAATTGACCCAGTTTGACTTTTGTTGACCAGAATCCAAAATTGATTGAAACTTGATTGCAAGCTTATAAAAAGCTATAATAAGCTTATATAAGCTTGTTTCAGCTTGGAAAGAAGCTATTTGAAGCTTGAATATATGAAATTGAAACTGAAATTTTCAACAGTGGCTTAAAAATATGAAACTAGATAAACTTTGGAATTGATGCTTAAAATTAGATTATAATGACAAAGTCACTTGAGTTTAATACATTGAAACAAAAGATAACAGCTTTGAACTTGAAATAACACATTTAAACTAAAAACGACATGAAAGGAATTTTACAAACTAACTACTACTCTCTTCTTTCTTCTCTTGCTTCCTTTTTATACCCAAATGCTTTCTCTCACTACTCTGAGCAAATCCCACCATTTTTCATGACCATTGGATCTGTTGAAGCAATCTTGGCTGTTTGATCAAGTTTTGGCGCCAAATTGCTTTTATCAACTGGGAGGGTTGAGTGAAGGGATTGAAGAAGCATTTAATGCTATTTGGAGTTTGGTGGAGGTGGAGGGATAAGGGGAGTGGAAATGTGAGCTGGGGGGATGGGTGGTAGTGTGTTGCAGAGGTATTTGGAGAAGATAGGATTTTGGCGCGTGTATTTATTTGACCAGGATTTGACCGGCTATTATATTATGAAGGGGTCCAAAATGAAGGGTCACATGGATTGGCAGGGGGTCAAATGGATAAAAGGCAGGGGTCACAAGTGGGTTTTGACAAGGCCAAGGGTGCAAAGGGTTTTAAAACACAAGGACCTATGTTGCAATTTCTGAAAATACAAGGACTGATAACGTCTAAAATGAACATGTTTTTAGTAGCGTTATTGTCAGTTTTGTGCATGATATTCGGCTATATTTACTCATAACTATTGCAAAAGTGCAAAGATGCGTCTTGTGTATGTATATGTAGCCAGGTATTGCGAATATTGAAGAAATGAAGTTTTTATGCACATTTGGAAGCGTCTAAAGGAAGGAAGTTGAGATTGGAAGCTTGTGGACTCAATGATATGGAAGCGTAGTGATTTCGAAGCATCTACAGCAAGGAAAGATCAAGTTTGGCTTTGGAAATCATTAACGTAAGCAAAGAACGAAGCGTAAAGGGAAAAGTCAGCAAAAAGTCAAAAGGAGCAAAACCCAGCCGTTCGGTCGCAACCCGCAACCGGATCCGGCTGGGCTAATGGTCAAAGCTGTGACCGATTCGGTCGACATAGAAACCGATCCGGTTTCTGGCACTGCAGTTACACAATTCGCATTTATTGTTGTCTTAACTCCCCATAATCATTAGAGTCCGATCATTTCTTGATATTAACTTGGAGAGAACGTTTTTTGGGCAGTTAAGCAAGTGCTTTGGCTATTTAAAGGACCTAGTACTTGTATACTAAAGTGACACAACAAATAGAGTATTAGTTTACACCAAAACTCATACTTACCCATTTATTTCAACCCAAAAGCTTAGTAGTTACTGGAAAACGTCCAGAAGCAAGGAAGGAACCATTCTTGTCCATTGTTTCGGTAGTTTGGAGTTGTGCGGTGATCCTAGGTGATTGGAGGCGCGTGGTTGCTACATTCCACGATTTCTAATTCTTGTAATCACAAAAGATTAGGTATTCTATGAACTTTGTTATGGAAATCTATTCTCTTGAATTGTTTGAATTACCTTGTTATGACTTGTGTTTAGATATGATTGTTTTCATGGAGTAGTTTGTGTTATACTTGTGTGTTGGAATGTGATTAATCATAATAATGTTCTCAAAATGTGATGCATGTATATATGATCTTGTTTAAATGAGTTTGTTGGAAAAATACTAGTCTTGGATTGATTTGTCAATAAAACATGTTTTAAGAAAAAGGACCGAAAGGATTTCTCTTGTGTTTTATTCCAAAAAGTGTTGTGACAAACTAGTATGGGGATATGGTGATTGACATCCACCATGTTTTGCTTATTAAAACAAGACTAGGAAAGTTTTCATCACGAAGGGTCGAAAGATTCGTAAGAACAAATTTAATGAGAGCATGTTGCAAACAAATGGAATTTTTATAGGATAATCATTGGGATAAGGACCGAAAGGATTACCTAAATGTTTTTGTTCTTAGAATGATTTTTACAAACAAATACCATGGTTGGGGAATCATTTGCTTATGATTTGTGCATCATAATAAGAGTATACACCAAACCTTTATGAACATTATCTATGGTTGATTATGAGACTTCACACAAGTATATATTTTTATTCTTGATTCGTATTTTCACTAGAATACTTATTCGAGAGAGCCTTGACAAGCTTTCTTGTTAGAAACTTTTTAATAAAATCTATTTCAAAACAAAAATCCCTTGGGACGATCTCGACTTACCAAAACGTTACTATTGCGGACGAGTATACTTGCTCGTATGTGTTAAAAGGTTATACGGTTAATTCGTGATTATAAATTTTTAAAACTTGCACCAACCGGAGCACATCAAGTTTTTGGCGCCGCTGCCGGGGATTTTTCTGTAATTTTCTTTGAAAAAAAAAAAAAAAAAAAAGTTTTGTTACAAACTAACCGATTCGGTTGGTTAGCCAACCGAATCCGGTTAGACATTCTGTGAAAATTTTTCTTTGGTTCGAATTTTATTTCTATCTTTTTAGTTTATTGTGTTTTGATTTCTAGAGTAATTGTGTGGTTTAATCAGTTCTTAGATTTATTGTCTTTATTTTATTTTTCTTTTCTTTACATTTGTTATTTAATTAATCTAGTTTTATTTATTTTAATTTTATAGTTGATGGTAATGGTTAAGAGTATCTTATTTTCAGTTATAGTTTATTTTATGATAGCATTTATTAGTAGTTTATTTAGTTTTAGTTTTAGTTTTAATTTTGGTTTTAATTAGAATTAATGAGTTATTTAATTATTAGTTTATGAAGAGTTTTATTTAATTAACTAGAGTTAGTACATCCTTAATAACATTTATTTGCTTTCAATTATTATTATTAGATTTTTTTTAAAAAAAAAAAAAAAAATAAAAAAAAAAAAATTTCAAACAAACCGATCGGTCGCAACCCGCAACCTGATCCGGTTCGTGTTTCTGTTCTAGAATTTTCAACCAACCGATTCGGTTGGTGATCCAACCGAATCCGGTTGGAGTTTCTGTGACGAGTTTTATCATTTTGAGGTTTTGAGTTTTTATTTGATTTTCTTAATTTTGTTAGATGTCTTAGTTGTTTATTATATGTTTTTATAGTTCGTTCTTGTTTTACTAACGTTAACGCTAATCATTCGGGATTTGATTTGTTTTGCTTTGTTAAGTTGTCTAGTAACATGGATAGTTTGAGCGGAATCTCGGAATACCTTCGTACTTTGGATGACATGTTCAAGGATACGGGAAGTTCATTAGAAAAGATTGGAGGAATTCTGGAGGAAAGCAAGAAAGAATTGGGAATTGACACGGGTGATATGGAAGAAGTATGTGAAAACAAGGTTCAACTACCCAAAAACAAAAGAGTGGTAGTGTTTACACAAGCACCGTCAACGGTGTATGATTCACCGATGATGAGATTTGGAACACCTTGTGAAGTGGAAGGAGTACGTGCTTGGGATGCACAGCTTAATATGGCGTATGGAGAGAATTATATCTTGGAAGAGGTTCTAGACGAGATCGGTCATGTTCGTATGGATTATGAGGCATATGGGAGAAAGATGGTGAAAAATCTGAAGGTCAATATTCATGGGCATATGTTTGAAACTGATTTTGTTGTTCTAGAGGAAGGTAATGCGGATGAGCCAAATGTTTGTTTTGGTAGAGATTTTCTTGTCACAACTAAGTGTCAAGTAGATTTTGGTATGGGAGAGATGCGGATTAACATAACCGAGTTGGAAGAAGGAAAAGGGATCAACGAGATGCTAGTGGAAGTGTGTGCAAATATGGAGGAGAAGAATGTGGAAGTGGTGAAAATGGGGAAAGCAAACCGAAAGAAACCATCATCAAATAAATTAACCCCAACAACAACCTCCACCACCAAAAATGATTATACACCATTGTCACCTACTACTACTATCAAACCCTTAACCGAAAGCCAAAAAGAAGCTATCTTAGAGAATCTAGAACAAAAATTTCTAGAGCTCAATGAAAAGAAACCGGTTATTGAAGTTCTCCAAGATTATGTACTTTATCGAAAGAAGTTGGATGCATTGATGCTAGCGAGGGCTAGGTTGGAAGATAAGAATCTCACGGATGAGGATCGAGATCGAATTCTGTTTAAAGGCATGCCAAGGAAAGAAAAGGATCCGGGTAATTTTGTGTTGCCAATCAAAGTAAATGGAACTACACCAGTTTATGCTTTAGCTGATACGGGGTCGAGTGTTAACGTGATGCCGTATCCATTGTTCAAAACTTTGGGACTAAGTAATCCGCAACCTAATCATTCTAAGCTCACTATGGCGGATAACACTCAAGCAAAGGCAATGGGAGAAGTTAAGAATGTAAGAGTGCAAATTGGCTACCAACCGTATTTGGCAGATTTTCTTGTCTTGGATATTCCGGTGGACAAGAGTTTACCACTATTGTTGGGGAGGCCATTTTTACGAACTTGTGGAGCTATTATAGACATGGGAAGAGGCACCATGACTATTGACGATGGAATTTCGAGACAAACATACTACCCAAAACCAAGAGGACCAATTTTGGAAGGTATGGAAGATTTGGAATGGATGGATGCAAATGATGATTTAACTTGTTTTGAAGTAGGACGTGATGTCCACGGTAATCCAATGTACGGACCTTTAACTCCACCTTATTTCGATATAGAGGACGAAATGGAACGTGCATTTGCGATAGAAGCTTTCTACAACCCATTTAAAAACATTTTGGTTTACAAGAAGTTGACCGACTTTTTAGGATCTTTACCGGTGCAACTTAAGAATTTGGAGTGGAAACCCGAAGGATTGGGGACTTACAAGAGGCAAGCCGGAGATGGGGCATGGCATGTGAAGTTTGATATATTATGCCCGGATGGACGAAGATTTATGAGGAAATTTAAAACTTTTGAAACATTCCGTGAATTGACCGGAAAATTTCAAAGCGAGGATATTCTTAGGCAAGAATATTTTGAGGGATTTTGAGGAAAGGCAAAGACCGTAATAACAAGCAATCATTTGCTTGAATTTCTTGAACTATTTTATTTTATTTTGATTTGATGCATTAGGATTTTTGTTTCTTATTTATTTTTCATGTTATGATTGAGGTAATTTGGTTTTAATACATTATGACTATGAGTTTGAGTTGAGTTTGGATTAGTTCATTTATATGATGAGTTGAGTTTTTTTTTTGGATTGAATGATTGTTAAAAATTTCATTTGGTGAATAAATGTTGTGTGAATTTTTAGCAGGAATTTTTGAGTAAAAATATGTTGCTTGGAGGGTAAATGCCTAAGTAACATGTTAAACAAGTAAAAAAGCAAATTTGGCAAAAAGCATACCGAGTTGTGTCCTTGACTGAACCGGTTGCACCAAAATATAAAAAATTCATTTTTCCAAAAACACACACACACACTAATTTTCCAGGTGGGTTTTGCAAAAATTCATCCGAGAGAGCAGATTGGAAGTTGTTTTGAATTGTGGGATAACATCATGGCACCCAAGCAAGTAAGCAATTACACTCAATTTACTCAATTAAGGTTTTATTTAGAACATTTGATTCGAATTGGATTTTAGGTCACCAATTTGGGGGTTTTTGTTATAATTCGAATTAAGTGGTTATATTTTAGGATTGAGTGAGTGATTGATATAGGAGTGCATTACAATAAGTGATTGATTGATTGATTCACCATGAATGGATTTTAGATGATAAGATTTTTCGAAATTAATTGGGTTATGCTTATGAAATGAGATAAGTTACAATTGGTGATTCATGTTGAATGATATGTTTGATTTTTAAGAGTGATTGATGCTACAATGTTAGAACTTATGATTTTTTTTTGATGAGATGAGTTCTTAAGATATTAGATGTTTTGATGATTTGGAAGCAAGATAGAGTAATTCTAGGATGTGGGAAATCATTGAGGATGATAGAATGCGATCTAAGAGTGGTTTGAGCGTTAGAAATTCGAGATGTTGAGGATTTGAAGGTGAAATACCTTATGCAGTCTGCACAACCGATTCGGTTGCGCATGGCAACCGAACGGTTGTTGCCTGATGAAATAGGAAACCGTTACGGTTGGTGATCCAACCGAATCCGGTTACGGTTTCTGAGAGGATTTTTTGTGAAATTTTGAAATGTATCCTAGAGGGTTCTCTAACCTTTTTGTTTGTTCTAACACTCTTATATGATCTTATTTTTGTGATTTCTACAGAGAATTATTGTAGGAAGCTCAAGTGGGGAGGAAATTCCAATTAACCCGCTTGTTACGAAGTTTTGTGAAAGAAACGAGAAGAAGAAGGTTAAGTATAGTGTGAAGAAGGAAGCAAATGCTAATTTAAAATTCAAAAATCTCACCGATGGAGAGAAACATGCTTTTCGAGAAAGATTGTCGAAATTACAACATAGACAATGTTTAGTTCCAAGGGTGATTGATTGGGATTTATTTAATGAATGTGAGTGTGAAGATGAGTTAAGAAGGATGATGCGAACGTCTTATGTATATCCAGGGGATGGAGATTCGTTCAATGATTTGTCATGGGAAAGAGCATTTAGCGTTAATGAAGAAGTCTACCGAGAATGGTGTATGGAATTCTTTTCAACCATGTATTTTGAAAGAAAAGTTGATGTTCGGAATTTGATGTCGGAGATTTGTATTTGGTTTAGACTTTGTGGTAGGGATCATGCTTACACATTGCCAGCTTTTGGTGTAGCTCTTGGTTTGTATGAGCCACATGAGGTAAATCATCGATTATTTGAAACTCACTTTTCTAGACTTCGGAGGTTTGAAAAAGATTACCCTAGTATTCCCGCTTATTGGAATCAAGTGGGAGATCCTACTTGTGCTAGGAGGAATGCTTCAACCATCAGGAATCCGTTGATGAGGATACTTCACAAGTTGATTGTGACCGGGCCATTTAATAGATTTGGAAGCAGGGACAAATGTCAGAAACCGGACTTATGGATTATGAAGTTGCTGGAAGAAACTAAGGACGGTAATGCTATTTGGCAGGTAGCCGAATATTTGTCTAGAAGAGCCCCGGGAATCAAGAGCAACAGTAACATTTGTGGAGGACATTTTGTGACAAGATTGGCGAAGAATCTTGGGTATTATGTTGATGAGGAATTGGCTAAGTGTGGAGAGCCAAAGTATAGTGAAACGTGGACTGCGAAAGGTTTTGGTAATGCTTTGAATAGGAGATTGGGAACCGTAGGGTTATGGATTGAACCAAGACCACAACAGCAACCACCACAACAGCAAGGGAATATACCAATGGAGAACGTGCAAATGGGTACGTCCAGTAGTTTTGATTCAGGATGGGGAGAGTGGAACCAACATCTAGATGAGATTCAATGTAGGGATGTGTGGAGAGATTCGATGATGTTAAGGAACAACTACATCAATGATTATTCGATGCCTATCTTTCAACACATGGCTCGAGAAGCCAATTACGAGTTGCCACCCTACAATCCACCAAATGTTCCACCATATCCTTTTCCTTACACTTCATATCCTGGACCCTATCCGTATCCATATCCTGGGTACGCACCGTTTCCTGATCCAATACCCCCATATGGTCGATTGCCTGAAGCTGGAGGAGCAAGTTATGAAGTTGGAGGATCATCATCAGGAGTTGGAGGTAAGAAGAAAAAGAGGAGAGTTCGTTCAGAAATCATAGACGAAAACTATGTAACCGAAAGTGATGATGATGATGAGTTTGACGATGAAGAAGGAGAAGAAATGAGCGAGGATGACGAGTGATTATGGGTCATTCGAGAGTTATGGTTTCAAAAACAATGGTCATGATGTGTTTTAAACTATTTCTATCTTTTGATTGATTTTCTTTAGGATGTTTGGTATATTTTGGTTTTATCTAGTTTTTTTTAGTAGTTTTGTTTGTTTTGTGCATTTCGTGTTGCAGTTTTTGTTTGCAGGATGGATATGTTGGAAGCTTATTGATGGTCAAATATTTCGAGTTGGATAACTCACAGGCTTGCTAATGACCCAATGTGCTTATTGCATATTTTATTCCGTGGTATCTTTTAACTATTTCTTTTTCCCATTTTCTTTACTTTGAAGTTCATTTTTCATTACATTGAGGACAATGCAAAACTTAAGTATGGGGGAGGGAAGAAAATAGGAAAATGATACGCATTTTTTATTTTTTTTAGATAACTTTTGGATGCAAGTGATTAGAAGAAATTCGCCCTTGATGGTCTAATGGTTTTTCGCGCGTTACTGATAATTAAAATACATAATTTGGGATTTCAATGGTAAAATGAGGTTTTTGAAAATTTTTAGATTTGAACCAAATTACTGAAATAATTCATTTTGGATTCGATAGCATTTTCTAGCATGCATAATAGCCTTTTTCCCACATTTTTGTGAGGTATCTTTTTGTATGAAACATCTTTTGTTTTATATTTGCTATGAGTGTGCCGGTGATTATGTCGATTCTAGAACTTGTACTAGTTATGCATTACGGTTAAAATCACTTTCGAGTGATCTAATTATTTTCAAGTGATAAGAGGCATTTTAGGAATAACCAAATGGCCTTCCATTTTTACATCTAATGATATATTAGCTGACCACATCGGTTAGTTAACCACCCACATGGACCCATTTTGTTAGTGCTCATTTTTAGCACTAGATACCCCTAGTTACACCTTCTGAGCCATTCTTTTTTTTCGTTTTTGTTAAATCCAGAAAAATACAAAAATATTTTACACCTTTAAACCTTAGCCAACCCTTATCAAGTCTAATGGTTTGTTGCTAGTTGTTTGGAATGATTGGATTGTTTTTGATGATTATGAGTTAGATACACTTTACCATTCGTGTGTGCCATTTCGACAAAGACGAAGGATGCATACTTTTTATTTGTATTTTTGTGGTGATGCTTATGCGAAGTGTGGGGGAGTTGTGATAGAAAAAAAAAAAAAAAAAAAAAAAAAAAAAAAAAAAAAAAAAACTGACAGTTATAGCCAATGCGCTATATTATTATGAAGATGAAGGAAGATGAAGTATGTTTGAGTTATCGATTAGCCAATGTGCTAAGACGTGATATATATATATTTGATAATCGATATGAGAAGAGGAGTAATAATCATTTTTCGGGATTGTGGTTTGTATGATGACTAGCACCATGGAGGTTTGGACTTGATTTTATTTTATTTTAAACCAATTTCATTAACTATCCCATGTCTTATCCATACCTATTATGAACCCATAGCCTTATCGTTATAACCCGAATAAAAGACCTCTTTGATGAATTTATTTTCTTTGTTTTGATACTTGTACAAGCTTATGGTAAAAAGCATTGATCATGACTAGGCATTGAGTGATATACCCACCAATATATGAGTGTTGAGTGAAATCTTAAAGCCACTTGTGAGGTATCCTAGTTATGTTATCTAAAGTGTTTGGTTCATTTTTAGAAGATTTTCTCATATTATAAGCAAAATAATAATTATCGTTTATGGTAATTGTTACATTTTCTGAAACATGGTGTTATGGACCATGGAAATCAATCTTTGCAAATGTTTGACCTACTCGAGGGCGAGTAGAGCTTAAGTGTGGGGGAATTTGATAACGTCTAAAATGAACATGTTTTTAGTAGCGTTATTGTCAGTTTTGTGCATGATATTCGGCTATATTTACTCATAACTATTGCAAAAGTGCAAAGATGCGTCTTGTGTATGTATATGTAGCCAGGTATTGCGAATATTGAAGAAATGAAGTTTTTATGCACATTTGGAAGCGTCTAAAGGAAGGAAGTTGAGATTGGAAGCTTGTGGACTCAATGATATGGAAGCGTAGTGATTTCGAAGCATCTACAGCAAGGAAAGATCAAGTTTGGCTTTGGAAATCATTAACGTAAGCAAAGAACGAAGCGTAAAGGGAAAAGTCAGCAAAAAGTCAAAAGGAGCAAAACCCAGCCGTTCGGTCGCAACCCGCAACCGGATCCGGCTGGGCTAATGGTCAAAGCTGTGACCGATTCGGTCGACATAGAAACCGATCCGGTTTCTGGCACTGCAGTTACACAATTCGCATTTATTGTTGTCTTAACTCCCCATAATCATTAGAGTCCGATCATTTCTTGATATTAACTTGGAGAGAACGTTTTTTGGGCAGTTAAGCAAGTGCTTTGGCTATTTAAAGGACCTAGTACTTGTATACTAAAGTGACACAACAAATAGAGTATTAGTTTACACCAAAACTCATACTTACCCATTTATTTCAACCCAAAAGCTTAGTAGTTACTGGAAAACGTCCAGAAGCAAGGAAGGAACCATTCTTGTCCATTGTTTCGGTAGTTTGGAGTTGTGCGGTGATCCTAGGTGATTGGAGGCGCGTGGTTGCTACATTCCACGATTTCTAATTCTTGTAATCACAAAAGATTAGGTATTCTATGAACTTTGTTATGGAAATCTATTCTCTTGAATTGTTTGAATTACCTTGTTATGACTTGTGTTTAGATATGATTGTTTTCATGGAGTAGTTTGTGTTATACTTGTGTGTTGGAATGTGATTAATCATCATAATGTTCTCAAAATGTGATGCATGTATATATGATCTTGTTTAAATGAGTTTGTTGGAAAAATACTAGTCTTGGATTGATTTGTCAATAAAACATGTTTTAAGAAAAAGGACCGAAAGGATTTCTCTTGTGTTTTATTCCAAAAAGTGTTGTGACAAACTAGTATGGGGATATGGTGATTGACATCCACCATGTTTTGCTTATTAAAACAAGACTAGGAAAGTTTTCATCACGAAGGGTCGAAAGATTCGTAAGAACAAATTTAATGAGAGCATGTTGCAAACAAATGGAATTTTTATAGGATAATCATTGGGATAAGGACCGAAAGGATTACCTAAATGTTTTTGTTCTTAGAATGATTTTTACAAACAAATACCATGGTTGGGGAATCATTTGCTTATGATTTGTGCATCATAATAAGAGTATACACCAAACCTTTATGAACATTATCTATGGTTGATTATGAGACTTCACACAAGTATATATTTTTATTCTTGATTCGTATTTTCACTAGAATACTTATTCGAGAGAGCCTTGACAAGCTTTCTTGTTAGAAACTTTTTAATAAAATCTATTTCAAAACAAAAATCCCTTGGGACGATCTCGACTTACCAAAACGTTACTATTGCGGACGAGTATACTTGCTCGTATGTGTTAAAAGGTTATACGGTTAATTCGTGATTATAAATTTTTAAAACTTGCACCAACCGGAGCACATCAAGGACCTAGGCTGCCATTTTCACAAAGTTGTTCCAAGGGACAAAAAGTGACAAGTTTCAATAATTCAAGGACCAAACTTGACATTTTCAAATTTCCAAGGACCATTTTTGCCAATTTTTAAACTTGGAGGACCAAACTTGTAATTTCTCAAAACTTTTGACATTTTTCACCAAAGGACTAATTTTGACAACTTATGATTTTAAAAGGATCTTTGGTGATTTTTCTTTTGAAATTATGTGCTCAGGGACTATTTCTGACAACTTTTGAAACTTGGGGGACTGAAACTGCCAATTATGCAAACTTAGCTCATTTTTCATCTGATTTTGAACATTTTGCATCTGAAACATATAAAATGCAATTTTGGAATATTTTTAGTATTTTGATGCATTTGTGAGCATTTTTAAGTGTTTTGCAGTTCAGATTGACCTAAAAATGATGAGTATTTACACACTCATCATCCACATTCATCTTAATAGCATCATGACCAAACATATCATTTACCTTCGAAGGAACTTGAATTTTTCCTCCATATTTTATTGGCTTTCTATCGTTATCTAAGAACACATGTTTGCCTCCCAGTATTAGCTTTTCATAGTTTCAAATCTTAGCATCTAATGAGGCATTCGTGTCTTCCTAACTATTATTAATAGCGCTAGACGTATCAGTAGTTGTTTTAGGATCTAATGGGACATTCACTTCCTCACTGTTTCTGATTTTTGATGAATCACTAACACCCTCATTCACCTTTGACACCACACCTCTAGGACCCTCACCCATCATAAACAAGTAATCAGAACCCTTCTTCTTAGAGTAAACATGATTGGCAGTGAAGTTATGTGATTTAAAATTGAGGAATTTAAGGAAAAGGTTTTTAAGGATTTTATGGATGTGTTTAATCGCAACCCTTGTACTTAGAGTTAACATGCTACCCTTAGAATCGCGATAATATGGAATGGAAGACGTGTCTTCCAACACTTTAGATGTGTCGTTCTAAAGCACCCACATGTGACACGTCGTTGGCTCATTTTTGGGAGAAGTCGTTCGACCACAAAACCGAATTGAGTATATCCTTGAGCTACAAGTCTAGCTTAATTGTTGATGACAATCCCTCTCTCATCTTTTCTATTTTTGAAAATCCACTTAGTACCAATCACCCTTACTCCCTTAGGCAAATCTACAAGCATCCAGACCTTCTGTATTTTGAACTGCAGAAGCTCTTCCTGCATAACTTCCACTGATTCGTTTGGAATAGTATATATAATATCAAATATAGATAAACGCGCGAATCGACAAGTAAACCATTTAGAAAAAAGGTCAACACACAAAACTCGAAAATACGATATATGATACCGGGCAAGTGATACCCGGGTCGTTTCCCAACGAAGTGTGAACTGAGGATTTCGTTTCAGGTTTGGTATTAAAATGCTTGAATTCGGGTTTTCACGTTTTTGGTTGGTTTTCTAAGTTTTAATTAAGACACGGGAATGTAAATAAGGCAAGAAATAAAGGCAATTACTAAATAAGCAACTAATAAGCACATAAGTTAAGAAAACAACTCTCAATTAAGTCCTAACGCGAATTAAATTAAAAACGAGCTTAACCGGGAACGTAACGAGCCCGGAAAAACCAAATTTTCAAATTTTAACCCTACGAGAGCAATTTTATTTTTCCTAAGACCTAAATGACTAAAAATAATTTTAGAAAAAACCTGGATATTTTTTTGAATTTTATTTTATTTTTTATGAATTAACAACTATTTTAGTCTAAAGAAATTATAAAAAATACAAAACTTAATTGGAAAAATCTGAAATTTGTATAAAAAGTACTTTAAGATATTAGGATTCAAGGAAAATTAAAAGTGGAAAAACATCTTATCTAAATAAGCAGTTAATAAGCTAAAAGGACAATTAAGCTTAAACTGGAAAAAGAGTGTTGATAACATCAAATAGTCCTGAATATTAAGTGTCAATTTTCCCCGATAATGCTCGTATTTTATATCATTTATATGGATTTACGCTTGTTTTCCTCTATATTTCACTTTCAGGTAAATTACGAGCCTTCGAGCTAATGAGACGCGGATTTGTAGAGTTTATTAAAGATATATGATAGTATGCCTATTTTGAAGTAATTACGGCATAACTCTTCTCTCACATTACGCCGTAACAGAAGCGTGACTCAGAAAACCAACTCAACAGAAGATTACGGCGTAACTCCATCTTAGGATTACGCCGTAACTAATTAGGTCAAATGATGTTCCACGCCGCTGCAACCTACGCCGTAACTCTTTCCACAAATACGGTGTAACCATGATTTATTGAAGATACGACGTAACTCATTCCAGATGTTACTCCGTAACCAGCTTCTCCAGAGCAAAATATGAAGATATTGATGTTACGGCGTAACTCTCATATTAAGTTACGCCGTAACCAGATCTGGCCTATAAATACCGCCCAAAATTCTGCATTTCTCATCATTCACTCCACACACAAAAGCAGAGAACATGGGTAGGTGGCTCAAGGTAGATCTTGAGGATCATTCTGACCCATCTCCAAGGGAGAAATCACTCCCTAATGATAAGCATTAGCAATTTATCATTTCTTTTACTTTCAATTCATGTATTTTATTATGTCAAACATTGAATCGATTGTTTCAGTTAATATGAGCGGCTAAGCACCTCTAGTGCTAGCCTAGTTATGATTCCTTAATTGTTTTGTTTATGTTTACATTGCTTCCGTATTATTGTTTCTAGTGTATGCATGCATAGTTTGTTGGTAGCTACCCTTGTTTCGGTAGTTTTGAATGGCGGTAGTGTCTAGTTGCTTAGGAGATATGACCAACTGACCCTAAGTAGGTAGACTGAGTGGGAAGGGTAAGAATTGACCAACTGGCGACCCTTCTTCGCTTGTGCGATTTGACCAACTGGTCACTTATCGTTTGGATGAACTTAAGAAGTTAGGGATGAGTGTTTAAGATGATAGCGCCCAGGCACTCATTGTTATGAATATTGCATGTAGCGGAACTTAATGACTTGGCTTAGGGGACTAAAAACAACTGGACTTTCATGGGTAGTAGCTTGATCTCCGGTGGAAACCTTTGCTGATAGGTTAGGACGAACTGACCAAATATTGTCCTAGCGACTTAAAACTCCACTTGAAGCAATTGGAAGTAATTAAACGTGAACTTAACATGATAGGATGAGTAACTAGGTTAGCACACTTCTCCTCTGTTGATCACAACCCCCGCCTTTATTTGCTTTCTTGCATTTCTTGCTTTAGTGGTTAATTAATCATTTCAATCTTAAAACCAATTAAAATCTGTGACACCTAGACTTAATTAGAATCTGCTCACATAGCTCTTGGGACGACCTCGGTTTTACCGAATACTACACTACACATGATCTGGTACACTGCCCGTTAGTGCATTAGGGTAGACCATAGGTATAACGAGACACTTATAAATATTAAAACCTAGTCAATAAATCCTGCATCAAGTTTTTGGCGCCGCTGCCGGGGAGTTATATTAAGATTTTCGTTAAGTCTTTCATTTTTGTTTTGTTTTAAATTCTCTCAGATTTCTCACAATTTCTTTTCAAGTTTCAGGTACCATGGAAGTTGTTAACATTGATGACCTCACTCTTGAGGAATATTTGGCGTTGACAAGAGAAGAACAAGGGTCGGGTCTTGTAAGACCGGCGATTGGAGCTAACGTCCATTTCGAGATTAAAGAGCAATTTATGAGGGAGCTTCGTGCTAACCCTTTTTCAGGAAACAGGGACGAAGATGCGTATGAACACATTGAGAATGTCTTGTACATCGCAATCCTTTTCAAGATTCCTCGTGTTTCTCATGACGCTGTTATGCTAAGAGTGTTCCCCATGACTCTTACTGGGGGAGCAAGAAGATGGATCGAAAGATTGCCCGCCAGGGCAGTTGATACATGGGCTTTTCTAAAAAAACATTTTATCCAAAAATATTGTCCTCCTTTGAAGATATCTAATCAGCTCATGGAGATCCATAATTTCAAACAAGATGACGATGAAACATTGTATCAAGCTTGGGATAGATACAACGATCTCCTCTACAAGTTTCCGAATCATGACCTGAACAACCAGCAAAAGGTCAACATCTTTTACAAAGGTATCAACATAACTACAAGACAGATGCCGGACTACCAAGGACCAATTCTGAGCATGAATCCTAATCTTGCCATTGAAGTCATCCAAAAACTGTCCGAGCATTCCCAAAAGTGACACGATGGAGGAAGCAAGAGAAACCTAGGCGGAAGTCTTGATGGAATTGCCGCCATCACTAGCAAAATTAAAAATCTTGGTCGGGATATGCTCAAGCTCAGAGAATGTGTTCATGCCATCCAAGTAGGTTGCGAAGGCTGTGGAGGAGGACATCTCACAAAAAAAACTTCCTCACATTGACGAAGATAGCACAGTTGAAGAAGCTAATATGGAGAAAATCGACCGTTTTATGGGGATAATCATAATAGTAATGGCTATCGTGGAGGACCTCTTGGAAATTACAACCGTGGGCCTTATAAAGGAAGAAAGCCCAGCATTGAAGAAACCATTAACAAAATTCTGGAAGCCTCAGCCCAAAGACAAAAAGAACAAGATGAATGGCTAAAAGATTTCCAGGAAAACACAAATAGAAGCCTCTCCAATCACGACACATCCTTAAAATACCTAGAAACAATGGTGGAGAAGCTTAGTGAAAAGGTAAAGAAAAATAACACTAAACTGGAAGGGACAAAACCTATGGTGGTGTGCAAGGCCGTTTTTTCTGATGAAGATGTAAAGTTACAAGTTGATAATCTTCATTCTTCAACAAACAATTCGGATACTGCTGAGAATTTCGGCGACAGTACGCAGATACGCCGTAACACTTCTAATGAGTTACGGCGTAACCAGGGGTTAAATAGCGAACGAAGAACAATAGATGAGAAAGATATTGATGGTTTTGACGGAAGTCAGTTACGCCGTAACAAAACCTCAGAGCTACGGCGTAACTGGGATACATGGTTTGTGTTGGGTTTTAGGTTCCTTGGATTTGATGAGACAAAATAAATACAAGAATGAAACAAAGGGACTTAAAGTGACAAAGAAGAAATCTACAAAAAGATGGAAGGACTTGCTTGCAAAAGAATATTTATTATTTAGTCCTTCGTAGTATTTTGTAAACCCTAATCCTCTAGTATATAAAGAGGACATGGGGTATAGGTTTTATATATAAGTCTTCCATAATGTAATTAAAGGTGTGTGTGCTTGTAACCTAGACGTGTAGTTTATTGTAAACGTCTAAGTTAGTTGTTTACCTCCAAGATCTAAGGTGTCTTAGATCCCTGTTACAGTTAGGTAACACGTATTATTCTGATCAAATAATATTTGGAGGAGATTGGGTGAAAGTAAAACCTTGTCTCAATAACATATAATGTTCTTATTATTCCGCTGCATATTGTGTATGTTATTGTTAAACCCTAGAGCTTATAAACGATCACGAAACTATCTTCATCATATTTTTAGTTTCCATAAGTGGTATCAGAGCTTGTGATCTAGATACTGTAACCAAGAAGAAGTTCTATTCAAGAAAGCTAAGATGTCTGACGAAACTCACATGGTGACTGCATCAAAGGTTCCCATGCTCAAACATGGTGAGTATCAAATCTGGAGAATGCGAATGAGGCAATACATTCGTATGATTGACTATGCCATCTGGGATGTCGTTGAAAAAGGTGATACTCTTCCTTTGAAGGGTGCTAATGGTAAAGCCATAGAAATTGTAAGTGAAGTTGATAAGGCTAAAAGGAAATTGGAGATTAAAGCTCATAGTATTCTCTCTATGGGAATACCTAATGAGTATGCTTTGGACTTTGAAAGATATGAGTCTGCTAAAGAGTTACTGGATGCTCTTGAGACAAGGTTTGCTGGTAATGAAGCTACAAAGAAATCAAGAAATAATATGCTCAAGCATCAGCTTGAAAACTTCATTGCTCTTAGTGGAGAAAAACTTGATGGCACTTACAACAGGCTTCAAAAACTGATTAGCCAATTGAAGTCAGTAGACTATAATCCTATTCAAGAAGATATAAATTTGAAGTTCATTTGAAGTTTATCTCCTGAATGGGCTGTTCATACAATTGTGTGGAGAAATAAGGTGGACTTTGATAAAATGACTCTAGACAATCTCTACAACAACTTGAAAGTTTATGAGTCTGAGAATAACATTGCTGGTGCATCTTCTGCTAATCAAAACCTTGCTTTTGTTTCTACTAATCACAAAAGTCCACATGATGTATCCACTGCTGCCTATGGTATAACCACGACTATTGCAAACAAAACCACTGTTAGTGATACTGTCAGTGATGGTGCAATTTGTGCTTTTCTGTCAGATTTAACTACCAGTGTTGATATTTTGAATCAAGATCTAGATCAAATTGATCCTGATGATCTTGATGAGATTAATCTTCAATGGCAAATGGCAATGTTGACTCTCCAAGCAAGGAAGTTTCTGAGGAGGACTGGAAGACAGGTTAGGTATGATGGTCAAAGGAGAGCTGGGTTCGACAAAAGCAAGATGGAGTGCTTTAACTGCAAGAAGAAAGGTCACTTTGCAAGGGAATGTCAAGCTCCTAAGAGAATTAAAGGCATTAAGAAGACTACAGAAGAGCCTGCTGCTTCCTCAGCTTTGGTTGCACAAGATGGGATTGGTGATTATGATTGGAGTGATCAGATTGAAGAAGGTCCCAATGCAGCTTTTCTTGCTAGTGAAGCTTCAAAAGAGCATAACTTTGCTCTTATGGCCTATGCTTCATCTTCTGGTTCAGATTCTGAGGTATCCAATGATTCTACTTGTTCTTTTAAATCATGTCATGATAACTTAGAATCTCAAAAAGCTATCACTGAGAGTATGAGGAAAGAAGTAGAAAGACTGACTATGGACAATCTAGGTTATAGAGTTGGTCTAGAAAGTGTTGAAGAGAAGCTAAAGTTCTGTATTAAATGTGAGTTTGAGTATGTTGATAAAATTAATATACTAGGTGGTGAAATTAATCTTAAGGATAGAGAGATTAAGATGCTTAAAGATAATCTAGCAGAGGCAGAGAGTGAAAAACAAAAGGCCCTAGAAGAAAAAGAAAAACATGTTGTTAGGGTAGCTAAAACACAATTTGCTTCTGATCTGGTTCATAAATCAATAGAGAGTCATGTAATGAAAAAGGGTTCTGGGATAGGATACAATGATAGGCCACCACCATCTCTTATGAAACATGCTCCACCTGCAAAAGAGCTCTCATTTAGCAGTGAATTTAGCTTCAATAAACCTGTAGGTGAGACTAACAAGATTGAATCACCTAAGATAGGTTCTGATAAGTCATCTGATGCTCCCATAATTGAAGATTGGGAATCAGATTCTGAGGAAGATAGATCTGAATCAACTCAACCTGAAAAGATAGAGCATGTTAAGAAAGTTGATTCTAAACAAGTCAACCTTGTACCTAGATTTGGAGCTCAAATTGCTAAGAGAGTAGTTGAGTACAAGGAAGTACCTAGGGAACAGATGAAAAGATTTATACCTAGGGGAAACCAGAGAAACTTCAACGGACTAATTTCAATCAGATTAGGAGATGAGTTTCAATGTGTTAAAAAGGCTTGTTATATATGTGGTAGTTTTGAGCACTTACAGAGAAATTGTTATAAAAATAGACCACAAGTTTGGAATCATTGGAGGAGGGTAAATCATCAAAACTTTTCAAAGAAAACAAACCCTCATCCTAACAAAAACATGATTCCTAGGGAAGTATTGATGAGGAATGGGAATACAAAATCAATAGTCACTACTGCACCTAAATGGTTCCAACCACTGCTAAGCAAAATATAAACACGGCTAAGCTGAATCAAACCACTGTTAAGAAAAATATCACCACTGATACAAAAGAAGTTTTAAAAATTCCAAAGGTGATTACTGACACAGTGGTTGGAAATCATTTTTATGCTGTTAAGGCTTCAGCTAGTTGGCAATGGAAGCCTAAGACCAAGGTTTTACCACATGTCAACTGTGCATCAATGGACCTAAAGAAATTTTAATATTTTGATGCACAGGGCAGACACAAGTCAGTATTGGCTTGGGTCCACAAAAGGAACTAATTTGTGGAATTTCATGTGCAGGGCAATCTACATGATGAGCTAAAAGTTAAAGGAGTTTTTGATAGTGGTTGCTCTGGGCACATGACTTAGGATAGGATATGTTGCATTTGGCAATGATCTAAAGGGAGGAAAGATACTTGGCAGAGGCACAATCAGAACAGGGAATTTAGACTTTGAAAAAGTCTATCTGGTACAGGGACTTAAGTATAATCTATTCAGTGTTTCTCAAATGTGTGATAAGAAAAACTGGGTACTTTTTGGGGAAACTGAGTGTGTGGTGTTGTCTCTTGAGTTTAAGATGCCTGATGAGAAGTTTATACAACTTAGGGTACCTAGGAAGGAAAATATATATTGTTTTGATCTTAAAGATGTTCTTCCTAATAGGTCGTTATGTTTGTTTGCTAAAGCATCTGTTGATGAGTCAAAATTGTGGCATAGAAGGCTAGGTCACCTCAATTACAAAACAATCAATAAACTGGTAAAAGGAAACTTAGTGAGAGGGTTACCTTCAAAGGTTTTTGAGTGTAAGGAACTGTGTGTGGCCTGTCAAAAAGGTAAACAACATAGAGCTTCTTGTAAGACCAAAATTGTAAACACCATCACACAACCACTGTTTATGCTTCATATGGACTTATTTGGACCTACCTTTGTTAGAAGTTTAAACTATAAACAGTACTGCCTAGCTATTACTGATGATTATAGTAGATTTTCTTGGGTATACTTTTTGGCTGCTAAGAGTGAGACTAGTGAGATCCTCAAGAGTTTCATTACTAGGATAGAAAATCTAGTAAACCATAAGGTCAAGGTAATCAGATGTGATAATGGAACTGAGTTTAAGAATGATGTGATGAATCAGTTCTGTGTAGCTAAGGGTATAGAGAGACAGTTTAGTGTTGCTAGAACACCACAACAAAATGGTGTAGCTGAAAGGAAAAATAGAACACTAATTGAAGCTGCTAGGACAATGTTGTCAGAGTCTAAGTTACCAACTACCGTTTGGGCTGAAGCTGTAGGAACTGCATGTTATGTGCAGAACAGAAGTAAGGTAGTGAAGCCTCATAACAAGACCCCCTATGAGCTATTACATGATAGGAAGCCAATGATTGCATTCCTAAAACCTTTTGGGTGTCCTGTTACCATCTTGAATACCATAGACTACCTAGGCAAGTTTCAAGAAAAAGCTGATGATGGATACCTTTTAGGCTACTCTTCAAATAGTAAAGCCTTTAGAGTATACAATAGGAGGACTAGAATTGTTGAAGAGAATCTACATGTTCAATTCAGTGAAAATACTCCTAGTGTTGAGACCAAAGGACCAGATTGGCTGTTTAACATTGATATGCTAACCAAATCTATGAATTATGAGCCTATCATTGCAGGAACTTCCACTAATGTTAATGCAGGTACACAAAAGGATTCTGAGGCAGAGACACCTTCCAAGGAAGCTGATTCTCCAAAGGAGTTCTATTTGGTTGAAAAGTGGAAAGCTGGTTCTGTTCCTTCCATCATTCACAAGCAAGGTCCCAATGATGATGATGTACTGAATAATGAAGGCAATGTTAATCATCATCAAGATAAGGATGAGTTGTTGAAAGATAACTCAGTGTCGGTAAAAGAAATTGAAAAGAAGAAAAAGCATTCTGCAAGCACTGCTAAGCCAACTGAAAGCACTGCTAAGCCATCTTCTACCACTGATAGGTCAAGGGAAATCCCTGCTGCAAGTACTGATGATAGTACTTTCTTTGGACCAAATGCAAAGCCATTATTTGGTGATGAGGAGTATCCACATGATCCTAATATGCCTGCTTTGATTGAAATTGATACTCCTACTGATGATGAAGACATGGATGATTTCTTTAATGCTGATTTGTCTAATTTGGAAACTGTCATTCATGAGAGTCCAATCACCACTACAAGGATTCACAAGATTCATCCTAAGGAAAAAATACTTGGAAACTTGAATACTCCAGTTCAAACAAGAAGCAGGGTTAAGAACACTGAACCCTTTCCTGAACATGGGTTCTTTGCAAGATCACTTCACAAAAGAAACAGTCATAAAGATCTGCAAAACTGCCTGTTTGCTTGTTTTCTGTCTCAAAAGGAGCCCAAGGGAGTTGAAGAAGCTTTATCAGAAGAAGGCTAGGTAGAATCAATGCAAGAGGAGCTTCTTCAGTTTAAGCTTCAAAAGGTTTGAACATTGGTTGATCTTCCTAATGGTAAGAGGGCAATTGGGACTAAATGGGTGTTCAGAAACAAGAGGGATGAAACAGGAATTGTTGTAAGAAACAAATCAAGGTTGGTTGCTCAAGGATACACACAAACTGAAGGTTTGGATTATGATGAAGTGTTTGCTCCAGTTGTAAGAATAGAGGCTATCAGATTATTTTTGGCTTATGCTTCATTCAAGAATTTTTTTGTGTATCAGATTGATGTTAAAAGTGCATTTTTGTATGGCACAATTGATGAGGAGGTTTATGTTTGTCAACCTCCTGGTTTTGAAGATCCTGATCATCCTGACAAGGTTTACAGGGTGAGGAAGGCTATGTATGGGTTGCATCAAGCTCCTAGGGCATGGTATGAGTGCCTGTCTACTTATTTGATGGACAATGGGTTTAAAAGAGGGCTGATTGATAAAACTTTGTTCATTAGAAAGCACAAAGATGATATTTTAATGGTTCAGGTTTATGTAGATGACATCATCTTTGGCTCAACAAACAAGGAGCTATGCAGGGATTTTGAGAATCTTATGCATGATAAGTTTCAGATGAGTTCTATGGGAGAACTCACTTTCTTTTTGGGGCTACAGGTTCAACAAAGGACTCATGGTATTTTCATTAGTCAAGACAAGTATGTAGCAGATGTTTTGAAGAAGTTTGGGTTTCAAGATGTAAAGAGTGCAAGTACACCTATGGAGACTCAGAAACCTCTGCTACCAGATGATGGAAGTCCCAAAGTTGATTTGAAGTTGTACAGGTCCATGATTGGATCTTTGATGTATCTCACAACATCTAGGCCAGATATTATGTTCTCAGTATGTGTGTGTGCAAGATTTCAAGTCACACCTAATACCTCACACATGAATGCTGTTAAGAGGATCTTTAGATATCTTAAAGGTCATCCTAAATTGGGCCTTTGGTACTCTAAGGATTCCCCTTTTGATTTGGTGGCCTACACAGATAGTGACTATGCTGGTGCTAGTTTGGATAGGAAGTCTACTACTGGAGGATGTCAGTTTTTGGGAAGCAGACTTATTTCATGGCAGTGTAAAAAGCAAACTATTGTGGCAAATTCTACAACTAAAGCTGAATATGTGGTTGCTGCTAGTTGCTGTGGTCAAGTTCTTTGGATTCAGAATCAATTGCTGGATTTTGGCTACAATTTTATGCATACTAAGATTTACATTGATAATAACAGTACAATTTGCATCATTAAAAATCCTGTTTTACATTCTAGAACTAAACATATTGAGATAAAGCATCATTTCATTAGAGATTGTAATGAGAAAAGGCTGATTCAAATGGTAAAAATCCATACTTATTTCAATGTTGCTGATCTTCTCACCAAAACTTTTGATGTGGGGAGGTTTCAGTACCTTGTTGTTAGTATTGGAATGATTAATCTCTAAACTCTCAAATTGTTTTGTACCAGTTTGTATAAGTATTGGACAGTTATTATGTAATCTTAGTATTGCTATTTTTGTTTCTAACCACTGATAGGTGTGTTTAAACCACTGGTTGTTGCTCTGTTTTTCCACTAACCATTTTGCAGATAAAAGAAAGTTCATTATAGAAGCAAAAGAAGTACTGAAGTTAAATTGTTCATTCATTCAAGAAACAGTTAACAGCTTACAATGAAACTTCAAGTGCAAATTAAAAGACTAGTTCTATACATGATTTTCTACTACTATCCTAGCCCACAACTTCTATTACAGCTGTTGGATATGCATGACGAGCTAAGGATCAAAATGGAAAGGATGGATCAAGGAAACCAAGAATGATGAAGATGAATACAGTAGATGAAGCACAAAGGACATAGTCATATCATACTTTCATCTACTGGTTTCACCAAAAAGCATCACTCCATCTTCCTTTTTCCCTTCCCCCTCACGATATGTGAAGAAGCACCACAACTTGGTGCAGGAAGACCAAGAATCACCTCTCTGTCATTTGGGAGTGGTGGATTTCTTGCTCGTGGTCTTGGTTGGGGTTGAGATGATGAAGGTTGGGGGTTTGAAGTTCTCTTCTTAGAGGAGTCATCAGAGTCCTCAGAAGCCTCACTTGGATTCAACACACTATCATCTTCAGATGATGGAATAAATGGGGATTTTTTTGGTCGTGGTTCTTGTGGAGGGATGTACAGACGCCATGGATCACACTCTTCACTTGATGATGATGATGAGGATGAGGAGGATGTTAGATCAATGACTTATGGTTTATTCCAACTAGGGTTCCACATGGTGATTGTGGTTGATTATGGATGTTTGGAGACATTAGGGTTTTGGTTTTGATTGATATGTGTGAGATGAGATTTGGGTTCTTTTTATAAGCAAAGATATGGCTTATGTGAGTAAATGAGGGGATGGTTAGATGTGGTTGCGGAGTTAATGAGTTCCTTGGGTTTTGAACTAATATTAATCCTGGCAGTTGACCATATTGACTTATCTTTGTTAACCACGGATAGGTCATTTGGAACCACTGCTGGCTTTTTCTAACCACAGATAATAATGACTTTCCTCTATGTGTTTGGTTTGTATTTTTGTCTTGCAGGTATGAAGGATAAGTGTCCATTGGAGCTGCTGATATGTTAGCTGCTAGTGTTTGTTATAAAAAAATTAAAAAAAATAAAAAATAAAAAAAAATTGTGTAATCCTTCATATTTGTGTGAGCTCTCGTTTATGTTGACACAGATTTGCTTGCTGTATCTTTTGGACATTTGGTTGAAGTGATGCAATGTATCCACTGATGGTGTGTTTTAAATCACGGATAGCTGTTCTGAAACCTCGGATAGCATGTTGCTTTGTTTTGAATACTACAGGGGCTGTTTGGTAACTTTGGCAAAAGTATTTTATCTCCCCAAATCACGGATGGATCATTTATTTGGTCTTCAAACCAATTCCAGTTGGCGCTCAACATAAACCCTAATCACTTTACTTTGCATAATTCACAAAACCCACATCATACCCATCATTAATCAAAATGGCGGAAAAGTATTCCAACACACATAATCTTGTTGCTATTCTCACCAAAAATGATCGATCTGAAGGTTTTCATCAAATGATTGATTTCCTTGTTCACAGTCCTATTCACTATGCATTAACTGTCACACCAACCATCCTTAAAGCCTACATACATCAGTTCTGGAGGAATGCTAAGCTTGAAGAGGTTGAAGGAGTTGAAGTGTTTAGCACTGTTGGGAATGAAAATGCTATTTCAGTTGATGAGGAGATCATTATGGGAGTTTCAAAGTTTGATGATGCTGATGGTATTGATAATCTTTCAGATGCTGAGATTGTAGCTGGTTTAGAAAGGTTAGGATATACACACAGGGGTGATAAGGTACAATTTTTTAAGAGTTTGTTTTCACCACAATGGAAGTTTCTTATTCATACCTTGTTGATGTGTATGAGTAATAAGACAACTGGGTTTAATGACTTTCCTTCCAAAATTGCTACTGCTGTAATTTGTTTATCAGATGGAAGAAAGTTCAATTGGTCTAGGATGATTTATGAGGGGTTAGTACAAAACATTAGGAAGAAGGGTAAATACTATTTGTATCCTAGGTTTGTTCAACTTATTGTGGAAAGCCAAATTGATGAACCTGTTGAGAATTCTAAAGAGTATGAAGTACATCATATGCTTCCTAAGGTTTTTGCACATATGAGGAATCAGAAACCAAATGTTCAAATTAGAGATGTTCCTTTGTTTCCTCATATGCTTATTTTGCCTACTGATCCTGAGTTTGATGAAGGTCTTGAATCCCAACCTATAGTCACTGAACCCACTGCTAGTACATCTGAACCCACGGCTAGTACACCTCAAAACACTGTTAGGCAAACCCAAACCACTGTTACACCTATGGACTAGGAGACAGAAGGGCACTAAGCTACCTCAGGCTGGTGTTAGTGGCGTTGTTCATGAGGCTGTCACATGGAGTGGAGGTGACATGATTGGAAGGGCTTCCGCTACTGATTCATGCTTAGATGCTAGTCATGATAGTGGAAACATAAATAAGACCCAACCTTTGGCAACTCCTAATGTGGAGAGTTCCTTGGAACTTAACACAGGTGGAGGAATCCCTAGCCAACTGGCTACTCAAGGGTGGATAGATGATCAGGCTAGGTCTGATGCTATGTTTACTATATCCAAGGATTTACCTCTCGGATCAGTTCACATAGCTCGAAGTGATGAGGATAGTTTAGAACATGAACATGAATTGACGGATCCTAAGCTGGTACATGATGCCTTTTCTAATGAACCACCTCTCGGACCAGTTCACATAGGTCGAAGTGGGGAGGATATTCTTGAACGTTTTAATGAATTGACGGATAAATGTGCCAAAATGGAGGAAACAATCTCAAGTCTTTAGGATCTGGCTGTGTTTTAGGGTAAAGATATTAGGAGATTGAAGCACAGGGTGTTGGTTTTAGAGAAGGTACGAAGACCTGGGATTGCTATTTTGAAAGCTATGAGAAGAAAGAAAAAGAAGGTGGACTTTTCTCCAGCTCTGAATATGGAGGATGTATCCAAACAGGGGAGGAGTGAAGAAGGCATGAATTCAGGGGAGGCTGTTGATGGATCTATGGAAGAAGATGTTGATAGTGGAGATCAAGATTTTTTGGTATCTGATAAAGATGGGAATGAGGCAGTTCTTGAAAATTTGAAGAATGTCTGCAACCACGGTTAGTACTCTTGTAACCACTGTTGCAGTTTCAGACATGGCAATTGTACCCACTACTATCATACCCACTGCTATCATAACCACTTCCACTGTTGTTACAACTCTCTCTGTATCACCACCTAAAAATAAAGAAGTTGAGAAAGAAGCTGCAAGTACATTGATAAATCTATGTAAAACCTCATCTATTTCTACACCCATCATTGCACCTGTTTTATCTGTTCAATATACTGCAACTAAACCCAAAGGAAAAAGTTTAGTTATTGGTGAACCTTTGAAGAAGAAAGTGGTTCAATCTGATATTGGAAAAGGTAAAGGGGTTGCAGTACCAGAGCTGAAGTTTAAAAGTAAAGCAGAACAAGAAGCTTATGATGCAGAGTATGCAAAAAGTATTATAGCTGATGAACAAGCAGTTTTAGAGAAAAGGAAGCAAGATGAAGAGGAAGCTAGTCAGAGATGGTTAGCTACATGGTATGAATCACAAAATTATCTTCAAGCTTCTGAATTAATTAATGATGAGTATACTGCACAAGAATGGGCTTTGTTGGATGATGAGGAAAAAGCTAGACTTTTGGGTGAATGGGCAAGGAAGGTTGGTAAAGAAAGGAAGCAAGTAATAAGAAAGAAACCTCCTTCAATTGCACAAATGAGGAATGTATTGATGAAGATTATTAAGAATTCAGGCATACATGTTCCTGATAATCTTAATAGGTGTTCTTTTGAAAGAATTTATGAGCTTTATGAGAGATGTATGGGATTAATAATGATGATTTCTGTCCAATGAATTCTAAAAAGGAAGAAGAGTGGATTAAAAAGGATGAAGAGTGGATTCAAAGTAAACGAAAGAGAAAATCTGAGGTTCAGGAGACATCTGATTCTAAAAGACTTAAAGTAGTTGAAGATGTTAATCAAATTATTTCTTATGAGTTTAAGCTTAAAGTTAGAAGTGAAGGAGTTTGGAAAATTCAAAGACTCAAGAATGAAGTTTATGAGTATAATAAATTTTCACAGATGCTTCAGTATTTTGATAGAGATGATTTGATGAATCTTTGGATACTTTACAAGAATAAGTTTGGTGAAGTACATCCAAATGATTATCATGAGAGACTGGTTTATCATCATTTGAAGATTTTATTTGAGCCTAGTCATGATGAACCTGAATGGAAAGGACTCTACAATGGTCAGGTTACAAGATGGTTTTTATATCAAACTTGTGGAGTTTATGTTTTAACTGTTTCTGGAGAAGTTATTCATATGCTTGTAGAAGGTGATTATCCTCAACTGAATAAGTATCCAGCAGTTATTGCTCAGATGTTGAAGCCTGGTATTATCAAGATGTTATTACCCTATGATGGTCAAGCGTACAATTTGTTGCTGAAGTATGAGAATATTCTTAAATCTGGTAAGTGTTTGGCTACATCCTCCAATCCAGATGTTTTGAGCTTAAAGGAAACTTGAGAATTCTGTTGGAATGTATCAAGTTTAGGGGAGGATTGTTGGGTTTTTGGTTCCTTGGATCAAGAATTATTCTAAGTACTGGAACCATGGACAGAGTTGATATAACCACGGACAGAAGAATGTAACCACGGATGATGACAAACAGCGGCTAGTAGTATTATGTAACTGCTGATAGACTATTGTAACCACTGCTAGTCTTTTATAGTCGGTTTAGTATTTTGTATTAGATAAATATGGAAAAGATATTTATCTTGTAGGTTACGTATTGTATAATGTAAAGGACTCCTTAGCCTATAAAAGGAGGTCCTAGGTTAGATTAGATACGTATGTTTTATATCTAAGGTCGATACACTTCAAGGTTGTAAAACCCTAATACTGGTTAGAGTATTCGTATTAATAATAATATTGAGGTGTTGAATGTTTACTGTTCTTCTTCTAAAGATTAAGTGTTAAATTCCGCGTAATACTTAATAAGTTCTTTGTTTAAGTCAGTTTCTATATTAGATCGTTTGCTCAACTAGGATCAACAATTGGTATCAGAGCTTGGGGAGTTCGTTACCTAGGGATTCGCAAGGTTTTATTGGTCGAAGAATGACGAAAAGAAGAAAAACTACGAATCTGAAAATTCGCGTATTTTTCTGCAGCACAGTTTTAAAAACGCGATAACTTTTCCTTAACCGTTGGATCGTGACGAAATTTTTGGTGGACATTCTATATATCTTCATCTAACTTTTCACCGGAGGGATTGTCGATCTGAGCTCTTAATCAAAAGTTATTCAGTGTCGAAGTTGGCTGCATAAACTAGTTTAATAATTCAAATTTTTTGGTTTTCATGCATATTCAACTTCTTGAATTTGTGTTACTTGTTCTAAGTCTTGATGGAGGTTGTTTATACATTGTGTGGTGTTTATGATTCATGGTTAGAAGCAACTTTCTTAGTGTTTTTACGAAACCACTTCTAGTGTTTTCTGAAACCACTGATAGTGTTTTTACGAAACCACTGATAGTGTTTTTACGAAACCACTTCTAGTGTTTTCTGAAACCACTGATAGTGTATTCTTGAAACCACTGATAGTGTATTCTCGAAACCACTGATAGTGTATTCTCGAAACCACTGATAGTGTATTCTCGAAACCACTGATAGTGTTTTCTCGAAACCACTGCTAGTGTTATTTCAATTCCATTGCTGGTGTTTCTTGTTCGTTTCTGCTGATGAGGTTTTGGAATTGAGGGGAAGCTGTACATGTTTTTGGTACTGAGATTTTTGGTGACACACACATGGGATTTTGGTTCGCACACACAAGAAGATTGGTATTTGTTCTTAAAGGTTTTAAAAAGCTCGTTTTTTTTATTGAAGAATTGATTACGAAGGAGGTTATTTATCACTTATTTGAAGGTGAAGTGGAATTACTTGGATATGTGTTTTATCATATCTTAAAAGTATCATACCTACTTTTAAGGTAACTTGTTCATGCTTAAAGGATGTTGACGAAGACTTGCAAAATCTAGTTTTCATAGGTCAAGGGGTGGATGGATGAAGACCTAGTTAACTATCACTTAAAGGAGTTACATTGTAGTACTCAGTGTCTCATTGAAGATGAGGATTTTGTCAAGAGATTGCGGTCTACTTATATGGTGTTAGTATAAGTTTGGAGTCAAGTGGATAGTACAAGCCATAAGACACAAGTTTGGGTCATTTTACTTCTTCATCAAATTTGTTATACTTGGTTTTCTTCACAAGTGATCATTACATAGAGCTTACTGATTTGAAGAATCATTTTCATGCATCACTCAAGGGGATGTTTCTACTGCTTAGATTCTCTATTTGTTGATAACAAAAAGAGGAAGAGATATTGGAGTGCGATGGCATGGATTAAGGGGAAGACAAAGGAAGACAAAAATGTTTCATTCATGATGAGATTTAAACATCTCAACTTCTGCTACTTGGTCTAGGGAAGTTCGTACACGACTTTTGTTTGTTTTGTCATCATCAAATAGGGGAAGATTGTTGGGTTTTAGGTTCCTTTGATTTGACGAGACAAAATAAATACAAGAATGAAATAAAGGGACTTAAAGTGACAAAGAAGAAATCTACAAAAAGATGGAAGGACTTGCTTGCAAAAGAATATTTATTATTTAGTCCTTCGTAGTATTTTGTAAACCCTAATCCTCTTGTATATAAAGAGGACATGGGGTGTAGGTTTTATACATAAGTCTTCCATAATGTAATTAAAGGTGTGTGTGCTTGTAACCTAGACGTGTAGTTTATTGTAAACGTCTAGGTTAGTTGTTTACCTCCAAGATCTAAGGTGTCTTAGATCCCTTTTACAGTTAGGTAACACGTATTATTCTGATCAAATAATATTTGGAGGAGATTGGGTGAAAGTAAAACCTTGTGTCAATAACATATAATGTTCTTATTATTCCGCTGCATATTATGTATGTTATTGTTAAACCCTAGAGCTTATAAACGATCACGAAACTATCTTCATCATGTTTTTAGTTTCCATAGTTTGATAAATTTCTCGAGCTAGATGAATCAAGGACGCATGTTATTAACGGGTGGTTGAATGATACTAACTTATGCCCTCAATCTCCATCCAAAAGGAAGTATCATTGGCGCAAAAAAAATACATGTAGCTAATGGTGCGATCTATGGGCCTCATGCAACCCTCGTAAAGAAATTTGTAATGGAGGAGATGATAATGAAAGGGTCAAGGATAAAAAAATACATGTGGCCTGCATTTACTGATGATGAAAGGTTGGCGAAGCTCTCATTCGAATAAGAGGAGGAACCACCTATTATGCACCGTTGCACTCCCATAATTATCACGGATGACGAGTCCACACGAACATGGCCTACATGCAATCCTTTCCGCGAGTATTGGAATGGGGGTGATAATATAAAATACGATGAATGGACATGCCCTCATGAGCTCGAAAGACATAATGTGAAGTTCGGAGATTTATCCTTTGATGATTGGTATTCGGTACAATTCGGGGATGATAAAATTAATCTAAATCTTCTAAAAAATCTCAAGATTGATTATGAGGAGCATTGTCTCTAGAAGAAGTCCATAAATGATGATATCTACTGCATGGAAGATCCCTCGAGCAACATCAATGACAAGGTAGCTCGAAGTCATTGGTGTGAGAAGATAAAAACCCCTGGTGAAGTTTTTTGGGCATCTTGCAATCCTTTTGATGATGAATGTAACGGGGGAAACAGTATAGAGAGAGTTGGGGAAGATGAATTCTTATAGACCTCAACCAATGATGCGAAAAGAACAGAATTACCTTGGCTAGACAATTTGGGATTTGACAATTGGGTCAAAATCAAATATGGGAAGGTAGATGCGTTGACTAAGGAGAAGATCTGGAAAGGATGTATGAGTAAAGAAGACCCGAGCGAAGAAGTTCCAAACGACATAAGTGAAGTAACGGATGAAGATATCAAAGATTCGACAGGAAATGAGAAAGAAGAATGCAAACGGGTGCTTGTGGAAGATTTACCCGACGATAAATGGTTTAAAGGTACCGAGTCCGACGATGATGATATAGAGAGGATTTTGGATTACCTTGAATTACAAGGTGAAGATGGGTTCACTGACCCCGGCGATGAAGCATATGAGCAAAGAAGGTGCAAACTTCTTGGCATTCTGTATAAAAAGCCGCCACCAATTGTAGCTGAAAAGTATGTGTTTACAAGATACCACTTGGGGCTGGACGAAAAGTTTTGCAGAAATCGGAAAATCGAAACAAAAGAATATCTCCGTACTGCTACGAATGTTGCTTGGGTCAGACATAATTTTATGAAGGATATGGAGGAAGTTGGCCTTGTTCGAAGGCCACCATAAAACCCCGAGGCTTTGAGTCTAACTTAAAGAGTCGTAAATAAAGAAAAGTGCGCTTTCATGAGACAACCCGAATTATCCATTTTATTTGTTTTATTTCTATTTCTGTTGGGTTTTGTGTTTTTAACCATTTTTACAGGAAATCGGAGAAAATTACTGCAGCATGCTGAACGGGGACCTGATCTGTCAACAGTTACGGCGTAACTCATTCTTATAGTTACGCCATAACACATCTCTTGCAGTAATTCTTCCCATAGCATTACCAATTACGACGTAATCCCATGCAATGGTTACGTCGTAGCTACACTCCAGTAGCTTCTGCCAGGTTTTGAAATAATTATGGCGTAACTCCTTCTAGGAGTTACGACGTAACTATCCTCTGTAATAATTCTTTCTTTATAAACACAATAGCCTTGTATTATTTTTAAATGAACTTTGTGGGTATGTTCCCTGTAAGCCCTCACGAGACTACACTCGTCCACTTAGGACACCAAGTGGTTTAAAAGGCTTCTTGCATACGCTAAATGCAACCGTGATTCCCACGAAAGTGAGTTAGGTTTCTTTTCATTTTTCTTTTTCTTTTTTTTAGAATTATGCTTGTTGGTAGTGTGATTTCAGGGAATGAAGTTTGCTTGTGGATGCTTATGCAAAGGCACGATTCTTTTCGTGGGCCTTCTTTCTTTTTAGAGCAAATTTCAGGGAAGTTCTCGCTCTAATTCTACTTTTCTCTTCACCTTTATTTAACGTTTAGTACAAAAGGGACTTTGTATATTTCAAGTGGGGGGACGGGAGTAGAATTATCTCTTGAACTTTATTTTGCCCTCGTTTTTCTAGTTTATTTTGAAAATTTATGCCATTTTTTAAATTTTGACATGTTTTTTTTAACCTAACTAGATTAGACCGTAGCCGAGCATATTATAACCCTTGATATTATATGGTGAGTTTAGCCTTATCCGTTTCCAATTATTTACCCCAAATCCACCAAATTATGAGTGTGCCGGTAGCTTGTAAACTTTAGAACTTGGCCTTTACATCATTTCGAGACCATAGACGAGGTACGTTGAGTTGGCTCGATGTATTTGGACTTTTCAGTTTAAGAAGGCAATATTATACGATTATCACCCAAAAATCCTATCCTTGTGTGTCTATCGATTAGTCACCTCGACTTCTCGACCCCCATGTTAAACTCTTTTGTTGTACTCACCTTTAGTGCAAGATACCCCTAGATATACCCATCTGAGCCATTCCTTTCATTTTGTTCACCCAACATATTGTTTCGTTACACCCATACACGTTAGCCTACCTTGTAGTCTTTATTTGTGATTGGGAAGTCATTGTTTGCCTAAGTTCAAGGTTCAAGTGGAAAGGTTCGGGAATCACGCTTTCGTCGATGACATATTTTTGAAGATCATTGAAGACCCCCAAATTCTCTTATTGTTCATCTCAAGTGGGGGGATGCTATGTTTAGTTGTTAGTTATGAAAAAAAATAGTTATTGATTGTAAAGTGCGAAGTTATAAGCACTATGTTTATGAGCTCATTATAGATTTACTATCGAGGAGGCCACCTTGGTCACATTTGAAGAATGGAGTTGGTAATTGCGCCAACAGTTGATGGAAAGGTAATGTGCCCATCATGACGTCCTGTAATGGTACATCTATCTGGTATATCATGATTCGGTTTCTTAGCTTTGAAACTTGAACTTGGGATGAACGGTAAGCGGTGATGACTTGGTTATAGATTTAGAATATTGCTTGATTTTATTTTACACCAATTTTATCCCATGTCTTATCCTACCCTTTAGTCATGAAGCGTGTCTAGGTGATGCAGCGAACAATCTTTGGTGTCTTGGCCATGGATTTGGTCATGTATCATTGATTTTGTCCACTTCGCCGTGACATGTTAGTAATGACGAATCACCCTTAACCTTTGTCGTGTCTACCCATATTGCCTTCAAGAATTGTTTATTCCTTAACTCTAGTGGTGGAGATTTGTGTAACCGCCAAGCTTATGATAGAATACATGCTATGACTATGCGTTCAGTGATCACCCTGAATATGACACTTAGAATAGTTGAGAGATTTGAGTGTTTTGTTCTCATTTCGTGAGGGGTTCGGCTTTGTTTTATTCTATCATAAGGGATTTGTAAAGTTATAATTTCCAGGTAATGGGAGATATCTTTTTAGGAATCTATCTAATAATGTCTACTTGAGGGCAAGTAGAGTTCAAGTGGGGGGATATTTGATAACATCAAATAGTCCTGAATATTAAGTGTCAATTTCCCCCGATAATGCTCATATTTATATCATTTATATGGATTTACGCTTGTTTTCCTCTATATTTCACTTTCAGGTAAATTACGAGCATTGAAGCTAATGAGACGCGGATTTGGAGAGTTTATTGAAGATATGTGATAGTATGACTAGTTTGAAGTAATTACGGCGTAATTCTTCTCTCACATTATGCCGTAACAGAAGCGTGACTCAGAAAACCAACTCAACTGAAGATTACGGCATAACTCCATCTTAGGATTACGCCGTAACTAATTAGGTCAAATGATGTTCCACGCCGCTGCAAGCTACGCCGTAACTCTTTCCACAAATACAGCGTAACCATGATTTATTGAAGATACGGCGTAACTCATTCCAGATGTTACGCCATAACCAGCTTTTCCAGAGCAAAATATGAAGATATTGATGTTACGGCGTAACTCTCATATTAAGTCACACCATAACCAGATCTGGCCTATAAATACCGCCCAAAATTCTGCATTTCTCATCATTCACTCCACACACAAAAGCAGAGAACATGGGTAGGTGGCTCAAGGTAGATCTTGAGGATCATTCTGACCCATCTCCAAGGGAGAAATCACTCCCTAACGATAAGCATTAGCAATTTATCATTTCTTTTACTTTCAATTCATGTATTTCATTGTGTCAAACATTGAATCGATTATTTCAGTTAATATGAGCGACTAAGCATCTCTAGTGCTAGCCTAGTTATGATTCCTTAATTGTTTTATTTATGTTTACATTGCTTCCGTATAATTGTTTCTAGCGTATGCATGCATAGTTTGTTTGTAGCTACCCTTGTTTCGGTAGTTTTGAATGGCGGTAGTGTCTAGTTGCTTAGGAGATATGACCAACTGACCCTAAGTAGGTAAACTGAATGGGAGGGTAAGAATTGACCAACTGACGACCCTTCTTCGCTTATGCGATTTGACCAACTAATCACCTACCGTTTGGATGAACTTAAGAAGTTAGGGATGAGTGTTTTAGATGCTAGCGCCTGGGCACTCGTTGTTATGAATTTTGCATGTAGCGGAACTTAATGACTTGGCTTAGGGGACTAAAAACAACTGGACTTTCAAGGGTAGTAGCTTGATCTCCGGTGGAAACCTTTGCTGATAGGTTAGGACGAACTGACCAAATGTTGTCCTAGCGACTTAAAACCCCACTTGAAGCAATTGGAAGTAATTAAACGTGAACTTAACATGATAGGATGAGTAACTAGGTTAGCGCACTTCTCCTCTATTGATCACAACCCTCGCCTTTATTTGCTTTCTTGCATTTCTTGCTTTAGTAGTTAATTAATCATTTCAATCTTAAAACCAATTAAAATCTGTGACACCTAGAATTATTTTGGAATCCGCTCACATAGCTCTTGGGACGATCTCGATTTTACCGAATACTACACTACACACAATTGGGTACACTGCCCATTAGTGCATTATGGTAGACCATAGGTATAACGAGACACTTATAAATATTAAAATTTGGTCAGTAAATCCTGCATCAAGGGTTAAGTATTAAATGGTGCAAAGATAAACTGAAAGTCCCTAGGGCGCTAATAGTATTGGGTGTGTGTGGTGTGGTGTTGAACTTGTTTAGGTCAGGGGTTCGAGCCTGCTCACCCCCGACTTCCAAGTTTTTATTTTATTTTATTTTTTTGGATTTTTCTTTTTCAAACTTTTTAATAAGCTTATAACTAAGACTTTTTGTAAAAACAAAATTTTGAAAACTTTAAATAAGCTAAGAAATAAGTAGTAAAAAGGTAACAGATTAAACTTGAGCTTAAAACTAAACACTACCCTAACTAATGTAAGCTACAAGCTGCAAATAAGCTTTAAGCTATTCCTAATAAGCTAATTCGACTCTAATAAGCAATCCTATACTAGAGAATAAGCTGGGAAGAGCAGACAAGCATAAGTGCACCATAATAAGCTTAAAAGCTAACACACAAGTGCAAGTTCAAGTGCACAAGCTTGAATAAGCTTGTGTACACTACTCAACAAGCTGAAAAGCGCTAAGACAAGTCTAAAAAGAAAATTAAAGACAAAATAAGGTAAGAAACAAGCCATAATATCAAGAATAAGCAGATAAGCAAGTATGCCAAACAATATCCTGACAGTCCTAAGTGGCCATGTTTAAGCTAATGCACAAGCTTCAATATAACAAGCTAGAAGCTCAGATCCTTAAATAACATTCACAAGCTGTAAAATTTCATGTGTACCAAATTTCAAACCAACATGAGCTTATATGAGCTTTTGAAAACACTGGGTTGAGACAACTAGTTTGACCCAAAAAAACAGTCTTAAACCCCTATGAAATTAAGCTGTGTGAATCAATAAGATAGGTTTCAAAAACTCAAAACAGATCAAGTTAAGCAACTATAGATCATAGAAAATCACTTTTTATGAATTTTGACTTTTAAAATAAGCTAGAATTTAATGTTGAAAAACAGATAGACAGAATACTTTTTTGGTTTTTCCGATTTTACAAAAAGGTTTCGTAGACTAAGATTTTGGACTCAAATCCTTATGGTACTTGGACAAAGACTACAAAATGAATTTTAGACTGAATTTGAATCAAAAACAATAACTAAAAGACCTTTTGAAGAAATTTTAAATATAAGCTAATAAGAGTAGTAAAAAACCTTAAAACTTTTGAAAACTTAACCTAAAGCTACTAAACTTGTTAAAAGTACTTATAACAGCTAAATGACTACTTATATGACTGATTAAAAACTAAATCAAAACTGGTTTAGTGACTAACACTCATAAAAAAAAGGTTTTGAGATGTGGTAAAATGCAAATCCAAACACCCCTTTAGAAAAAGATTTGGGATTTTAAAACAGTTTAAGACTAGAAAACTTGCACAAATTGAAACACAAACTTATAAAATGATTATTAAACTTATAGAAAACAGATTAAGAAAGATAATAAGCACTTATGTTGATCCCAGTTGAGCAAACGATCTAATATAGAAACTGACTCGTAACAAAAGCTTATCAAGTATTACGCGGAATTTAATACTTAATCTTAAGAAGAAGAACAATAAACATTCAACACCTCAATATTATTTATTAATACGAATACTCTTACAGTATTAGGGTTTTGCAACCTTGAAGTGTATCGACCTTAGATATAAAACATACGTATATCTAACCTAACCTAGGACCTCCTTTTATAGGCTAAGGAGTCCTATACAATATACAATACGTAACCTACAAGATAAATATCTTTTCCATATTTATCTAATACAATAAACTAACCGACTATACAAGACTAGCAGTGGATACAATATATTATCAGTGGTTACACAATACTACTAGCCGCGGTTGTCTTCATCCGTGGTTACACTCTTCAGTCCGTGGTTACATCAAGCCTGTCCGTGGTTCCAGTACTTAGAGTAATTCTTGATGCAAGGAACCTAAAACCCAACAATCCTCCCCTAAACTTGATAAATTCTAACAGAATTCTCAAGTTTTCTTTAAGCTCAAAACATCTGAATTGGAGGATGTAGCCAAACACTTACTAGCTTTAGGTATCTTCTCATACTTCCGCAACAAATCATAAGCTTGACCATCATAAGATACTAACATCTTGATACAACCAGGCTTCAACATCTGAGCAATTATTCCTGGATGCTTATTCAGTTGAGGATAATCACCTTCTACAAGCATATGAATAACCTTTCCAAAAACAGTTAAAACATGAACTCCACAAGTTTGATATAAAAACCATCTAGTAACTTGACCATTGTAGAGTCCTTGCCATTCAGGTTCATCATGAGTAGGTTCAAATAGAATCTTCAAATTATGATAAACCAGCCTCTCATGATAATCATTTGGATGTACTTCACCAAATTTATTCTTGTAAAGTATCAAAAGATTCATCAAATCATCTCTATCAAAATACTGAAGCATCTATGAAAATTTATTATACTCAGAAACTTCATTGTTGAGTCTTTGAATTTTCCAAACTCCTTCACTTCCAATTAAAAGCTTAAACTCATAAGAAATGATTTGATTTACATCTTCAACAACTTTCAATCTTTTAGAATCAGATGTCTCCTGAACCTCAGATTTTCTCTTTCTTTTACTTTGAATCCATTCATCATCCTTTTTAATCCACTCTTCTTTCTTTTTAGAATTCATTGGACAGAAATCATCTTTATTAATCCTCATACATCTCTCATAAATTTCCAAAATTCTTTCAAATGAACACCTACTGAGATTATCAGAAACATATATGCCTGAATTCTTAATAATTTTCATCAATACATTCCTCATCTGAGCCATACTAGGAGGTTTCTTTCTTATAACCTGTTTCTTTGTTTTGCTCACATTCCTTGCCCATTCATTCATCAGTCTAGCTTTCTCCTCATCATTCAAAAGTTTCCATTCTTGTGCAGTAAACTCATCAAGTATTTGTAAAGAAGCTTGAAGATAGTTTTGTGATTCATACCATATAGCTAACCATCTCTCACTAGCTTCCTCTTCTTCTTTCTTTCTTTTATCCAAAGCTGCTTGGTCTTCAGCTAACAAATTTATTCCATACTCTTCATCATAAGCTTCTTGTTCTGCTTTATTTTTAAACTTCAGTACTACCTCTTTACCTTTCCCAACATCAGATTGAACCACTTTCTTCTTCAAAGGTTCACCAATAACCAAACTTTTAACTCTGGGTTTAGTAGCAGTAGACTGAACAGATAAAGCAGGTGCAATGATAGGTGTAGGAATAGATGATGTTTTGCTCAGATTAATCAATGTACTTGCAGCTTCTTTCTCTACTTCTTTAGGCTTAGGTGGTAATATAGAGAGAGTTGTGACAACCGTAGAAGTGGTTATGATAGCAGTGGGTGTGACAGTAGTAGGAACAATAGCCAAGTCTGAAACTGCATCAGTGGTTACAAGAGTACTAACCATACTTTCAGGTATACTATCAGTTGTTGTGTTCTGCACTACCTCAACATTCCTCAATTTTTCAAGAACAACCGCATTCCCATCTTTATCAGAAACCAAAAAATCTTGATCTCCACTATCAACATCTTCTTCCATAGTTACACCAACAGATACATCCACAACCTCCCCTGAATTCATGCCATCACTCCTCCCCTGTTTGGATACATCCTTCGCATTCAGAGCAGTAGAGGAGTCCACCTTCTTTTTCTTTCTTCTCATAGCTTTCAAAACAGCAACTCCAGGTCTTTTCACTTTCTCCAAAACCAATACTCTATGCTTCAACCTCCGAATATCCTTACCCTGAAACACAGCTAACTCCTGTAGACCTGAAATTGTATTCTCCATTTTAGCACACGTAGCCGTCAATTCATTTAAACGTTCAAGAATATCCTCCCCACTTCGACCTGTGTTAACTGGTCCGAGAGGTGGTTCATTGGAAAAGTCATCATGTACAAAGTCATTAACCGTCAATTCAATATCAGGTTCCAATCTATCCTCATCACTTCGTTCTGTGTTAACTGCTCCGAGAGGTGAATCCTTGGATATAGAAGACATAGCACCAGACCTAGCCTGATCATCTATGTACCCTGTAGCAGCCAGTTGGCTAGGGATTCCTCCACCTGTGTTAAGTTCCAAAGAACTCTCCACATTAGAAATTGCCAATGGTTGGGTCTTATTGATGTTTCCACTATCCTGACCAGCAACAAAGCATGAATCAGTAGTGGAAGCCCTTCCAATCATGTCACCTCCACTCCATGTGACAGCCTCATTAACCATACCACTAACACTAGCCTGAGGAAGCTTAGTGCCCTGTGTTCTCCTAGTCCATGATGCAAGTCCTTCATTAAACTCAGAATCAGTAGGCAAAGTAAGCATGTGAGGAAATAAAGGAACATCTCTAATGACAACATTCTGTGGCTGATTCCTCATAAGTGCAAAAACTCTAGGAAGCATATGATGTACTTCATACTCTCTAGCATGTTCAACAGGTTCCACTATTTGATGTTCCACAAGCAGTCGAACAAACCTAGGATACAAAAAGTATTTACCCTTCTTCCTAATATTCTGTACTAACCCCTCATATATCATCCTAGACCAGTTAAATTTCCTTCCATCAGACAAACAAATAATAGCAGTAGCAATTTTTGAAGGAAAGTCATTAAAGCCTGTGGTCTTGTTACTCATACACATCAACAAAGTGTGAATCAAAAACTTCCATTGTTGTGAAAACAAACTCTTAAAAAATTGTACCTTTTCACCTCTGTATGTATATCCTAATCTCTCTAAACCAGCAACAATCTCAACATCGGAAAGATTATCAACACCATCAGCATCATCAAGCTTTAAAACTTCTCTAATTATCTCCACAGTAACAAAGATAGCATTCTCATCCACAACAGTATTAAACACCACCAAACCATCAACCTCTTCAAGTGTAGCATTTCTCTAGAACTGATGTATGTAGGCTTTAAGAATGGTAGGTTCAACTGTTAAAGCATAGTGAATGGGACTGTGAACTAGGAAATCAATCATTTGATGAAACCCTTCAGATCGTGCATCCTTAGTGAGTAAAGCAACAAGGTTATGTGAAGTGGAATACGTCTCAGTCATTGTGATTAATGATGGATATGAAGTGGGTTTTGTGAATAAACCAAAGAAAGTGATTAGGGTTTAAGTTAATTGCCAATTGGAAGTGGTTAGAAGATCAAATAAATTGATCCATCCGTGATTTTGGGGAGAGATATATACTTTTGCCAAAGTGTCGAAACAACCCCTGTAGTATCCAAAACACAGGATCATACTATCCCCGGTTCCATAACCGCTATCCGCAGTGGTAACAAACCATCAGTGGATATAGATGATCACTCCTCCAAAGATCCAAGAGATAGAGCAAGTAAAGCAGTGTTTAAATCAAGAAAGAGCTCACACAAATATGAAGGATTACAATTTTTTTTTTTTTTTTTTTTTTTTTTAACAAACACAAGCAGCTCACACACCCGCTCCTATGTATACACATCCTTCATACCTGCAAGTCAAAAACACAAAACAAACACAGAGACACAGATTATGGTTGTCAGTGGTTAGAAATAGCCAGAAGTGTTTACAAAAGACCTATCCGCGGTTTAGAACAGGTAAGTCAATATAGTCAACTTCTAGAACTTATCTCAGTCCAATACCCAAGAAACTCATTAACTCTCCAACCACATTTAACCTACCCCATATTTATTTCAATAACCCTAAACTTCACTTATAAAAAGAACCCTTAATCTCATATAACGCACACACAAACCAAATCAAAACCCTAATTTCTCCAAAAACCCAATAATGAGCAGCTCCAACCCAATCAATCTCTCATCAGATGACAATACCTCCTCCAACAGCAGTCTGGAGAGATGGAAAAAGAACTATATGGCAAGCAATCCAAGCGAAGGAGAGAATATCTCTTCTTTAAGTTCGTATGTATCACCCTATGAAGATACAGACGAAGAAACATCTCCCATGACAGTTAGTGCACCGCCACAAGAATCCCATCCATGGCGATTTGACATACCTCCACAAGATCCACGACCATTAAAATCCCCATTTCTTCCATCATCAGAAGATGATATTGTAGTGAATCCAAGTGATGCTTCAGAAGACTCTGATGACTCTTCTAAGAAGAGGACTTCAAACCCCAAACCTTCATCATCCAACCCTCAACCAAGACCACGAGCAAGAAACCCACCACTCCCTAAGGACAGAGAGGTGGTTCTTGGTCTTTCTGCACCAAGTTGTGGTGCTTCTTCACACATCGTAACAAGGAAGGGAAAAAGGAAGATGGAGTAAGTTGCTGAATGGTGGAAAGTGTAGATGGAGCACAAGAAGAGTATCATATCATCCATCTATCTGCCACAATCAGCTTCAGCTTCTTCGTTTGCATCAATCCATCCTTCCCATTTTGATCCTTTGCTGCTTCGTCGTACTGGTCATGCATATGATAAGTGCATATCCAGCATTTAAACGATATAAGCAAGGATAGTAGTAGTAGAAATATTAGGAGAAAATCATGTATAGATGTAGTCTTTAATTAGCACTTGAAGTTTCATTGTAAGCTGTAAGCTGTAAACTGTTTTGTTGAATGAACAATGTAACTTCAGTACTTCTTGAATCTCTATAATGACTTGTCTTTTATCTGCACAATGGTTAGTAGAAACACAGAACAACTAGCAGTGGTTTGATCAACTCTATCAGTGGTTAGAAGCAACATTATCAGTGGATAGAAACAGAAATAGCAATACTAAGATTACAGAATAACAGTCCAATACTTATACAAAACAATTTGAGAGTTTAGAGATTAATCATGCCAATACTAACAACAAGATACTGAAACCTCCCCACATCAAAAGCTTTGGTGAGAAGATCAGCAACATTGAAATCAATATGGATTTTTACCATTTGAATCAACCTTTTCTCATTACAATCTCTAATAAAGTGATGTCTTATCTCAATATGTTTAGTTCTAGAATGTAAAACAGGATTTTTGATAATGCAAATTGTACTGTTATTATCAATGTAAATCTTAGTATGCATAAAATTGTACCCAAAATCCAGCAATTGATTCTGTATCCAAAGAACTTGACCACAGCAACTAGCAGCAGCCACATATTCAGCTTCGGTTGTAGAATTAGCCACAATAGTTTGCTTTTTACACTGCCAAGAAATTAATCTGCTTCCCAAGAACTGACATCCTCCAGTGGTAGACTTCCTATCCAGACTAGCTCCAGCATAGTCACTATCAGTGTAGGCCACCAAATCAAAAGGGGAATCCTTAGAGTACCAAAGGCCCAATTTAGAATGACCTTTCAAATATCTAAAGATCCTCTTAATAGCATTCATGTGTGAGGTATTTGGTGTTACTTGAAATCTTGCACACACACATACTGAGAACATAATGTCTGGCCTAGATGCAGTAAGATACATCAAAGATCCAATCATGGATCTGTACAACTTCAAATCAACTTTGGGACTTCCATCATCTGGTAGCATAGGTTTCTGAGTCTCCATAGGTGTACTTGCACTCTTTACATCTTGAAACCCAAACTTCTTCAACACATCTGCTACATACTTGTCTTGACTAATGAAGATACCATCAGTCCTTTGTTGAACCTGTAGCCCCAAAAAGAAAGTGAGTTCTCCCATAGAACTCATCTGAAACTTATCATGCATAAGTTTCTCAAAATCTCTGCATAGCTCTTTGTTAATAGAGCCAAAGATGATGTCATCTACATAAACCTGAACCAGTAAAATATCATCTTTGTGCTTTCTAATGAACAAAGTTTTATCAATCAGTCCTCTTTTAAACCCATTGTCCATAAAATAAGTAGATAGGCATTCATACCATGCCCTAGGAGCCTGATGCAATCCATACATAGCCTTCCTCACCCTGTAAACCTTGTCAGGATGATCAGGATCTTCAAAACCAGGAGGTTGACAAACATAAACCTCCTCATCCATAGAGCCATATAAAAATGCACTTTTAACATCCATCTGATACACAACAAAATTCTTGAATGAAGCATAAGCCAAAAACAATCTAATAGCCTCTATCCTTGCAACTGGTGCAAATACTTCATCATAGTCCAAACCTTCAGTTTGTGTATATCCTTGAGCAACCAACCTTGACTTATTCCTCACAACAATTCCTCTTTCATCCCTCTTGTTTCTGAACACCCATTTAGTCCCAATAGCCCTCTTCCCATTTGGAAGATCAACCAATGTCCAAACCTCTTGAAGTTTGAACTGAAGAAGCTCTTCTTGCATTGATTCTACCCAGCCTTCTTCTGATAAAGCTTCTTCCACTCGCTTGGGCTCCTTTTGAGACAGAAAACAAGCAAACAGACAATTTTGCAGATCTTTATGACTGTTTCTTTTGTGAATAGATCTTGCAAAGAACCCATGTTCAGGAAAGGGTTCAGTGTTCTTTACCCTGCTTCTTGTTTGAACTGGAGTATTCAAATTTCCAAGAATCTGTTCCTTGGGATGAATCTTGTGAATTCTGGTAGTAGTAATTGGACTTTCATTAATTACAGTTTCCAAATTAGACAAATCAGCATTGAAGAATTCATCCATGTCTTCATCATCAGTAGGAGTATCAATCTCTATTAAATCAGGCATATTAGGATCATGTGGATACTCCTCATCACCAAATAGTGGCTTTGGATGTGGTCCAAAGAAAGTACTATCACCAGTACTTATAGCCGGAATTTCACTTGAACTATCAGTGGTAGAAGATGGCTTGTCAGCGGTTACAGTTGGCCTATCAGTGCTTTCAGTAGACTTAGCAGTGCTTGCAGACTGCTTTTTCTTCTTTTCAATTACTTCTACCGACACTGAGTTATCTTTCAACAACTCATCCTTATCTTGATGATGATCAACATTGCCTCCAGTATTCAGTACATCATCATCAGAGGGACCTTGCTTGTGTATGATGGAAGGAACAGAACCAGCTTTCCACTTTTCAACCAAATAGAACTCCTTTGGAGAATCAGCTTCCTTTGAAGATGTATCTACCTCAGAATACTTTTGTATACCTGCATCAGCATTAGTGGAAGTTCCTGCAATGATAGACTCATAATTCATAGATTTGGTTAGCATATGAATGTTAAACAGCCAGTCTGGTCCTTTGGTCTTAACACTAGGAGTCTTTTCACTGAATTGAACATGTAGGTTCTCTTCAACAAGTCTAGTCCTCCTATTGTATACTCTAAAGGCTTTACTATTTATAGAATAGCCTAAAAAGTATCCATCATCTGCTTTTTCTTGAAACTTGCCAAGGTAGTCTATGGTATTCAAAATGGTAACAGGACACCCAAAAGGTTTTAAGAATGCAATCATTGGCTTCCTATCATGTAACAGCTCATAGGGGGTCTTGTTATGAGGCTTCACTACCTTACTTCTGTTTTGCACATAACATGCAATTCCTACAGCTTCAGCCCAAAAGGTAGTTGGTAACTTAGACTCTGACAACATGGTCCTAGCAGCCTCAATTAGTGTTCTATTTTTCCTTTCAGCTACACCATTCTGTTGTGGTGTTCTAGCAACACTAAACTGTCTTTCAATACCTTTAGCTACATAGAACTGATTCATCACATCATTCTTAAACTCAGTTCCATTATCACATCTGATTACTTTGACCTTATGATTTACTAGATTTTCTATCTTAGTAATGAAACTCTTAAGAATCTCACTAGTCTCACTCTTAAAAAGTATACCCAAGAAAATCTACTATAATCATCAGTGATAACTAGGCAATACTGCTTATGGTTCAAGCTTCTAACAAAGGTAGGTCCAAATAAGTCCATATGAAGCATAAACAGTGGTTGTGTTATGGTGTTTACAGTTTTGGTCTTACAACAAGCTCTATGTTGTTTTCCTTTTTGACAGGCTACACATAGTTCCTTACACTCAAAAACCTTTGAAGGTAACCCTCTCACTAAGTTTCCTTTTACCAGTTTATTGATTGTTTTGTAATTGAGATGACCTAGCCTTCTATGCCACAATTTTGACTCATCAACAGATGCTTTAGCAAACAAACATAAGGACCTATTAGGAAGAAAATTTTTAAGATCAAAACAATATATATTTTCCTTCCTAGGTACCCTAAGTTGTATAAACTTCTCATCAGGTATCTTAAACTCAGGAGATAACACCACACACTCAGTTTCCCCAAAAAGTACCCAGTTTTTCTTATCACACATTTGAGAAACACTGAATAAATTGTACTTAAGTCCCTGTACCAAATAGACTTTTTCAAAGTCTAGATTCCCTGTTCTGATTGTGCCTCTGCCAAGTATCTTTCCTCCCTTTGGATCATTGCCAAATGCCACATATCCTCCATCATAAGCTTCAAAATCTTCCAGATTGCTTCCATCCCAAGTCATGTGCCCAGAGCAACCACTATCAAAAACTCCTTTATCTTTTAGCTCAGTTTGAAGATTGCCCTGCACATAAAATTACACAAGTTAGTTCCTCTTGTGGACCCAAGCCAGTACTGACTTGGGTCTGCCCTGTGCATCAAAATATTCAAATTTCTTTAGGTCCATTGATGCACAGTTGACATGTGGTAAAACCTTGGTCTTAGGCTTCCATTGCCAACTTGCTGAGGCCTTAACAGCATAAAAATGATTTCCAACCACTGTATCAGTTATCACCTTTGGAATTTTTAAAACTTCTTTTGAATCAGTGGTGATATTTTGCTTAACAGTGGTTTGATTCTGCTTAGCCGTGTTTACATTTTGCTTAGCAGTGGCTGGAACCCATTTAGGTGTAGCAGTGACAATAGATTTTGTATTCCCATTCCTCATCAGCACTGCTCTTGGAATCATGTTACTGTTAGGATGAGGGTTTGTTTTTCTTGAAAAGTTTTGATGATTTACCCTCCTCCAATGATTCCAAACTTGTGGTCTGTTTTTATGACAATTTCTCTGTAGGTGTTCAAAACTACCACACACAAAACAAGCCTTTTTAACACATTGAAACTCATCACCTAATCTGTTAGAAATTAGACCATTTAAGCTTCTTTGATTACCCCTAGGTTTATATTGTTTCATCTAGTCCCTAGGAATTTCCCTGTACTCTACAACTTTCTTGGTAACTTTAGCTCCAAATCTAGGTACAAGGTTGACTTGCTTAGAATCAACTTTGTTAACTGTCTCCATCTTTTCAGACTTAGTTGATTCAGGTCTATCATCCTCAGAATCTGATTCCCAATCTTCTATTATGGGAGCATCAGATAACTTATCAGAACTTATCTTAGGTTTTTCAGTCTTATTTATCTCTTCATCAGGTTTGTTAAAACTGAATTCACTACTAAATGACAGTTCTTTAGCAGGTGGTGCATGTTTCATCAAAGGGGGTGGTGGCATATTATTGTATCCTAAACCAGTACCATCTTTGAACAGTTTTTGACCTATTGGCTTCATTACTAGATCAGAAGCATATTGTGTTTTAGCAACCCTAACAACATGTTTTTCTTTTTCATCTAGGGCCTTTAGTTTTACACTCTCTGCCTCTGCTAGTTTATCTTTAAGCATTTTAATCTCTCTGTTTTTAAGATCAATTTCACCACCTAGTATATTGATCTTTTCTACATACTCAAACTCACATTTAATACAGAATTTTAGCTTCTCTTCCACACCCTCTAGACCAACTCTATATCCTAAGTTATCTAGAGTCAATCTCTTTACTTCTTTTCTCATACTCTCAGTGATAGCCTTTTGAGATTCTAAGTTATCAGAACATGATTTAAAAGAACAAGTAGATGTTTCAGAATCATTAGATACCTCAGAATCTGAACCAGAAGATGAAGCATAGGCCATTAGAGCAAAGTTATGCTCTTTTGAAGCTTCACTAGCAAGAAAAGCTGCATTTGGACCTTCTTCAATCTGATCACTCCAATCATAATCACCAAGCCCATCCTGAGCAACCAAAGCTGAAGAAGCAGCAGGCTCTTCTGTTGTCTTCTTAATTCCTTAAATTCTTTTAGGAGCTCGACATTCCCTAGCAAAATGACCTTTCTTCTTGCAGTTAAAGCACTCCATCTTTCTTTTGTCGAATCCAGCTCTCCTTTGACCATCATACCTAACATGTCTTCCAGTCCTCCTCAGAAACTTCCTTGCTTGGAGAGTCAGCATTGCCATTTGCCATTGAAGGTTAATTTCATCAAGATCATCAGGATCAATTTGATCTAGATCTTGATTCAAAACATCAACACTAGTAGTTAAATCTGACAGAAAAGCACAAATTGCACCATCACTGACATTATCACTAACAGTGGTATTGTTTGCAATAGCCGTGGTTATACCATAAGCAGCAGTCGATACATCTTGTGGGCTTTTGTGATTAGTGGATACAAAAGCAATGTTTTGATTAGAAGAAGATGAGTGAGAAAAGTTATTCTCAGACTCATAAACCTTCAAGTTATTGAAGAGATTGTCTAGAGTCATTGTAGCAAAGTCCGTCTTATTTCTCCACACAATTGTATGAATAGCCCAATCAGATGATAAACTCCTAATGAACTTCAAATTAATATCTTCTTGAAGGAACTTGTAACCTACTGACTTCGGTTGACTGATAAGTTTTTGAAGTCTATTGTATGTTCCATCAATATTTTCTCCACTAAGAGCAGTGAAGGTTTCAAATTGATGCTTGAGCATATTCATCCTTGACTTCTTTGTAGCTTCATTACCAGCAAACCTTAATTCAAGAGCATCCAATAATTCTTTAGCAGATTCATATTGATCAAAGTCCAAGGCAAACTCATTTGGTATTCCCATAGAGAGAATACCGTGAGCTTTGATCTCCATTTTCCCTTTAGCTTTATCAGGTTCACTAATAATAGCAACCTCCTTTCCATCCACACCCTTCAAAGGAAGAGTGTCTCCTTTTTCAACAACATCCTAGAGAGCATAATCAATCGTACGAATGTATTGCCTCATTCGCATCCTCCAGATTTGATACTCACCATGTTTGAGCATGGGCACTTTTGAAGCAGTTACCATGTGAGTTTCGTCAGACATCTTAACTTACTTGAATAAAGATTAACAGACTTCTTCTTGGTTACAGTTTCTAGATCACAAGCTCTGATACCACTTGTTGATCCCAGTTGAGCAAACGATCTAATATAGAAACTGACTCGTAACAAAAGCTTATCAAGTATTACGCGGAATTTACTACTTAATCTTAAGAAGAAGAACAGTAAACATTCAACACCTCAATATTATTTATTAATACGAATACTCTTACAGTATTAGGGTTTTGCAACCTTGAAGTGTATCGACCTTAGATATAAAACATACGTATATCTAACCTAACCTAGGACCTCCTTTTATAGGCTAAGGAGTCCTATACAATATACAATACGTAACCTACAAGATAAATATCTTTTCCATATTTATCTAATACAATAAACTAACCGACTATACAAGACTAGCAGTGGATACAATATATTATCAGTGGTTACACAATACTACTAGCCGCGGTTGTCTTCATCCGTGGTTACACTCTTCAGTCCGTGGTTACATCAAGCCTGTCCGTGGATCCAGTACTTAGAGTAATTCTTGATGCAAGGAACCTAAAACCCAACAACTTATCAAATAGCTTTTAATAAAAGACATATTTTTGGTTTTTTTGAAGATTTTTTATGAAAGCTTAGACAAATGATATCAAAACTGCAAATAGACAACAATAAGCACTAAGAAACATTAATAAGCATATTAAAGCAGAAATAAAGTAAATAAGCAATAGGAATAAGCTAATAAGCAGTTTTACACTAAGAAATGGAATTTTGAACTTACAACACCCTTTGCTCAAAACAAGGGCAATTAATGCTCTTAGAGCTTATCTACAAGATTTAGCTTGTTATAGACAAGATAGTAAACACCATAAGCTCTTCCATGGCTAGCTTATCATCTAAAATAGCTTTTTAGTGATTTTTGGTAAAAAAGTCTTAAGCTATGCAAGTTAGGGATAAAGCTTGCACAACTTAAGAAAATAGTTTGTAAGAGCTTGTAAGAGCTTATACAATATTTTAAGCATAATAGAACAAGGTTTAAGAAAACAGCTTATAGAAAACATAAACACTTGAATTTCATTAATCGAAAAAAAAGATTACAAGGCTTTGAAAAGTAGAAATATAGCTTAATTTTAAACTTAAGTAAACATAAGCTAAAAGAAACTTCTTAAAAACTTTTTAAAAACTAAATTCTAAAAAACTAAAAACTTCCCTTAGGCTTACAAAGGTGTCCTATTTATAGAGACTAAAACTAGGGTTTCTCTTCACTTGTTGTGCTTCTTTTGTGTGAGAAAATGAGAGTGAGAGCTTCTTGTGCTTTCTCAGCATCATTTGAGCCTTTGGATTGCCTTAAAGACCACTCAATTCAATCACAACCCCTGATGTGTGTCTTCATTCAAACAGCCAATGGAATTGCAAAGGATTGCCAGGGTGGAGATGAAGCATGTGATAAAGGTTTGTTTGTTTCCTGTGTTGAGAGGTGTGGAAAACTAGAAGGGGGTTGAGTATTTTTACTGATTAAAACTTTATTTTAAGGTATTTAGATCAATTTATGTCAATCTATTTAGATTGTGTGTTGGATATTGATAGATGAATATATAAGTGAGTAATGCTAGAGATAAAGAGTAAAGGAACACAAAACCATGACAAGAGTATTTATAGTGGTTCAGCTACAAGGACACCTTCCTTGCCCTACTCCACTCTCCGAGTACCCCACTCGAGAGTTTCTAAGAACTAGACAACACAAGCTCCTTAATGTGGCAGAAAAGCCTTCACAACGTCGCCTACTCTTTATCCGGTACAAGGATAGACACCGAGTTCTTCCACGAGGTAGAACCAAACCTATCACAATGTCGCCTACACTTTATCCGGTACAAGGCTAGATATTGAGTTCTATTACAAAGGAGGAACTACTACCCAACACTACACCACAACACAACTACCCAAAGGAGATACACTCCTTTTTACAATACTAGAAAGGATATCAACATCCTTTAACCCAAACTACACAAATTGTACATCGACGCACTATATCGACTGTACACCTTCGGCACCATTCACTAATGCCTTCAATACGATACTTCTATGGAGGGAGGAAAGAACTATCAACAAGATGCACTTCAGTGGTCTTGAGGATGATGAAGCTTAGCAACTCATGACCTTGAACTTGCACGTCTTCAAGAGGTGGTGATCTCGCCTTTAAGAGGAACCTATAGAATCATACAAATATAAAACTACATAGAATGATCCATTGGATCTGTGGTTAGTGAGGTTAGAATACTGAGAGAAAGTATATCTAAGAGTGGTAGTGAGCAAGAGATAAATGGCTCACTATTTATAGGCAAAATGTGCCTACTGTCCCACGGTTCAGGTGGATCCCTCACTAGAGGGATCCGACTAGTGCAAATCCTGGGATCTAGCTACTAAGTCAGTTTAGTCTGGATTTTGGGTTGCAAACCGGGTCATGGGTTATGGACCATGGGTCATGGATATTGGACCATGAATACCCAACAAGATGCAATGTACCTAGTCAATGGGTTATGGATCTTGGGTCATTGGTCATGGACTTTGGGTCATGGATCATGGATAATATCCAACACAACTTCATGCATGATGTCATGCAATAGGTCATGGTTTATGGATCATGTTCCATGGGTATGGGTTATGGACTTTGGTTCTTACCCAGAGATATTCGTTGTACCTAGTCAATGGATCATAGGTCATGGGTTATGGACTTTGGTTTTTACCCATTACAACATATACAAAGTACATATACATTTCTATAAGATGTAAACAATATTGCTTGTTAGTGTTTTATAAAAATGTCTTTTGGTTTTATATAACTTATTTACTAAACATGTTTTGATAGTTTTAATATGTTTAGTAAAAGTGTGTTAGTAAACTATTGGCTCAAAGCATTTACGTATTTTATATATTTCGCTATATTGATTTTACGTTTGTTATTGACAAAACATTAGAAGATCGTAAAATATAAATAAACGTTTTTATGGTTTATTTGTATTAACAAGAGGGACAAGGGAGGGAGAAAGGGGTACAGTGGTTCGCGCCCTTTTTTTACTCTTGTTTGATGGGGGGATTGGGGGTTTCACTTAGGTTAAGACCGGGTAAATTTTGGTTAAAAGGATTGGATTGGGTATACCGGGTGTAAGGTTTATGGTTAATTGGGCTTGGGGTGATGAACTAGTTTGGGCTTAGTTAATGATCCAGGTATAGTTAAGGTTTAGTTTTAGGATTTGTAAATTAGGTTTAGGTATAATTAGATTTAGGATTAATTTAGGGTTAAGTTTAGAGACTAATGATGTATATAATTTGGGTTGGCCCACAAAATGTTATTAGGGTTTCGGGTTCGTTTTTCCATGCTCATTCAAATGCAATATCCCGGGGTTGACTTTGATTTTGTCTTGACTTGATCAAATGTACAAATGTTGTCGAGTCGATCCAAAAATGATTGTTTTCGCTCCGTTTTCAATGCTTTTGTACCTATAAGATATAAAACACAATCCAATGATATTTTCAATATAATTGGTTGTTTTTAGACATTTTTACGAGTTTATCGGGTATAAAATGATGAGTGAATAGGAACTTATCATCCCCCCACATCATCAATTACTAGTCCCTAGCAATCCGCTCTTATAAAGTAATGAAAGGATCAAAAGAATATCAAGGATACCATGTTTTAACTTTTTATTCAATGCAAGGAATTTAAACTAGAACAAAAATAAATATCATGCTTGATTTTCAAAAAATGGTATCACGGAACGGGATACACACAAAATGGGTAACTCCGGGGAATTGTAATCGTCATCCTCTTTTTGTTACTCCCAACTAAGCTTAAAATTATTGTGCAAACGTTTTTGTAAAATGCCAACATTACTTATTTTAATATTCTATGTGAGCTGGAACTTAACTTTTCACTCCCACAATTATTAGAATTTAGGTGAGTATGCTCATTTTCAAAAATTTGACCACTAAAATCGACATTTATTATTGTTGTTATTTATCTAAGACAATATTAATTTACCGGGAACCTCGAAATCTAAGGATCAAAAAGGGCCTTTTCCATGTAATGGCTTTTTTCTCAGCTTGTCCTTAGCAAAACATAGGAGGCTAGGTTTTCAACCTCGAGAATAGTACCGGAATCAGCGGGATTTTGATTTTCAAAGATTTCCGATATTCCCACTAAGCTAATATTACTTAAATAGATGGCAACCAACGATCATTTTTGTAACACCCCCAATTTCGTGATGCGCAGCGAAATTCAAACTGGGTGTTACTTCATGACACAACAGTCGTAACAATAGAAAACGAACTCTAATGGAGTCGTTTTAAAAGATTTATCATTCGATTTATATAAATGTCAGAGTTTACAAAAATGAGGTCCCAAATGGTTCCAAGTTTACAAAATACATTAAATTGGTTTTCGAATGATAATAATATGTATAGCCTTCTTGAGTATCCGTGCTCCTCCGTGCCAGCCTCGTACAATATGGACCTGAAATACATGCTTAAAACTGTCAACACAAAGGTTGAGTGAAATTCATAGAGTTTGTTGTTAAAAGTTGAACACATAATGTTTGTGTGGGTTACGTTGTTATACACCCATAATGTTGAAAACAAAACAGTTATTATTTCACTAAGCTCATGCAACCAAGGCGTTAACGTGTTCCAAAATTAATTGGTGAAAGTGTTGGTACCAGCCCTAATAGGCAAAATTGTCGTTTTGCCTAATGTTACTTAAATATAGTGCGTTTATTTGCCTACCCGGTCAACACAAACGGGATTCGTCAATCCTAATAGATCTATTCACAATATTCACGCCCACTCTCTCTAGTGATTAATGGTTCATGATTAGGGACTTATGTTTGGCAAATGCGGTAACTTAGTGACAATAAAACAATCAGATAAGCATATAGTTTGAAAGCAATGTGTTCGTTTAAAAATAAAGCATGTATCTCCCACAAGGGTTTGTAAAACAATTGAATGATAGAAAATGGGGCTACGAACTCACAGTAGTGATCAGCAGAGGAGTGTAACGATATAATTTTTATCAACGTAGAGTATGACAAGATCACGATCTTTAACGATTACCTAAGAAAGCATAGTATTCGTGTTTTAGTATATTGTACAATATAAGTGTACAAGTATATGTAGTTTGCTGGCTTATGATGTTGTACATGAATCCTAAGTTAAAGTATTCCTTAAATGTTATTTGGCTATCAAAATCAAGAGGTTGTGAAGTAGTTTAGCATGACATTTATTATGTATAAATGTTATTCACTCAATGAGTGTTGTGATGAAAATAATTACGGCGTGTCATATTATAATGTCGTGAAATACAAAGGTTTCAAAAATAGTTTTTAAGTTAATATAAGTTCATAGGGTTAAACAAGAGTTAAGACTTGTGAAAATGGTATTTATATAGTTTATATGTCATATGGTCATTTATCTAGTTTTGTCAAAGTCTAGTAAAGTTCAATCAAATGAACAAGTTTTTGAAACAAGTTTTGGGTTAACAAACTCAAACTAGCAGTGCGGCTAAGTTACGGTTAAGCAACTTGAAACAAAAATTAAGGTCAAACCTAATGGCTATATTTAAGTTAAAATACCTTGAGACATCAGCCTTGTCTTAACCTTGGCTTTGTTTTAGCCTCAAAGAATCAATATATCACTTAAGGTTTCTTACTAAGGTTGTTTTTTAGTCAAGAACATGTCAGTTTAGTTTTTGCCGTTTTTAGGCTTTTTCGTTCACTTTCTTCTTATGTGCACCCGAGTTTTTGTAGAAAAACTCATTCTGAGCAACTTTCGTGTTTCACACTTTTGCAGATTCGGACCAGAAAAGGGTCAAAATCGTGATTTAAAATCGTATCAGCAAGCTTTTGTTCCAACACTATATTTTCATCTAGTAAATATTAACTAGGCATAACTTTTTAACCGTAAGTCATTTTTAAGTGATTCAAAAGCTCTAGTTCATATTTTTATATTCTCTAACAGCTTCTCAAGCTTAATTAAGTCTAAGGTTCAAAGTTTTTTGGCTGCACATTCAGTCCTGCCAAAACGACCATAAGTTGAGTTCTACAACTTGTTTTGATACGCGGCTTTCGCCAAACTTTAATTTTAGGTCTTGGCTACATTTCATAAAACTGAGTCGACTACCATAAATGAACAAAACCATGGGCTTTTCCCAAATGAAGTCTGGTGTGCAGATTTTGACATGTTTTGCCATTTTGGCTCTCATTTACTCGTCGGGATGAGTTATGAGGTGCGCCACCCGGCGAAACGACCGTAAGACATAGTTCTAAAAGCCTATATTATTGAATTAACCTCAAGGTTTACTGAGATAATCAGTTTAATCAATCTTTGGGACTGTTTCAGAATTCATGTTTATAGAATTTACCTAAGACTTGTTTTAGCTTGTTTTTATTGTCAAAACCTCATGTACAACATCAATTAAGCCTTATTACATATACTACTTATATAAAATTACATCAAATGAATATAAATTATTACAACCATATTTAATGAATATGAAGATTAATAATAGCTTACAAGGATTGGAATAACACAAGTATCACAACTACAAATCAACACCTAAACCCTTCTAATCTTTCACCCTTCTCTTTAATCTTTATCCATCTTTATAACACCTTTATAATCACCCCCAAAGACCACCTTACTTCAGCCCCTAACCTCTTGTATAACTCCAAATCTAACCATGGAATAACTAAAACAACCCAAGCATCATAACTAGCTACCTAAACCCTTCACTTTTGTAGTATAATTTGTTGTATGAATAAAAAGGATGATGATGATGGAGGAGGTGGGTGTGGCGTTCAAAACAAGGAGAGGGAGGAGAGTTTTTGGAGGTGATCTTGATCTATCTTTCATGTATGTGTGAGTAGCTTAGGTATTATCACTTAAAGGGATAGACAAGAATGTGAAAATGAGACAGTCCATAACACATGAAGTAAAACGCCAGGTATAGTTTGGTCCCGGTAATTACTAATGTTAAGCCCTTAAGTCACGAAACTTAAAACTAGGTAACGTAAAAATGTAATACTTATAAAAATGTTAAAACTTATCAATATACTCTAACTAGGTATATTAAATGTGTGATAAGTCTCGGAGGGTGCGTCTATGTTGTTAAAACTTAATAACGTAGGTTTGAGTACGCGTCTTACGTAAAAAGTAACATGTCTACTTAAAAATGATAAAATAGTAATAGTTCATATAAATTATGATTATTAGTGAAAATAAAGTATTTTCAACATATAGACTTATCGTAGTCTTATGTTGGTCACAAGGAAAATTACCAGTTACTACCTGTTATCGTATTTGCTTTTATGTTACGGTAAAAGTCAAACAGTCAAAAGTCAACTTTAAAAAGTCAAAGGGTAAAATAGTCATTTTACCTTATGAAAAATTACGGTAGTTTTGAGATGAAGGCTATATCGTATAGTGTTTATGTCTACTAGTTTTTGAAAGAAATGTGATACTGTGAAGTTTTACATACTGACTTATAATGGGGTTCAGATAATGAAGTTATATGTTGATTATTAGGAGAGTGTAGTGTATGTTTACCATTATTCTTCGGTAGAGATGTCAAGTTTGTTTTAAAATCATAAGTGAATTTTAAAGGATTATGGCGGAATGATATCCTTGAAACCTAAACAGGCTAGTACTTCTAAGAAATGACGAGAAGATTTGATGACTATTCCAAGATAGTATTTAGGATTATCTCATAAATGAAAACTTTCAAGAATGAAATTAGGTAGTATAAATAAGTGTTAAGATCTCGCTGAGTGGTAAGACACTATCATGTCTCTAGATCTTTTTAATGAATTATAGTGGTTTATCGAGTTTAAGTAGGAAATTAACCTGAATATAACCCTTGTATAACTATTCTCAATGTTTGAAAAATTTAAGTTGAACATAGTTAATCAGACTATGTTCCACTGTCCCTAAGTTAAATATAGGTGATTAGGCTATATTTAGCCGAGGTTTGATAAATTTTCCAAATACCTAAATTAGGTATACTCGTGATATGTTCATAGCTTTTGAGAAAATATCCACAAGGCAAAGGCGATATCAAACCATTCAGTTGCAAGTCCCGGCCATAAAAGACTTGTAACCTATGTTTTCACATTCCATTGCATAGGAGATAGTATGGGTAGATACGTGTGGAAAGGAAATCTTAAGTAATTCTAAAATAGTCCATACTTGGCTAGCATCACGAACATTTAACAATGAAGGTTTCAAAAGAGAATTTTGATGAATGTAGAGAAAGTTGCTGAACTTCAGCTTTTGTAGATGATGAATTAGTTTGTCCTTTAGAAATTCCATTTCTTGTATTTCCATTAGGGAATTTGATAGATTGTGACGGGTTTCATGTAAAACAATATCATATAAAGTTTATAAGATAATTTCTAGAGACTTTGTATAACTTACAATGTCTATGAAGTAAATTAAACCATTGTATAACTCACAATGTCTAAGAAGTAGTTGAGACTATTGTGTAACTCACAATGTCTGAGAAATAGTTGAGACCATTGTGCAACTCACAATGTTTAGGAAATAATAGAGACCATTGTGCAACTCACAATGTCTGAGAAATAGTTGAGACAATTGTGTAACTCACAATGTCTGAGAAAGTAAATGAGACCACTGTTTCACTTACAGTGTCTGAGGATATAAGAGAGGCCACTGTAGGATTTACAGTGTCTGAGAATGTAATAGAGACCATTGTATAAATTACAATGTATGGGAAGTAGGAAAGACCATTGTAATCAATTACAATGTCTTAGAGGAAGTTTCGTAATCCTAAAATGCATGAGTAAATACATGATTTGGAAAAAAAAGATTGTGTCGTAATGCCTTAGAATAGGAATACGTAGATATGTTTAGTACATCTTTTAGCTAAAATGATTTAAAATATGTCGAGTGTATATATCAATATACTAGTATGTTTGTATAGCTTAAAATACCTAAAAGTCACATAATCGTCTGGAGGATGGAAGGCACGGAGAACGGAAGGCTATAAAATGTTTTTGTTTGTAAAAGTAGTTATATTTTAAGTCTCAATTAGACTCGTTTATCTATAATTAAGGCTCTGATACCAATCTGTAACACCCCCAATTTCGTGATGTGCAGCGGAATTCAAACTGGGTGTTACTTCGTGGCACAACAGTCATAACAATAGAAAACGAACTCTAATGGAGTCGTTTTAAAAGATTTATCATTCTATTTATATAAACGTCAGAGTTTACAAAAATGAGGTCCCAAATGGTTTCAAGTTTACAAGATACATTAAATTGGTTTTCGAATGATAATAAGATTTATAGCCTTCTTGAGTATCCGTGCCAGCCTCGTACAATATGGACCTGAAATACATGCTAAAAACTGTCAACACAAAGGTTAAGTGAAATTCATAGAGTTTGTTGTTAAAAGTTGAACACATAATGTTTTTGTGGGTTACGTTGTTATACACCCATAATGTTGAAAACAAAACAGTTATTATTTCACTAAGCTCATGAAACCAAGGCGTTAACGTGTTCCAAAATTAATTGATGAAACTGTTGGAACCAAACCTAATAGGTAAAATTGCTGTTTTACCTAATGTTACTCAAATATAGTGCATTTGTTTGCCAACCCGGTCAACACAAACGGGATTCGTCAATCCCAATAGATCTATTCACAATATTCGTGCCCACTCTCTCTAGTGATTAATGGTTCATGATTAGGGACTTATGTTTGGAAAATGCGGTAACTTAGTGACAATAAAACAATCAGATAAGCATATAGTTTGAAAGCAATGTGTTCGATTTAAAATAAAGCATGTATCTCCCCTAAGGGTTTGTAAAACAATTGAATGATAGAAAATAGGGCTATGAACTCTTAGTAGTGATCAGCAGCGGAGTGTAACGATATAATGTTTATCAACGTAGAGTATGACAAGATCACGATCTTTAACGATTACCTAAGAAAGCATAGTATTCGTGTTTTAGTATATTGTACGATATAAGTGTACAAGTATATGTAGTTTGTTGGCTTATGATGTTGTACATGAATCCTTAAGTTAAAGTATTCCTTAAATGTTGTTTGGCTATCAAAATCAATAGGTCGTGAAGTAGTTTAGCTTAACATTTATTATGTATAAATGTTATTTACTCAATGAGTGTTTGATGTGCCCGGTAGGTGCAAGTTTTAAATTTATAAAAGGTGAATTACCAATTTTACCAATAACACATACGAGCAAGTATACTCGTCCGTTATAGCAAGATTATGAAGGTAAGTCGGGATCGTTCGCAGGGATTTGAGTGAATCAGAGCACAAGTTTGAATTAACGGAGTCGATCAAAAACATATAACAAAGCAAATAGATATAATGAAATTCAGATGATTAAAAACTACACTTGCTCAAACTAGTATCATATCATAGATTAATGTGATTGTATTAACTACTTAACATGTTGGTTGTGATAATTAGTTGAAAACTAATCTATTGTTCTTACAAGATAAACCTTCGTCAAGATTTCAGTTCATAAAAACAAGCTTTAAGTTTAACCAATCAATTCAAGATCAATTCAAGTTTCATAAGTCTACTTTCATAAACTTAAACACAAAAACATCCACTTGTTCATCAAATTGCTTAAGAAATGGTCAATACAAAAGGTACCCGATCATAGACAAAAGGCTACAATTAATTTTCCACAACTAATCTTACGACCATTTAGATGTTTCCAACTAATCCAATTTGATAATCAAAAAGCGTTTCTATTACAACCACACCTTAGTTCCTTTGTATAATCAAGAATAATGGGTAAAAACAATCATCCATAGACAAAATGATTATGACTAGTTGAATAATACGAAGTTCTTTCGACCCCAACGATAGTTACCAATTAGCCAAACTTGATTAACAAATGTCACTATGAAACTTTAGCACAATTGGATCTTAGAATCAACTTGAAATTGAATTAAAACATGTTAATACAATCACTAACTAATCATATAATAATCAACATCATTTAAGCAAGTGTATAAAGAAACTAGCCACTCATAGCAAACATGAACATAAACTCATAATTTTGATCATTAGAAAACATGATTAAAAGTCTTACAATGCTTGGAATAAGATTACAAATGATGAAGTAATGATTCCCAAAGGATCGTGGTGGACTTCTTAGTGTTTCGGCTTCCAACGGTGGAACTTCTGGAACTCCAAACTTCTCTGGATTTCTAAGGACGAATTTCAGGAGGTTAAGGCTTGGTTTGATGAGTAGAGAGCTTTGTAATTGAAGTGTGTCTAATATGCTCACATTTAGCCTCTATTTATACTAATTCCAAGGCCTAGGGTGTTAAATGCTTGACTTGGCCTCCAAGGAGTAAGGAAGGGACTAGAATACACCAAGAGAAGGACCTAGAATCGTTTGGATGCAAAGGGAAAGCTTAGTGATGAAGATTTGACAACTGCAGCTTCACCAACCGGATCGGTCATACGACCGACCGATCCGGTTGGTCTTCAATAATAACACACCGACCGATCCGGTTGCGGGTTGCGACCGATCGGTCGGTCATGGCAAAAATATGTATTCCGACCAAATGCCAACCGATCCGGCTGAAAGTGTAACCGGATCCGGTTGGATCTTCTGAGAAAAGAAACTTGATCTTTCTCTCTTCACTCTGACTTGTAGAACTTGGTTCTTCAATCACTAAGGTCTTCAAAGGTACTTGGGATTTAGCTTAACTGAGACGGGAATCTTCGATTAACTGCATATTTCCACATTTTCCTCCATTTCCCTGCACTTGGTTATGAATGCTAGACAAACATATCTAAATACGATTAAGTGCTAAAATCACACAAATATAACCAAATAACAGATATAAAAGTACACACAATGCTACTAAAAACATGCACAATCTGAGTGTTATCAGTGTTGTGATGAAAATAATTATGGCGTGTCATATTATAATGTCGTGAAATACAAAGGTTTCAAAAATAGTTTTTAAGTTAATATAAGTTCAAAGGTTTAAACAAGAGTTAAGACTTGTGAAAATGGCATTTAGATAGTTTATATGTCATATGGTCATTTATCTAGTTTTGTCAAAGTCTAGTAAAGTTTAATCTAATGAACAAGTTTTTGAAACAAGTTTCGGGTTAACAAACCCAAACTAGCCGTGCGGCTAAGTTACGGTTAAGCAACTTGAAACAAAAATTAATTTCAAACCTAATGGCTATATTTAAGTTAAAATACCTTGAGACATCAGCCTTGGCTTTGTTTTGGCCTCAAAGAATCAATATATCACTTAAGGTTTCTTACTAAGGTTGTTTTCTAGTCAACAACAGGTCAGTTTAGTTTTTGCCGTTTTTAGGCTTTTTCGTTCACTTTCTTCTTATGTGCTCCCGAGTTTTTGTAGAAAAACTCATTCTGACCAACTTTCGTGTCTTACACTTTTGCTAATTCGGAACAGAAAAGGGACAAAATCATGATTTAAAATCATATCAGCAAGCTTTTGTTCCAACACTATATTTTCATCTAGTAAAACTTGACTAGGCATAACTTTTTAACCATAAGTACTTTTTAAGTGATTCAAAAGCTCAAGTTCATATTTTTATATTCTCTAATAGCTTCTAAAGCTTAATTAAGTCTAAGGTCCAAAGTTTATTTATATCAATAGTCTAATTACAAGTATTTACTTATATTTCATTGCAGAAAGTTTGGCTGCACATTCAGTCCTGCCAAAACGACCATAGGTTGAGTTATACAACTTTTGTTGACATGCGGCTTTCGCCAAACTTTAATTTTATGTCTTGGCTACAGTTCATAAAACTGAGTCGACTTCCAGAAATGAGCAGAACCATGGGCTTTTCCCAAATGAAGTCTGGTGTGCAGATTTTGACATGTTTTGCCATTTTGGCTCTCATTTACTCATCGGGATGAGTTATGAGGTGCGCCACCCGGCGAAATGACCGTAAGACATAGTTCTAAAAGCCTATATTATTGAATTAACCTCAAGGTTTACTGAGACAATCAGTTTAATCAATCTTTCGGACTGTTTCAGAATTCATGTTTATAGAATTTACCTAGGACTTGTTTTAGCTTGTTTTTATGGTCACAACCTCATGTACAACATCAATTAAGCCTTATTACATATACTACTTATATCAAATTACATCAAATAAATATAAATTATACAACCATATTTAATGAATATGAAGATAAATAATAGCTTACAAGGATTGGAATAACACAAGTATCACAACTACAAATCAACACCTAAACCCTTCTAATCTTTCACCCTTCTCTTTAATCTTTTTGTCCATCTTTATAACACCTTTATAATCACCCCCAAAGACCACCTTACTTCAGCCCCTAACCTCTTGTTTAAATCCAAATCTAACCATGGAATAACTAAAACAACCCAAGGATCATAACTAGCTACCTAAACCCTTCACTTTTGTAGTATAATTTGTTGTATGAATAAAAAGGATGATGATGATGGAGGAGGTGGGTGTGGCGTTCAAAACAAGGAGAGGGAGGAGAGTTTTTGGAGGTGATCTTGACCTATCTTGCATGTATGTGTGAGCAGCTTAGGTATTATCACTTAAAGGGATAGACAAGAATGTGAAAATGAGACAGTCCATAACACATGAAGTAAAACGCCACCTCTACAATGAGGTGGTTAATATGTGTATTTTTGTGATAACTTTTGGTTTATGAGGTATAGTTTGGTCCCGGTAATTACTAATGTTAAGCCCTTAAGTCACGAAACTTAAAACTAGGTAATGTAAAAATGTAATACTTATAAAAATGTTAAAACTTATCAATATACTCTAACTAGGTATATTAAATGTGTGATAAGTCTCGGAGGGTGCGTCTATGTTGTTAAAACTTAATAACGTAGGTTTGAGTACGCGTCTTACGTAAAAAGTAACATATCTACTTAAAAATGATAAAATAGTAATAGTTCATATAAATTATGATTATTGGTGAAAATAAAGTATTTTGAACATATAGACTTATCGTAGTCTTGTGCTGGTCACAATGAAAATTACCAGTTACTACCGGTTATCGTATTTGCTTTTACGTTACGGTAAAAGTCAAACTGTCAAAAGTCAACTTTAAAAAGTCAAAGGGTAAAATAGTCATTTTACCTTATGAAAAATTACGGGTTGCTACGATTTGGAGATTAGAGACGCGAAGGAGAGATCACTCTATGTGGAGACTTTCTTCTCAGCTAATCCTTAGCAGAGCTTAGAAGGCTAGGTTTTTACACCCTTGAGAATAGTATCGGAGCTCACGGGACCTTTGAAATAAACAATCTACCAAATTACCGTTAATCTTTAGACAAATTTGACGAATACTAGTTCAACTTCCGAATTAAATTTAAGAAAAAGCAAGTTTTGCACATTTATTAATAAGCAACATAAAACTTTTTATTAAAGCAACACACATATTTTTTTCATTTCATTTTCTCATTTTTTTTCTTTCATCATCATTTTTTTTCACATCATACTTGCAATTTTACTCACTTCATTTTGCAACATTATTCCAATTTTAAGAAAGTATGTTTTTTTTCCAAAATTTAAATAAAAAGTTGAACTCGGACTCTAAATCAATTTTGTATTAAAAATTTTATTTTTGCATAACAAGACTATTTCTAACGTTTAAAAGTTTGAATAGAGCACTTAATTAACCAACTACTCTAAGCTTAGTATTTTCATTTGCATCTTTCGTAAAAACTTAGTCTAAATGTTAAGAGAGCATCCATATCAACACTCTAGCAGAGTCGGGATCCCTCTTGTTCTAGCCTAATCGAGACCAAACTTCCATTAATGTCGAAGCATTAATGTATTATTTAATGTGCAAAGCACTTATGTTTCATGCAATTTCTTAATTTAAGACTAGAAAATTTTTGTCAAAACGGGGGTGCTAGGGTACTAGTAGGTACAAATGTGATCAAATTCGCTAGAATTCCCCCCCCCCCCTACACTTAGAACTGAATATTGCCCTCAATATTCAAAGTACCGGCTATTATGCTGACACTATAGAACGTAAAAAGGTAATACTACTACCCAATTGTTAGAAAAAAGATCAGATATTGGGCGGCTGGATTGAAAACAGGCGCATCAATCATCACGATTTACGGGAATCCTGAAAACAAAGAGCAAATACACAACAACAAAGCAATAGTAGAGGAATTCCCCCACACTTAGTGTTAGAAAATAGAAATAAGATAGAAGGATAAGCATGGGTTGTCACCCACGAAGCACTTATGTTTTTGTTCATCGAGTCACTAGCTTGACTCGTCCCCGAACTCATTGGTCCATGGGGAAGGTTTGGAGATCCGGGACAATCATGGGTGGTATGTCCCCTCCAAAATAGTTCTTCAACCTATGGCTGTTCACTTTGAAGTTTGGTCTGTCAGTTTGAGATAACTCGACAGCACCATAAGGAAAAACTTTGGCAACGGTGAATGGCCCGGTCCAATGGGTTTTAAGTTTACCCGAGAAAATATTCAATCGAGAATTGTAAAGAAGGACTCAGTCACCGACGTTGAAAACACGGTTCTTGGTATTGGAGTCGTGGATCTTCTTTGTCTTCTCTTTGTAGATTAAAGGGTGCTCGTAGGATTGATCACGGAGTTCATTTAATTCATTGAGTTGAACTTTCCAGTGATCACTCGCGGACTTAAGGTCAAATTTTGCATGCTTTAAGGCCCAATAGGCTTTGTGCTCGAGCTCAATCGGTAGATGACACGCCTTTCCGTACACAAGCTTGTAAGGAGTACAACTGATGGGTGTTTTGAAAGCGGTACGAAAGGCCCATAGTGCATCATTTAATTTGTCTAACCAAGAGGCACAGTTTTTGCTAGAGGTGGCAAAATGGTTGGGTTGGGTTGGGTTGGGTCTTGGGTCTTAGATGGGTATGGGTCTATATGGGTATGGGTCTAGATGGGTCACTTGGAAGGATGGGTCTAGATGGGTATGGGTATAAATGGGTAAGAGTAGGGTCGGGTCGGGTTTTTTTGGGTTTTGCTAGTTTTTTTTTCTTTTTTCGTCAGTCTTTATACGTTTTCGTGCGTTTTTTTACGTTTCCGACCGTTTTTTCACGTTTTCGTTCGCTTGTTTACGTTTTTGTCCGTTTTTACACGTTTTCGTCTCTTTTTTCGATTTCGTCCATTTTTAACCTTTTTTTACGTTTTTTTCCGTTTTTGAACGTTTTCGTCAGGGTCTTTTTTCCGTTTTTTCCGTTTTACACGTTTTCGTCCGGTTTTTACACGTTTTCGTCCGTTTTTTTACGTTTTTTTTCCCGTTTTCACACGTTTTCGTTCGTTTTCGAACGTTTTTTCACGTTTTCGTCTGCTTTTTTACGTTTTCGTCCGGTTTTTTATCTTGTTTTCCGTTTTACACGTTTTCGTCCATTTTTTTTAACGTTTTTGTCCGTTTTTACACGTTTACGTCCGTTTTTTTTACGTTTTTGTCCGTTTTTAAACGTTTTCGTCTGTTTTGTTACGTTTTTGCCTGTTTATTACGTTTTCGTCCGCTTCTTTACCTTTTCGTCCGCTTTTTTACGTTTTTGTCCGTTTTACACGTTTTCGTCCGGTTTTTTTACGTTTTCATCAGTTTTTACTCGTTTTCGTCCGTTCTTTTACGTTTTTGTCCGTTTTTAAACGTTTTCGTCCATTTTTTACGTTTTTGTCTTTTTTACACGTTTTTGTCTGTTTTGTTACGTTTTTGCCCGTTTTCACACGTTTTCGTCTGTTTTTTTACGTTTTCGCCCGTTTTTTCACGTTTTCGTCCGCTTTTTTACGTTTTTGTCCTTTTTTACACGTTTTCGTCTGTTTTTTTTTACATTTTCGTCCATTTTTAACCTTTTTTTACGTTTTTGTCCGTTTATGCAGGTTTTCGTCCGGTTTTTTTTATATTTTTATCCGTTTTTACACGTTTTCGTTAGTTATTTTACGTTTTTTTCCGTTTTTACACGTTTCCGTCCATTTTTTACGTTTTCGTTCGTTTTTTTGACGTTTTCGTCAGTTTTTATACGTTTTCGTCCGTTTTTTTTACGTTTTTGTCCGGTTTTACACGTTTTCATCTTTTTTTACGTCTTCGTCCGTTTTTAACCTTTTTTTTTTACGTTTTTATCTGTTTTTGCACGTTTTCATCAGGTTCTTTTTACGTTTTTATCCGTTTTACACGTTTTCGTCGGTTTTTTTTGCCTACCGTCCTTTCCAAGATTCTTTTCAAACCACAGTTGGAGATTTCCACTTGCTCACTAGTAGTGGGTGATATGCAGTAGCAAGACGGTGACTGACACCATACTTAAGCATGACCTTTGCGAATTGGTCATTGCAAAAGTGCGTACCGCGATCACTAATGATAGCATGGGGAGTTCCAAAATGAGCAAAGAGATATTTTAAAAACTTAACAACTACTCGGGCATCATTGGTGGGGAGCGCTTTCGCTTCAACCTATTTAGACAAGTTGTCGACCGCCACGAGTATGTACTTGTTCCCTCGTGAAGACGGGAACGGCCCCATAAAGTCGATGCCCCAAACGTCAAAGATCTCGCACACTTGGATGGCATTTTGAGGCATTTCATCTTTTTGCGTGATTTTCTTGTGACGTTGACAAGAGTCACAAGATTTGACCAAGTCATGGGCATCACGATAAATTGTGGGCCAATAGAAACCGGAGTCAAACACCGTTTTGGCAGTGTAGTTCGGGCCATGATGTCCCCCGATGGGTCCATTGTGGCAAGCCTTGAGAATATCAATGGCTTCTTGGTCGTGAACACACCGCCGGATGACTTGATCCACACATACTTTAAGCAAGAAGGGGTCATCCCAAAAGTAATGCTTCATGTCTTTGAAGAATTTGTTCTTTTGTTGGAACGGCATCCCTTTAACAACAAAGTTCCCTGCATGGTAGTTTGCAAAATGGGCAAACCATGGGATACTAGAGTCACCACGAAAAAATACCATATTAAGTGTCTCGAGAGGAAATGTTTCATTTATTTCCTTTTTATCGAGCACACTTGGATAGGATTCTCTAATCAGGACAAATGATCGGTCGCGATGTTCTCGACTCCTTTTTTATCGCAGATGATGATATCAAATTCTTGAAGGAGGAGAACCCACCGGAGCAATCTCAGCTTTGCATCTTGTTTTGCAAAAAGATATTTAAGAGTTGAGTGATCCGTATACACTATGCTTTTAGACAAGACTAAGTATGGCCGGAATTTCTCGAAAGCATACACCACGGCTAACAATTCTTTTTCCATCGTGGTGTAATGAGCTTATTCATCGGTCATAGTTTTGCTTGCATAGTGTATAGGCTGAAAATGATTTACTTTTTGTTGCCCCAGAACCGCACCTAAAGCAAAGTTTCTAGCATCGCACATGAGCTCAAAAGGTAGGTCCCAATCGGGGGCAACTAAGATTGGTGCATCGATAAGTTTCTTCTTAAGAGTTTGAAAAGCTTCAATGCACTCTTTAGAAAAGATGAACGGAGTATCTTTCTCAAGGAGACAAGTCATCGGCTGGGCTAATTCGAAAAATCTTGAATGAATCGATGATAGAAACCGGCATGACCAAGTAAACTCCGAACACCTTTGACACTGGTGGGATGAGGCAGCTTAGAGATAACATCAACTTTAGCCTTATCAACCTCAATCAAGCTTTTCGAAATTTTATGGCTGAGGACAATGCCCTCTTTGACCATGAAATGACTTTTCTTCCAATTTAGATAAATATTAGTGTCTTCACAACATTTAAGCATCTTGTTCAAATGGGAGAGTCATGTTTTGAAAGAATCCCCAAAGACTGAAAAATCGTCCATAAAGACCTCCATAGTTTTCTTGATCATATCGTGAAAAATGGCCATCATCACCTTTGGAATGTACCGGGAGCATTACATAAGCCGAAAGGTATGCGTCGGTAAGCAAACGTTCCATAAGGGCACGTGAAGGTGGTCTTCTCTTGGTCTTGCGAGTCGATGACAATTTGGAAGTAACCTGAGAAACCGTCGAGAAAACAATAGTATTCGTTTCCCACTAGTCACTCGAGCTTTTGGTCCATGAATGGTAAAAGAAAGTGGTCTTTACGGGTGGTGTCATTTAACTTTCGGTATTCAATTCATACACGTCATCCCGTAACCAATCGAGTAGGAATTAACTCGTTTTCATCATTATCAACAACGGTAATGCCACACTTTTTGGGCACACAATGCACGGGGCTCACCCAAGGACTATCCGAGATAATGGAAATCAATCCGGCATCAAGGAGTTTGAGAATATTTATTTTGATAACTTCATGGAATTTAGGATTAACGCTTCTTTGGTGTTGAACCGCCGGTTTAAAGTCGTCCTCCATTAAAATCTTGTGTGTACAAAATTCCGGGTTAATACCCTTAATGTCGGAAAGTTTCCAAGCGTTGGCTCGCTTGTGTGACTTTAAAACTTTTATGAGAGTGGCTTTCTCCTCATCATTCAAGTCTTTAGAAATTATGACGGGTAATATATCGGTACCCTCCAAAAATGAATATTCTAGATGAGGCAGTAAGTCCTTAAGTTCGACCTCAGGAGGATCAGTAGAATTTTCAATATTTTTGGTTTCCTCAATATGAAGTTATTTTGGAGGGAGTGATGATGGATCATCACTAAGCAACTTCTCAAGGAGAATAATGTCTCCCTCTAGGTCAAATACAACATCATCAATTCCCGACGGAGTGAGAGAGGGGGGAGAGAGAGCAATGATAGGATCTAACGAAGTGAGATTTCCACTTGTTGAATAATCCGAGAATCCAAGAGCTTCTTGAGCATACTCCTCACAAGCAATGTCTATGATATCGATTCGATTAATCGATATATCATCATACTGCATGTCATCAATCACTAGATCAAGGTAATGATCCTTGTGAATTATAGTGAGGATTTGAGGGAGATTCATAAGAGACAGGAATGTTGCTCAAATCTACAGCAAAGTCATCAAAAATATCATTCTGTGGAGTAGGACTGACTGTTGGATCAACAGTACTAATTGTTAGCTCAGTAGTACTAACATTATTAGCACTGGTTTCAGGCACTTCATGTTCCTGGCCACCCAATTAACTTTCTTTGCCATCATCATTCTCTTTTCAGCATCATCCTCATTTTCAGCATCATCAAAGGATGGTGGATCATTATTCTTTGAAGAATCATACACTGAACTGTTATTCCACATTGGCATCAAAATATGATCTTTGCCAATCTCTTTGTCCATGCTAGATTCACCTACAGAAACATTATCTTTTGTCCTGCAAAATCATTAGTATATGTACCTGCAACAACCGGTAAATAATTCATGGATTTTGTTAAAGTATCAAGGTCAAACAACCACTTTGAATCTTCTCCTGCAACATTAGATTTATTCTCTAAAAAATTCACATGTAAGTTTTCCTCTACATGCCTAGTCCTAATGTTTTATACCCTAACGGCTTTACTCTGCAAAGAATAACCAACAAAAAATCCCTCATATGATTTACCATCAAATTTTCCCAGATGATGTAAGGTATTCAGGATAGTAACATGACAGCCAATTGGTCTCATAAAGCTTAAGGCATGTGTCCTACCTCTAAAGAGTTCATAAGGTGTCTTGTTGTGAGGCTTAACCACTAAACCTTATTCTGCACATAACAAGCAGTATTAACTGCTTTAGTCCAAAAAGTAGTGGGTAGCTATTCTGCACATAACAAGCAGCCAACATAGTTCTACCAGCCTCTATCAATGTTCTATTCCTCCTTTCAGCAACACCATTCTGTTGTGGAGTTCTAGCTACACTAAATTCTCTCCTAATTCCTATCTTTTGACAAAATTCATTAATAACTCTATTTTTAAATTATGTCCCATTGTCACATCTGATAGCTTTTACTTTCTTATTAGCTAGGTATTATATCTCTGTAATGAAGTTTATTAGGATGTTGCTTGTCTCATCCTTTTTACCCAAGAAGAAAACCCTAGTAAACCTGCTATAGTCATCAGTAACAACCAGACAGTACCTGTTATGCATTAAACTACTCACAGATGTAGGACCAAATAAGTCCATATGAAGCATGAATAATGATTGAGTAATAGAGTTTTCAGATTTTACCTTAAGTCAGGCAACATAAGTTTGGTCATTTTCAAAACGTGTCTGAGGTAAACCTCTTACCAAACCATCTTTAACAATCTTATTTATGGTTTTAAAATTAACATGACCAAGTATCCTATGCCAAAGCATTGATTCATCCAATGTGGCTTTTGCTACAAGACAAGTTAGACTCTCTTTAGGAACAATATTCTTTATATCAACACTATACATGTTGCCCTTTCAAGGAACTTTAAGCAATGCTTGACTTTCATCAGGTAGCTTAAATTCAGGAGAAAGCACAAGACATTCAGTGTTAGTAAAAAGAACTTTGTTCTTTTTGTCACACATTTGTGAGACACTAGAGATTAAACTTAAGTTCCTGCATAAAATACACATCTTCTAAATCAAGTTTACCGGCTTTAATTGTACCTTTGCCAGTAATTTTACCACCTATAACTCCTCCCCCAAAGGCAACATATCCTCTTTCAAAAGCTTTGAAATCTGAGAGGTAAGACATATTCCCTGTCATGTGCCTGGAGCAACCACTATCAGCATATCCTTGATCTTCTTCATCATCATTTGGATGTTCCTGCACACAGAATAAAGAAAATTAGTTTCCTTTAGGGACCCAAGACATTATTGACTTGGATCTGCCTCATGCATCAATGTATTTATATTTCTTCATAGTTATTGATGCACCATTGGGTTTGGTAGGTCTCCAATCGCAACATACTGAGGCCTTAACAGCATTGCCCCTTTGTCCCTTAACAACATTTATATGCCTAATAGTACTAACTGCTTGCCTAGCAGTATAAACTGTTGGCTTAGCAGTTTTGACTATTGGACTCCATTTCTTGTTGTAAAACATTGTTTTCTCATAATGGGACCTTTTACCAGTTTGTTGTGCTGATTTAGTAAACCAAGTTTTTGGTTTAGCACTTGAAACTAATGATTTGGGGTGAGCAATATAAACAGGCCTAACAATATTCAAAGGTCTGAGGCCAGTTCTCAACAACACTGCTCTGGGTGCCATGTTTATATGAGCATTAGGGTGATTATATTTAAAAGATCCATTTGAGTTCACTATAGAAACCCTATTTACCACCTTTTCCCTCTGGTGGTAATTACAATTAACCTGCACATGATGAAAACTGCCACAAGTAAAACATGCTTTATTATACATGCAAAGTCTTTTTCTAGTTGATTGGACTTCAAGTTATTCCAATTACTTTGGTTACCTCTAGGACTTTGTGACCTGTTCTGAGATCTATATATCTCAGCATATCTAACTTGTTTCCTAACTATTCTTTAACTTCAATTTTAACCACTTCAGGAAAAACAGTTTTCTTTTCTACCTTAACATCATACACATTTTCCTCAACTAATGATATATCACTTGCTGATAAGGTTTTAAAATGTACCTTTTTTAGGGGTCGTTTAAGCCTTTATTTGATCACTTTTGTATCCGTTATTACTTAATATCGTTCCTTTTCACTTTTTAGGTATTTTGAAGGCAAAATGATGGAATGACACTTATTCAGACGAAAAGGCGCGAATATACAAAGAAAATGGCCAAAGTCAAGAATCGAGACACTCAGGCTGCTAGAACTGAAGGTGACGGCGTCAGGCACAACTAGTGACGCCGTCGGACAACTTTTGTAACGGCTCAGTAGCCAAATTGCTCATTTACAAGTGACGGCTTCAGGTTTTAAAAGAGTAGGGCGTCGCAACTCAGACGACCTAGATTTGATCCAGACGACGTCAAAGACTGAAGGGGACGACGTCAGAAGCATAAGGTGACGCCGTCGCAAGACTAACGTGGCCAAGACGAAACCTTAATAACGGCGACCCGACAGCGTCACAAATCAAAGGGTGACGCCGTCGCCTGTGTAATCGTATATATAGAATCCAAATTTTTCAGTTTTCAGTATGTAGTCTTTTGGAATAAAAACCTAAACCGAACCAAGGCTGTCTTGTACAGTATTTTAGGGTTCCATACCCTATCTTACATCAAGATAAGTGTTTTACTTCATTAATTCAAGTATGTCTTCAATTAATTGTGTGTATGCTTGCATGTTTCCCATGTCCGGTAGGGGTGGAAATGAGTCGAGCCGCTCGTGAAAAGCTCAGGATCGGATCGGTAAAAAGCTCGAACGAGCCGAGCCTAAGCGAGCTCGAGCCCGAGCTCGAGCATAAATTTCAGCTCGTTTATTAATCGAGCTCGAGCCCGAGCTTTACATACAAAGCTCGTTTGGGCTCGCGAGCCTAAACGAGCCTAAACGACATTATGATATTTTAAGTATTAAACAAATATACGAGTCGAGCTCGAGCTTATTAACGAGCTCAATAAAGATATATTACGAGCCAAGCTCGAGCTCGAGGCAAGCTTTTAACTTTTCATGATCAAATCGTATAAACGAGTCGAGCTCGAGCCGAGCCCGAGCCTATATAAAACACCACGAGCCGAGCTCGAGCCTAAAATTTAAGGCTCGAAATGAGCCGAGCTTGAGCTCGAGCCTTTTAAAACTTAAACGAGCCGAGCTCGAGCTCTGGCAGGCTCGGGCTCGGCTCGACTCGTTTTCACCCCTAATGTCCGACTAATTTACTTGTGTGTTTGCTTAGGGAATATGAAACTTAATTATTGAATATTAATTGGTTGTCTCTTATCTTAATTGTTAATGATCTAGTATTGCGATAGATCATCCGTTGTGTAGTTAATGCTTGATTAATCTTAGTGAACCTTAGCTTATAGTACCTAGAGTCATTGTAGGCTAAACCATCCGAAGAGTACCTTAGTGCTAAGTTTATAAATCCTAGAGATTTTGTAGGCAATAACCTTTGGTAGTTTCAAAGAGTTAGGGATAAACGCATACCCTATGACCTTAGACACACAACGCGATTAAGAATAAGGACGTGACAATTCAACCATCAATAGGAGATAATTAAGGAGTAATAAAACCTAAGTAAACACATCTTTAAATCATCATACGAACACACAATAATTAGACATAGACTACATACACCTTAGATTAGATAATTAGATGAATTGAGTAATCGGTAGAAATACCAACCCCAAATCCAATACCTCGAGATTCGTACCTTTCTATTTCTTAAAAACATAAAAAGATAAAAAATAATCTTCCTGAACCCCAACCTTAGCGTAGTAATTTCTCACTAGCATTCCTATTCCCCTAGAGAACGATATCAATTCCCGTGGCTTACCCTAATTGTTAAGATTTAGTAAATCCAGTTATTAAAGTGTCGGTCACCTCAAGTATATGTAATCATTAGAAAGCTCGTAGTCGTAGTTATTTAATGTTAAGTAGTATTTAGATAAGTAACACCGTGGAGGACGGACGGGTCTTTACCCACTGTATGCCTAATCCACAGCCCGTAGGTGGCGTTTTATGTAAGACTATAAATACCCTCTACCTCCCAAGGTAGAGGGTTGGAGCTCATAATAACACTTTTATTTTCTCTCACTAAGTTCCCAAACCTCTAACTATTTATCTCTCTAAAACCTTATATTATACGCCTATGTGTGATCATGATTTGATGTGTTTGTGAAATCCAATATGTTACAAATGGTATCAAGAGCCATGGTTTGATCATCTCTTTTACATATCCTTGGATTTCTAGTGGTTTTACATGGTTTTTGGGTTTGAAAAAGTTTAGTGGTTTTTGCATCATTTGGATCATTTCTTGTGTTAAAGTTTGAATTTTGAGTGTACTTTTGTGTTTAGAATCATTGTAAGTACTTGGGTTTTGATTTGGAAAGCTTAAATCACTGTGGTTGGGCTTGTTTTGGATTGAAAAGTATTGTTCTTAAAGTTTTCTACCTAGCGACTTGGCTCTCGGATTTGTTTTCTTGTTAGCGATTTACTTTGTTAATTTCCAGCGACTTGTAGTTAGAGGAGTAGCGACTTGACCCTAGCAACTTGTCTATTGAGACAAGCTGATAAACATTACAACTTAGTAGAGGTTCCACTTTGGCTAGCGACTTGGTTGGCGTAGCGACTTGTCTCTATTATTTCTAGCGACTTGTCCTTATTGTTCTTACCGAGTTGATTCTTAGCGACTTGGATACTTAGCGAGTTGTTCTGTAGCGACTTGTCTGCTTAGCGATTTGGTGCTTTAGCTACTTGTGTTCAGCGACTTGGGTCTTAGCGACTTGTGCTTAGCGACTTGATTCACAGCGACTTGAGGTTTAGCGAGTTGCTACTTAGCGACTTGGTTCATAGCAACTTGTGCTTAGCGACTTGATTCACAGTGACTTGAGGTTTTAGCGAGTTGCTACTTAGCGACTTGGTGACTTAGCGACTTGTCTTAAGGGTTATAGATACTTGGTTGATATTTGTTTCTAATACGATTTTCTCTTGATTTAGTAAAATCCCGTGAAAGAATCTATATCCCAGTTTAATCATAGAGTTATAAAATCCTGTGAAATCTGTAAACATGTCTACTACAATCATCTCTATTGTAGCTGAGGATGTTCAAGCAGCTGGTTCAGATACTCGTCCACCCATGCTTGACAGAACTGACTATGACTCATGGGCTCAACGAATTAGGTTGTATTGTCTGGGAAAGGAAAATGGAGTCAACATTCTCAAGTCAATTGATGAAGGACCTTATCAAGTTGAGACAACTAGAGACATACTCGATACTGCTGCAGATGGAACAATGATCTTGGGATTGGACAAACCAAAGATGTATGATGAGCTCAGTGATAAGGAGAAAAAGAGATTCGATGCTGATATCAGGGCTTCAAACATTATACTTCAAGGTCTTCCAAAAGATATCTACAAGCTTATCAATCACAACACTGAAGCCAGGGCGGTTTGGGATAATGTCAAGATGCTTCTCTCGGGTTCTGAATTAACCAAGGAAGACAGAGAATCACAATTGTATGATGAATTTGAGCATTTTAAGATGAAACCAGAAGAAAGTATCTATGAATATTACATGAGATTCTACAAGCTTGTAAATGACATGAGGAACATCAAAATGACCATGCCAAATATTCAGCTGAACTCAAAGTTTGTGAACAACATGAATCCCGAATGGCACAAATTTATCACCTCTGTGAAGCTAATCAAAGGATTAAAGAACACCAACTATGAGCAACTGTATGCCTTCCTTCTTCAGAATGAGAGACATGCTATGTCTGAACGAAGGATTCTTGAACAGTTCAAATCTAAACAAGGAGAATCAAGCTCATCAAATGATTCAACATCATACTACACCGATGTAGGAATCACTACTAAAGCATCACAAGTCATACCTACTGGAAATGGTAATCACAAACTCATTCCCGATCCGAGGTTCAAACAACCTGATGCTGATGCAGTCATGAAACACTTCATCAATCAACTGGTTCTTATGGTCAAACAAAACCTGAACTTCACTCCACATACTAATAGTCTTCACACTAACAACGAAGTCAGAACTGCATCCAATCTACACAATCATGCTATTGTCAGAGATGGAAAGGTTACGGTGTAACCAGTTCAAGGAAGGCAGTATGAACAAGGAAGAGGTGGAGCAGGTGGAGGTTATATGGCTAATCAGAATCGTGGAAGAAATGCCAATCAAGGACAAGCAAAGCCAATCAAATGCTACAACTGTGGTGGTGAGGGACATATTGCGAGGAACTGTACATCTCCAAAACGTCCACAGAATGCAGAATACTTCAGAGACAAGATGTTACTTGTGCAAGGTCAGGATAATGGAGCAGCTTTGAATGAAGAGGAGTTGTTGTTTCTTGCAGAAGGGAATGCTAAGACATATGATGCTGATGTGGATGAGCAGCCAATTCAGGAAATAGGTCACAATCATCAAAAGGCCTTTCAAGTCGCAGAATGTGATGCATTTGACTCTGATGTCGATGATGAACCTACTCCCCAGACAATCTTCATGGCTAGCATCTCACCTATGGTCTCTCCAAAGGTCTCATCACCACAACAGGCTGGTCCATCCAAAGAATCAATCATTTTAGAGGTATTAAAATTATACGATGAAGTTGATGAGCAAAAGATAAATAACGAAGTACAATCTCTTGAAACTTATGAATTAGATATTGATGATAGGGGTGATAAAAATATTGTCTCATTTGATCAATATGTGACACAAAGTGAAAGCGAGATTGTGCCAAGTGATGTATCTTCTGCAGTCAATGATGACTATGTTTTTGATGAATACACTGCTTGTGCCCCTGATGATTCTGTTATCTCTAAACTAAACGCCTATAAAGAACAAGTTGCTATTTATGAACAACGTGTTGAGTTTAAGTTAACTAACCGTGAGCAGGATATGGATGACCAAATGCGTACAATCATTAGAAAAAGTAATTTTAGAGAAGAAGTGTTAAAACAAGAGTTAAATTCCTTAGAAGAAAAGCTTTCTAAAACTGTTAAGCAAAAGCAAGAACTTTAAGATAATGTTAAAGTGCTTAAACAAGAATTTAATGCTACGGAATCAAAACTTTTGAATGATTTTTCCAATCTAAAAACTTTGAAAAACAAGCTTGAAAATAAGTTGTACGTACAAGGGAATACCATTCAGACTGCTCACATGATCACTAAGCATAAAGTCTTAAGCGATAAGCATAGTATTCCCCTCGTTGAGAAACCCAATCCTAAGTATGGTAAAATAGCTAGAGAGGCTCAGAAGGTAATATATGATGGTAATGAAATCCTTAAGCCTAGACAGAAACCTAGTTGCGCTAAGTGCACTGAGGAATATATGCAATTAGAAGAAGTCAATAGGGAGAAAATGGATAAGAAGCTAAAAGATCCTGAGTGTAAAAAGTAAAACATTACGTTCAAACCCCATGATTACACAAAAGAAAATTGGATCTCCCTGAACAAGTTTAAGCCTCAAACCCAATTAACCCCAGAACAAATTTTTTGGAAGAAAGATATGGATAAGCAAAAGGCAAGTGAACTTGTTGAAACAAACCCTCCCCTTAGTAAAGTGCCTGCAGCTACTGTGTATCCTCCAAATACACCAATGCATTTAGTTCCTAGAACTATTTCCACTAATAGCAAGACCTTAATCAGCCTGTATGTTGTTTATCAACTATTTGTTGATTTTGAGAAAACGTGTAAGAAAAGGATCACACCCACTGGGATTACTGAAGGGGAAAGGGGTTTTGAGCAAACTAAAGAATGTTATTTAACTGAGGTCATGCCTTTCTTTAAACAATTAAAAGGTCAATTTGAGAGTCTTCAAAAAGGAATAAACTCTGATATTAAAGAAATGGAAAAGGAATTTGATGCAATGATAGTTGAGGTCAATGATTATGAACAGGAACTCAAATATAACGAAGTTGAAAGGAAGAACCATTCAGACTGCTCACATGATCACTAAGCATAGAGTCTTAAGCGATAAGCATAGTATTCCCCTCGTTGAGAAACCCAATCCTAAGTATGGTAAAATAGCTAGAGAGGCTCAGAAGGTAATATATGATGGTAATGAAATCCTTAAGCCTAGACAGAAACCTAGTTGCGCTAAGTGCACTGGGGAATATATGCAATTTGAAGAAGTCAATAGGGAGAAAATGGATAAGAAGGTAAAAAATCCTGAGTGTAAAAAGCAAAACATTACCTTCAAACCCCATGATTACGCAAAAGAAAATTGGATCTCCCTGAACAGGTTTAAGCCTCAAACCCAATTAACCCCAGAACAAATTTTTTGGAAGAAAGATATGGATAAGCAAAAGGCAAGTGAACTTGTTGAAACAAACCCTCCCCTTAGGAAAGTGCCTGCAGCTACTGTGTATCCTCCAAATACACCAATGCATTTAGTTCCTAGAACTATTTCCACTAATAGCAAGACCTTAATCAACCTGTATGTTGTTTATCAACTATTTGTTGATTTTGAGAAAACGTATAAGAAAAGGATCACACCCACTGGGATTACTGAAGGGGAAAGGGGTTTTGAGCAAACTAAAGAATGTTATTTAACTGAGGTCATGCCTTTCTTTAAACAATTAAAAGGTCAATTTGAGAGTCTTCAAAAAGGAATAAACTCTGATATTAAAGAAATGGAAAAGGAATTTGATGCAATGATAGTTGAGGTCAATGATTATGAACAGGACCTCAAATATAACAAAGTTGAAAGGAAGAACCATTCAGACTGCTCACATGATCACTAAGCATAGAGTCTTAAGCGATAAGCATAGTATTCCCCTCGTTGAGAAACCCAATCCTAAGTATGGTAAAATAGCTAGAGAGGCTAAGAAGGTAATATATGATGGTAATGAAATCCTTAAGCCTAGACAGAAACCTAGTTGCGCTAAGTGCACTGAGGAATATATGCAATTAGAAGAAGTCAATAGGGAGAAAATGGATAAGAAGCTAAAAAATCCTGAGTGTAAAAAGCAAAACATTACCTTCAAACCCCATGATTACACAAAAGAAAATTGGATCTCCCTGAACAGGTTTAAGCCTCAAACCCAATTAACCCCAAAACAAATTTTTTGGAAGAAAGATATGGATAAGCAAAAGGCAAGTGAACTTGTTGAAACAAACCCTCCCCATAGGAAAGTGCCTGCAGCTACTGTGTATCCTCCAAATACACCAATGCATTTAGTTCCTAGAACTATTTCCACTAATAGCAAGACCTTAATCAGCCTGTATGTTGTTTATCACCTATTTGTTGATTTTGAGAAAACGTGTAAGAAAAGGATCACACCCACTGGGATTACTGAAGGGGAAAGGGGTTTTGAGCAAACTAAAGAATGTTATTTAATTGAGGTCATGCCTTTCTTTAAACAATTAAAAGGTCAATTTGAGAGTCTTCAAAAAGGAATAAACTCTGATATCAAAGAAATGGAAAAGGAATTTGATGCAATGATAGTTGAGGTCAATGATTATGAACAGGAACTCAAATATAATGAAGTTGAAAGGAAGAACTTGCATATCTTAAATGAGAACTTGATTTCGAGTTGTGTTGCTCAAGATGTGTTCTATACTGTGACTAAGTATTCTATTACTGCATCTCAATTTTATGAATTATCTGTTGCTTTGAAAGTTTCCCATGATCGTGTCATTGAGCTTGAAAACAAAAACTCATAACTAAATGAGAAAATTGATCAGGATGATCACGATAATTTGGTAAAACATCTTTCTAAGCTAGAAGTTGAACATTTTGATCTGCAACTAAAATATCAACATCTCAAAGAAAATGTCAAAACCTCAAACATCAAAACATCCTCAAATGTTCCAGAGTTTGATTTAGTTTTTCAAATAAACAAACTTGACGAACAGATTCAAGCTCATTGTAACACGATCAGAAAGTTGAAAGCCCAAATTTCACAATTAAAGGGTGAAAAGAACAATGTGACTGGCTCCCACATGCCTCCTCCTTTAGATTCTCAGTGTTCTCAAATTTTTCATCTTCAAAACTTGGTTAATGTTTTACAAAAGGAAAATGAGAGTTTTCTAGAAGAAAATGTAAAAGTTAAACGACACTTTAAAGAGTTATATGATTCAATAAAAGTCACTCGTGACAAGAATAACGAAAAAATAACGTCTTTACAAAAGAAAATTGAGAATTTGAGGAGTTAGGAAAAAGGGAAAATGCCACTTGTCTTCAATGAGAATGTTGCATCAAAGTCATCTGCAGACTCTAAATATATTGTGACTGTTAAATACATTCCTCCTCATCTTAGGAATAATGAACTTGTATTTCATAATTATCTTGCTCGCCTTAAGGATAGTCTTGAATATCTCTATGAGATTGTAGAAGAAGACTTCATAAATAAGCCACTTGATAGTGATATTAGGTTTGCTTGCATTCAGGCCAAACGATCTCAGGAGATGTTAGAATGTTTAATAGCAACATGTCCTAAATCCTTAGGTGCGAAAGATAAAGCTGTGATGCCTTGTTCCATGCCTAGTGCTAAGTATACAAACCATCCTATGCCCAGCATTAAGAAACTGAATTTTAATGTGCCTTCAAGTAGTTCAGATCCCTGCACTTCTAGTTCAGGAATGCAAAAGGTAGCCCAAACAACTAATGTTCCTATAATTCACTCTACAGGAGTAATCAGTGATATTAAAGCAAGCGAGTCAAAGCCTCCAGGCAATACAAAGCAAGATAGGACCTCGCAAGCTAAGAATGTGCATTGGAAGAGAGTAGAAGACCACCCTAGGAACACTAAGTTTGAGTTGAATAAAATGAATCGTGTTGATTCTAGTATTAGCTATAAGCGTACTGTAATTAATTCGAATTCTGCTACTTTTGGTAAAACATGTAATGATGATTGCTTGGTTTCTGTTACTAATCATGAATGTGGTGTGAATGATTTGATTAATGCTGTTAAATGCCCTGTTAAGATTGTTAAGGCCATAAAACATGTTAAGAAGGCTAGAAAGCAGTGGAGAAAGAAGGTTAGAAAACATTGGAAACCCACAGGAAGGAAATTTAGTAACATAGGTTATCAGTGGATACCTACTGGCCACAAGTTTAATCTTAATGAGTTGTGCCCTAAATTTTCCAAGTCAATGCCTATTAGAAAATAGATGCCTACTGGTAGAACTATTCCTTTAAGAAGTGAACATACTTTGAATAGGTCAAATACGGACACTAGCACTGCATCTATCCCTGATGATTCCATTGTTTCCACTTCTGATGTGGGTGTTCCAATCACTGTTACTAACCAAATGGAACCCATTCTTGCATGGGGATCCCAATTATCCAGTTATCCATTCTTGTCTGTGTTCAACTGCAGATCGTTCAAATCGTTCTGTGGTACCTGGACTCAGGCTGTTCCAAGCATATGACTGGAGATCGCTCACGGCTCATGAACTTCGTGAGTAAATTCATCGGGACTGTTAGATTCGGGAACGACCATTTTGGAGCAATTATGGGTTATGGAGACTATGTTGTTGGCAAAAGTGTAATCTCCAGGGTATATTATGTTGAAGGTCTTGGTCATAACTTGTTTTCTGTTGGTCAATTCTGTGATTCCGATCTAGAAGTGGCATTTAGAAAACATACTTGTTTCGTTAGAGAACTTGATGGTTTGGAACTGTTAAGAGGAACTCGTGGTTCAAATCTATACACCATCTCTATCGAAGACATGATGAAGTCTTCTCCAATCTGCTTGTTGTCAAAGGCATCGAAAACAAAATCATGGTTATGGCATCATCATCTGAATCACTTGAACTTCGGAACCATTAATAATCTTTCCAGAAAGGATCTTGTAGGAGGCTTACCCAGATTAAAGTATGAAAAATATCATCTTTGTTCAGCATGCCAATTGGGAAAAAGTAAGAAATATGCCCACAAACCCAAACCCACAAACTCAGTAATGGAAGTTCTTCATACCCTTCATATGGATTTATGCAGACCAATGAGAGTGCAAACGATAAATGGGAAGAAATATATTTTAGTCGTTGTGGATGACTACTCTCGATTTACTTGGGTAAAGTTTTTTAGGACAAAGGATGAAACTCCAGATGTCATCATCAAACTTATCAAGCAGCTTCAGGTTCGACTCAACAATACTGTTAGAATTATTCGAACAGACAATGGCACAGAGTTTGTTAACAAAGACCTAAGTCAATTTTATGAAAGTGTTAGAATCAGTCATCAAAGAAGTGTTCCTCGAACTCCTCAACAGAACGGTGTAGTTGAAAGACGAAATCGAACTCTTGTGGAAGCCGCAAGAACAATGCTAATTTATTCAAAGGTTCCAATGTTTCTTTGGGCTGAAGCCATTGCCACTGCTTGCTACACCCAAAATCGTTCCCTTATACACACCTCTCATGAAAAAACTCCATACGAACTTGTCCATAAACGAAAACCTGATCTCTCCTACCTTCGTGTGTTCGGTGCTTTGTGCTATCCAACAAATGACGGTCAAGATTTAGGTAAATTAAGAGCTAAGGCGGACATTGGAGTTTTTATAGGTTATGCATCAAACAAGAAGGGTTACCGAATCTACAACAAAAGAACTCGAGATATCATGGAAACTATTCACATCATGTTCGATGAGCTGTCCGGGCAAATGGCTCCAGGACAATCAAGTTCTGGACCCGCATCACAACCTTCATTATGTAGTCCTATTGGTTCGTCTCTTGTACAAAATCTCTCACCAGCAACTCCTTATGTACCTCCTTCAGTAGATGATTTGAAGAAATTGTTTGATCCAATGTTTGATGAATACTATGAGCCAATTGCTAATGATCTGTCAATTCCATCAACAGAGGCTGCTCCTATCCCTGTCAATGAAGTCAACCCTTCAGTTTCTATGTCATTAAGTCAAGAAGCGCCTGCTGCTGATCACTCTGTCTCATCAACAAATCATCAATCATCAAGTGTACATCATGGAATTGTGTCTGGAACCTATGATGGAGATAATCCCTTTGCTACTCCTGAAGATGCCCCCATTGAGAACATATTTGCTCCTGAACCATCATCATATCCATCTTTATCAGGAGAAAATGACTCTGCTACTTCAGTCCCTCAACAACAACCACATGAACACCTTTGAAAATGGACACATGATCATCCATTGGACAACATCATTGGAAACCTCTCTCGTCCAGTATCCACCCGTAAACAACTTGCAACTGATGCCTTATGGTGCTTCTTCAATTCCGTACTATCTAAGGTCGAACCAAAAGACGTTAAAACTGCCATGAATGAAGACAGTTGGTTCAATGCCATGCAAGAAGAAATTCATGAGTTTGATCAACTAGATGTATGGGAATTAGTACCGGCTCCTGACTGTGCTATGATCATTGCTCTAAAGTGGATCTTCAAAGTAAAACTTGATGAGCATGGTGATGTTTTAAAGAACAAGGCTCGATTGGTTGCAAAAGGATACCGTCAAGAGGAGGGTATTGACTTTGAAGAATCATTTGCTCCTGTTGCTCGTATCGAGGCAATCAGAATCTTCTTGGCTAATGCTGCAAGTAAGAACATGGTAGTCTATCAAATGGATGTAAATATGGCTTTTCTTAACGGAGATCTTAAAGAAGTCGTATACGTCAGCCAACCTAAAGGTTTTGTGAATCCAGAGAATCCTACTCACGTCTATCGCTTGAAGAAGGCTCTTTATGCTTTGAAGCAAGCTCCAAGGGCATGGTATGATACGCTATCAAAGTTTCTTCTGTCTACTGGATTCATCAAAGGAGCAGTTGATCCGACATTGTTCACCAGAAAGTCAGGCAAACATTTAATTCACGTTCAAATCTATGTTGATGATATTATTTTTGCCTCGACTGACCCCAATGAATGTGACCGTTTTTCAAATGAAAAGGGTTCCAAATTTCAAATGTTAATGATGGGACAAATGTCATTTTTCTTGGGATTACAAATTTCATAAAGTCCTAGAGGCATTTTTATAAATCAATCTAAATATGCAAATGAGATTTTAAAGAAATTTGGATTTGATTCTTGTGACCCTGTTGACACTCCCATGATAGAGCGTACTAAACTTGATGAGGACCACTCAGGGATCATGGTAGACCAAACTAAATATCGTAGTATGATTGGATCCCTGATGTACCTCACAGCCAGTAGACCATACATTCTGTTCGCTGTTTGTATGTGTGCTAGATACCAGGCTAAGCCTACCAAAAAGCACCTTGAAGCTGTTAAACGGGTCTTTCGGTATCTCCAAGAAACCATCAATATGGGACTTTAGTACCCGAAGGACACCGGTATGTCACTAACAGCCTATGCAGATGCTGATCATGCAGGATGTCAAGATACACGTCGAAGTACGTTTGGAGGTGCTCAGTTTTTGGGTGATAAGCTTGTGAGCTGGTCTTCTAAGAAACAAATGAGTACTTCGATATCCTCTACAGAGGCTGAATACATAGCCATGTCATCTTGTTGTGCTCAAATCCTATGGATGAGATCTTAATTATCTGACTATGGCTTTGAATTCAACAAAATCCCTCTGTATTGTGATAACAAAAGTGTCATTGCTCTCTCATGCAACAACGTACAACATACAAGAGAAAAGCACATCGACATTCGACATCATTTCATCAGGGAGCAAGTAGAAAACGGTGTGGTGGAACTTTTTTTTTTGAGGACTGAATACCAGTTAGCAGACATCTTCACCAAAGCTCTCCCTAGAGAACGTTTTGAGTTTATCCTCCCACGACTTGGTCTAAAGAGTCTACAGCCGGAAACACTTAAACGTCTTCAAGAGGAAGAAGAGGAGTAAAAGGTTTTCTTCATCCATCTCTTGTAAATAAGTTATTCAAAAAGCAAAATACAAAATTACAAAACCAACAAAAAGCAAATAGAAAAATATAAAATTTTCAAAATCTATAAAAATTAGAAAATATTGAAAAATTCCAAAAATTATTGTTATTTTGTCATGTTTTACTTATTCGATATCATCTACGGACTTTGTGTTGACATTCAAAGAATTTCACGGGTTTTTAGATGTTCTTCGAATGTACATAATTTGTTTAAAAAAAATTGAGAGAATGTGAAACTAAGGCTTATAGTCATTTCAACTATAACCCGTTTTTAAAGAAAGAACAGAGCCATGCTTTATCTTATTTTTCAAATCTCATGCTCTGATTCTAAAAACAAATATTTGTTATCTTTTTGAAAACTAATAAAAATAACTCGGTCTCAATTTTTGAATATCATTTGGACTTGACATTTGTCAAAATCTCTATCTCTCAATCAACAACATATGTCATTGATTGAGGGGGAGAATGATTTCATTTAAATCAAAAGGATATTTGTCTTACAATTGGTTCAGACCAAGGTTTATGTCATGTTTTCAAAAAGATATTTAAGCATGTTTAATCTTTGGAGTGTAAAGTCTCAGATTTGATCCTTATCGGTTAGATGTTTTCATAAGCAAGTCACAATTCTCCTCAAAAAGCTTTCAAAATCAATTTAAATCTACAGAGATCACAAATCTCAAATGATTTGAAAATTGTGATCGGGGGAGAATGTGTGATTTAAATTGGATTTAAACTGATAATTCGATAAATGGTTTTATAGTGATCTACAAGCTCTCCTCCCCACATGTGTCAAACGATTTCAAATTTAACATACACATGTTGAGGGGGAGCATCTATTTCAAACCAAAAAGAATTGAAACGTGATTGATTTGTTTCAATGTGCAGGTTTTCCCTAATATGTGCAAAACACTTTCAAATTTCTATGCACATATTGAGGGGGAGCAATTTTTTGAAAACCACATCCTTCCCAAAATTATCCTTAACAAAGTATGAAAAATACTAATTTTGATCAGGAAAGTGATGTTGATATCTTTTAGAAAATGGTAATTAAAGAAGTGAATCCTTCCTCTTGCCTCCGTGTGCCAAAACGATTTCAAATACATGATGCACATGTTGAGGGGGAGCTCTTTTTCTAAAAATATCAAAAACAATTCAGGTACAAAATGCTTTGATAATATATCACAAGTATCTGGATTGATTTTCAAATGGTTTTCAATTGGTTCCAATGGCAGATGAACAATACCAAATAAACCGATGATCCCGCCAGAGCCGGAGGGATCTACCCAGGGACAATCCACTAGATAGTGTAGAGTCCTTAGGTATGATGAAAAAAGGAGAAAAGTGAGATATGGGAAGAGTGCAGACTGAGATAGAGCTAGAACTGGAATAAACCCAACAAGGTTCTAGTTATGAAATCTCGGTAAGCACTGAAGGGGTTGAAGAATGAAAAAGAATAGAAAGAGAAAAGGGTGAAAATAAATAGCCCTCTATTAATTCAACCTTAGGGCAGAAACCGGGTTCAATTCATATGCTACTGGTGGTTACTAAGGTAACACCGGTATTGAAGACAAGACGTCATGGACCCAGTGACGCACTGCACTACAACTTCCCAAGCTACTCAAGTTTCTCTTAAAAGGGACTTGTTTCATTCTCACGGGAAACCTACATAATCTATCGACTTTCTCTTAGAGATTGTTGATATTGAAGAAGGAGACCCTCTCCCCAGTCTCCGACAAAGGAACCAAATGTGCACAATTGAGTCTAGAGCCACGAGATCATCTAATAAATCTCTTTAGGACACTATCAATGAAGACTCTCTGTTTCACACAATGTGGAAAGAGAGATTAAATCTTAAGAGTCCTACGCATTATCCTTGTGGTATTGCCAGAACATCTGAGTTATATGCAAACATATTCATGATGAAGATGGAAAGCCTTCTAGAGCCAACATCAAACAAGCTCTTGGTAGGTGGCATGTGAGATCTATCCAATAGATCAACCATGTGACAACTGAACAGAAACAATAGGGCGATTCAAAATTATGAATCAATCCTGGTTCAGGTTATGGATTGACGGATACCTTTGAAAAACCGGTCGTTGTGCTTAAAAAATCTTTTCTTTAGCACATCGACTTTGTATTAATATTTCAAATATAAAAGGTGTTTATGATTGATAATTGATTTTTCTCAAAAACCCTTGATGTATTGCAAAAACACTTTATTGAGCAGTACTCAATTGTTTCTCAAATCTCTTTTCATCAATCATTGAATCTCAAATTCACTGGTTCACTCACTCCGTGTTGTCTTCTTTGAGACGTTCCGGTTTGAGAACAGCTAGAACAGCTGCGAAACCCTGTCAAGGAGATTCTTCGGAATCATACCTGATCACAGGCAGTACTTGTACTGATCAACGGGGAACCGTGGGCCGTGTACCTCAATTCAACGAAAGTGATCAAAGACACTTTTGTGGGCTTTATTGCTAACTGTTGTATGCAGGTACGCCCGACGTTTGCAGCTGATCAGAATGGAGAGGTCAATCCATAACCGCATGGTCACTCATCACATTCATTTCTAAAGAAATCATGATAAGTGCATCAATGACTATGATATTTTCACTCCATGCTTCTGCTACGCTGCTGCAAATATCATGAATCATCTAAAGCTTCCGCTACTCTGATAAGAAGAAATCATGATCCAGAATGTAAGCATGTCGGTCCAAATGTCACAACATCACATAATGTCAACACCACAAAGGAAGAGTCAGAGATTTATGGTAACTGATGATCTCAAAGCTGGCTCAAAACTCATTATCACGTGGATCAGTTAAAGACATCCACTTGGATTAACCAAACATGCAATAATGAAGAATCAAAGACTACGAGCTACATAGCAAAGAACATTAACAAGAATCCAAGAACAATCTTAATGTAATATCAGTTTGTATTCAATGTAATTTGAGGTGACCTCCCTTAGGGGGAGATTGTTAGGATTTAGTAAATCCAGTTATTAAAGTGTCGGTCACCTCAAGTATATGTAATCGTTAGAAAGCTCGTAGTCGTAGTTATTTAATGTTAAGTAGTATTTAGTTAAATAACACCATGGAGGACGGACGGGTCTTTACCCACTGTATGCCGGATCCACAGCCCGTAGGTGGCGTTTTATGTAAGACTATAAATACCCTCTACCTCCCAAGGTATAGGGTTGGAGCTCATAATAACACTTTTACTTTCTCTCACTAAGTTCCCAAACCTCTAACTATTTTTCTCTCTAAAACCTTATATTATACGCCTATGTGTGATCATGATTTGATGTGTTTATGAAATCCAATATGTTACACTAATACTACACTACAACGATTAGGTTCACTGCCTAGGGTGTTGAAAAACTTGCTCCACGAAAAGGAAGTTCCTTTGACCCCGAACGACGCGTGTAGCGTTATCAAGTTTTTGGCGCCGCTACCGGGGAATAGAATAGCTAGTTAGGAGTCCACCCCGTTTAGGTTTCCTTGCTCGATTCCTATCAAGTAAGCATTTTTTTCCCATTTTTAGCTTCCTCGTAGTCTATCCCCCTTCTTCTTGACCTTTGTTCGTAACCCCATCACTTTTCATCATGGAAGGTGATAACCAACCACCATTCATCAACCTACCACCAAATGACAAGCCAAGAGGCCGTACTCTTGGTGAATACTCGAGACCAAGCCACCTAGGCTATAGGAACACCATTGAGCTTCCCGACCAAGCCCAAACTACGGCCCTGCGATCCGACACCATCCGGTTGGTGCAAAACGGATGTGCATTCCACGGACTTCGTTCTGAAGATCCTAATCAGTATCTTAAGGATTTCCTTAAAATTGTCGATTCCATCGACCTCGATGCAACTACTCAGGAGACTACGCGTCTTCGTCTCTTTCAATTCTCTCTACGGGACCAAGCTAGTAATTGGCTTGAGCGACTTCCCGCCGACTCCATCTCAAGTTGGGATGATCTCACCTATTGCTTCCTTGCTCAATTTTTCCCACCGGGGAGAACCACTAAGCTTAGGAATGATATCTTGATGTTCCAACAATGTCAAGGTGAATCTCTCTACGAAGCATGGACTCGATTCAAGGACTTACTCCATAAAGTCCCTCATCACGGCAATGATCTTTGGCTCCAAGTCCAACTCTTCTATGATCATGTCAACTTCCCCACCAAGCGATCCATTGACCAAGCGGCCGGTGGAAAACTTAGTGATCTCACCGCGGAAGAATCATGGGGTATAATAGAGGACCTTGCTCTCTATGACAACGAAAGTTGGAATGACCCCGTGAGTTGCCCAAAACCATTAAGGCAATCTCCTTGCCTCCCATTGACTCACAATCTTTCGACCGTAGGATGCTTGAGCTTGAAGATCAAGTTAAATTCCTAATGAGTTCCTACGAAAATCCTAAGTCTTTACATCAAGTGAATAAAATCACTCTACCTTGTGAGTTATGTAGTGGTCCCCATGACACTCGTGATTGCACAAGCTTTTGTGGACTACGCCTCTACGCATACCGACGGAGCAGGAGAGAAGTGGTACACTTTCAAGCCCGAACAAAACAACTTAGGAAACTCTTACAACCCCTCATGGAGAAATCACCCTAACCTTAAGTGGAACCAAAATTCAAGCACACCCCAAAGCTCATCTAGTCCACCTAATAGGTTCAACCCTCCAAACACCGGGAACCCCACTAGTGTTGAGGCAATTGCATCTAGATTCAAGTCATCTCAAGAAACTCGATTAACTAAGCTTGAAGCCAATTTTAAGCAACGACAAGGCGAGATGACAAACAAACTTGATTCCCTCTTAAAAGCCTTTAATGACCAGGAAATTGGTGCACTCCCAAGTGATACTATAAAGAACCCAAAAGTGAGTTCGATTTCATCGACTTCATGATCTTGTTCACCATGGGAGAGTGCGCATTCATGCCCCTCACATCCTACGGTTCACTCGGTAAACGCTATCAACAAGGGTTTCAAGCAATCCAAAATGAGTTACCAAGGCCCCGCACCATTGGTAGAACCTACTCTTGAGAAACCCGTCAACCAAGAACCCAAACCTAATCTAGAGGAGGAGTACAAGGAACTCCATCAAGAAAAACTGGTTCTTGAAGTCTTAGCTCATGCACCTTATTATAATGCTTTAAAAGAAAAATATGAGCTAGAACTAAAACTTGGAAAACATGGGTCCGCTTTTGCGTGAAATAATTTACCTAAGAAGTTAGACGGTCCCGGGCTATTCACTCTTCCGTGTAGGCTTGGAACTTCCAAACCTCTCGATGCTCTAGCCGACTTAGGATCATGCATCAATCTTCTTCCGTTGTCCCTCTATAGAAGCCTTAACTTAGGTAAGATAGAACCAACGGAAGCCATCTTAGGTCTAGCGGATGGTAGTATTGCATATCCGGTAGGGATAATAAAAGATATGGTAATACACGTAGGGGAGTTGACTCTTTTGGCTGATTTCCATGTGCTAGACATGAATAAGGACCCGACATGCCCATTGTTAGTAGGAAGAGGATTTTTAGCTACCGCTAGTTCCATCATTGATTGTAAGATGTCCAAAATAGTGGTAGGAGAAGGGAGTGCTAGGTCAATTTATGATGTCAAAAAGCATACTTACTACAAAAAATAGTGGTAGGAGAAGGGAGTGCTAGGTCAATTTATGATGTCAAAAAGCATACTTACTACAAAGAAGAGGAAATTCCCAATGAAATTAGGTTGGATAGAGCGCCATCTAGATACGGACCTTGGATTGATAAGAACTTCATAGGTCCCCAACGACCTTTTTACCTGGATGAAGCCTTTGCTAGTAAAGCAACTTTGCATGAAAATGAAATGGCTAGGGACATGGAAGTGAACCCGTTCGAGGACGCCTTAGTATTTAGGAAGATGACCAAGTTCCTAGGAAGCTTGCCCGTCAACCTTGTCATGAATAAGTGGAAAGTTGAGAGCGATAAGCCTAAACATAAGTGGGATTGGGATAGACCACCTAGTGATGGTAATGGAGAGTGGCACATTAGGATGACGATCTATGACCCCGATGGAGAGAAATTTGAAAAGGCTTATCGAACCAAACGTACTACTAGGAACTTAAATGATAAGTTTGATCCTTACGACATTCTAAAGGATAGGCTTACTTATATCGGTACGTAGGGGCACGACTTCGAGTCTAGCTACAAGATTCATAAATAAAGAAAAGCGCTTCGTGGGAGGCAACCCATGCTTAATTGTTTGCTTGTTTGTGTCGGGTATCTTTTATTGATTGTTAATTCTCATGTTTAAATTTGTAAAAATGCTTTATTTTGTCTTCAACCTCGTCTTAATTACTTATAAAGGTATTTTACATAAGGGATAAGTGTAGGGAGGATTACACACGTTTTCAAAAAAAATGTAAACATGAGAATTACAATTAATTAAAAGATATACATGTGTGTTCGTTCGAGTCAAATGCTTGTATCGAGTCATAATGGATGTTTTGCAGGAAATTTTTTCAGATTCTAAAGATGTAAATTTTCCAGAATTTTTTCTAGAAAATCGCAGACCAGTTTTTGTCAGGATAACCTGATGGCGTCAGGATCGCAACCTGACGGCGTCAGGAAGGATAAAAAACAAGTGATTACTTTTTCTCATTTTCTGAGCTACTTATAAATTTTTGGAATTTTCCAGGTCTTAATTTTCCGGAAATTCTGTAAACATCCATTCCACAAGCATTATATCCTAGTTTAGTAGAGTCCTACATATATTGTTACCGCCGATTTTACACGAAGGTTTCGTTTGTTTTCTTCAAGTGTGTAGGTTTAATTTACCAAGAAGAAGATACACAAGATGAGAAGGAGCTTTTCATGCAAACGTTCTTCTTCAAGAAAGATGTAACCACCACTTTACACGGATCCTACCGAGCTAATCAGGGGAGTATTAGTTTCTTTCGCTTTTAATTACCTTGCATTATCATAACTTTGATACTTTCGGGGAACATTGGGGACAATATTCAGTTTAAGTGTAGGGAGGGAAAATAAAACGGGAACTTTGAAACTATGCTTATCCTTGAATATTTGCTTTGTCCAATTGCATTTGTGTAATAAACCATGAGAAAATGTCGGTTAGGGTAATTTTGGCACCAAATTTTCAATTTTTCATGACATATAGGAGTGGGCCATTAGTCTTAATAAAGCGTCTCATGGATAGGAAGTTATATGACTAGCATAAAAAACCTTTACCACTTAAATTCCACCCAAAATGTGAGGATCACCCTTAGATTAGTAGGAATTAAAGCATTCATCTTTAATGCTTTGAGTGTGAACCGGTAGTATAATAGATTCTATAACTTGTTTTGTGATGCATTCCGAGATCGCTAGTAAGACTACACTTGTGTAGTTATGAATAACTAAATGATAAGAGGCATTAGGATAACCCTTGTTTGATACCTATAATTCAATTATTTCTTCCACATCGGTTGAGTAATTCCCCCACACCTTTGCGTTGTACTCATCTTTAGTACACGATACCCCTATTTAACCCCTCAGAGCCTATCCTTTTCGCGGTTCTCGTGATGTTTTGGTTTTCCGGAATATCAATGAAGAGCATTGTTTACACCCCACCCCCAAATGCACACCCAAATCGCCTTAGCCTACCTTGTATGCACTCACTTTTAGTGTATTATTGTTATCACACTTAACCCTTAGTTCAATTATCTAGTTGCTTGCATAAGTTGCTAAGTCGAGTCATATCCTTTGTACACAGTTTTGGGACGATTGGGACTCATGGGAAAAGTTAAATTTTATGAGATGACGGGAAGGGAACGTTAAATTCAAATTCCCTTTATTTGCATAATAATGTACTCCAAGTGTTTTGATCTTTTCAATTCGGGTCATATTTAGTGTTAGAGTAATAAAAAAACTCAAGTGTAGGGATGTGCCTATAAATCCCTATCATTTTGATGTTATCGTAGAGGATGGTAGAGTAAAAGTGTATGAAAAAAAAATTAAAAAAAATAGAAAAAGGGAAAAAAAATAGAGTGTTGAAAAAAAAAAAAAAAACATACGGGCTACCATCCTACATCTATCTTTCAATTTATGTTTGTTTGTTTCAGTTATCTAGAGTTTAGAGTGTCGAGTCTTGGCTTAGCAACGCCATTCTTCGCATGCTTGTAACATAAATATTTTTGACTTACCACCACTAAATAGCCTATCCCACCAAACCCTTTGTTTCCCTACCGTAAGCCTAACGTTCCAACCCTTTAAAAGACCTCTTGGATAGTCTTTCCTAGGTGCTTGCGCCAAAGCAATGGAGGTTTGATCTAGTCTCAAGCCTATGGTAATCTATGTACTAGGACCGGTTAATGAGTGTTTATCTTCTATTTCCAACTTGTTATATTTCATATACACCCGAGAGATGTGAGTATCCAAACACCCCATGTGAGGTGCTAGTATGTAATTTACGTGCTTGTTATGAATTTTGTGGGGCTTATATGTGTTGTGAATTGTTCTAAACTAATGCTTCATGACCTCTAACTTATAAATTGATTGGCTAAAAGCATATTTGCTTGAGGACAAGCAAATACCAAGTGTAGAGATATTTGATAAGGTTTTAAAATGTACCTTTTTAAGGGGTCTTTTAAGCCCTTATTTGATCAGTTTTGTATCCGTTATTACTTAATATCGTTCCTTTTCACTTTTTAGGTATCTTGAAGGCAAAATGCTGGAATGACACTTATTCGGACAAAAAGGCGCGAATATACGAAGAAAATGGCCAAAGTCAAGAATCGAGACACTCAGGCTGCTGGAACTGAAGGTGACAGCGTCAGGCACAACTAGTGACGCCGTTAGAAAACTTTTGTGACGGCTCAGTAGCCAAATTGCTCATTTACAAGTGACGGCTTCAGGTTTTAAAAGAGTAAGGCATCGCAACTCAGACGACCTAGATTTGATCTAGACGACGTCAGAGACTGAAGGGGACGGCGTCACAAGAATAAGGTGACGCCATCGCAAGACTAACGTGGCCAAGACGAAACCCTAATAACGGCGACCCGACGGCGTCACAAATCAAAGGGTGACGTCGTCGAATGTGTAATCTTATATATAGAATCCGAAATTTTCAGTTTTTAGTGTGTAGTCTTTTGGAGTAAAAACCTAAACCTAAACCTAAACCAAATCAAAGGGTGACGCCGTCGCATGTGTAATCTTACTTCATTAATTGAATTCTGTCTTCAATAAATTGTGTATATGCTTGCATGTTTCTCATGTCCGTCTAATTTACTTGTGTGTTTGCTTAGGGAATATGAAACTTAATTATTGAATATTAATTGGTTGTCTCTTATCTTAATTGTTAATGATCTAGTATTGCGATAGATCATCCGTTGTGTAGTTAATGCTTGATTAATCTTTGTGAACCTTAGCTTATAGTACCTAGAGTCATTGTAGGCTAAACCATCCGAAGAGTACCTTAGTGTTAAGTTTATAAATACTATAGATTTTGTAGGTAATAACCTATGGTAGTTTCAAAGATTTAGGGATAAACGCATACCCTACGACCTTAGACACACAACGCGATTAAGAATAAGGATGTGACAATTCAACCATCAATAGGAGATAATTATGGAGTAATAAAACCTAAGTAAACACATCTTTAAATCATCATACGAGCACACAATAATTAGACATAGACTACATACACCTTAGATTAGATAATTAGACGAATTGAGTAATCGGTATAAATACCAACCCCCAAATCCAATACCCCGAGATTCGTACATTTCTATTTCTTAAAAACATAAAAAGATAAAAAATAATCTTCCTCAACCCCAACCTTAGCGTAGTAACTTCTCACTAGCATTCCTATTCCCCTAGAGAACGATATCAATTCCCGTGGCTTACCCTAATACTACACTACAATGATTAGGTTCACTGCCTAGGGTGTTGAAAAACTTGCTCGACGAAAAGGAAGTTTCTTTGACCCCGAACGACGCGTGTAGCGTTATCACTTGCACTTTCAAAATATTCCATCTTGAAATTCCTCTAGACAAGTGTGTGCCAAATCAATACCTGGGGGTGAATGTGCCCCTCTATGAGGAGGTGGAACTGACTAGTATCCTACACCAGACTTGGCCTTATAATAATCTGATACTCTACTATCTTTTTAACTTCTTTTGATGTATATTCAAGAGTATCTACGCTAAGCTGTATGTTTTCGTTTTTTTCTTAAGCTTTTCTAGATCATTTTTAAGAACACTAATCTCAGCATCTTTGAATGAAATATCTCTCTTAAGTACAGCAATGTCCTCAGAAAAGACAGTTTTATTTTGCTTATAAAGTATTGTTTGTCCTTCTAAGACAGCTAAACCTATTTTATGATTTGCCAAATTAAAACTAGATTGGTTAAGCTCTATTTTCAGGTCATCATACTATTTTTTAAGTTTTTCATAATCTTTTAAAGCTAAACAAGCTTTTACAGTATGTACCTCAAAGTCAGAGAAAGCCATCATTGCCATCTTTGTAGGTGCTTCCTTCTCTACCATGAAGCTACAATCAAAACCAAGTCCATCAATGGCCACCATTGCCTTTAAATAACTCTCTTCTACTTCCATAGCCTTCCTGGTGCTCTCCTAATTTCGATACCCTCATTCTTCTTCTGAAGCTTCTCTTCCACAGTAATAGGAATATTGTTGATTGTTTGAGTTTTGACACCATCAACAATTGATTCAGTGACATTGGGTTTGAAAGAGTTTTCGTTTTCAATGATTTCCCATAGTGCATAATCCTGCACTTAAAAGTAATGCTCAATTCTGAGCCTCCACATCTCATATTCATTCTGCTTCAGCATTGGCAACTTGGCTATGGTATATGTTTGAGTTGTCTCCATGTCCATCTTCTTTATAGGGAATAAATAATTCTTCTAGTTTAAATCTTCTAAATCAAAGTATCAGACCTTGGCTCTGATACCACTTGTGAGGATCTATAATACACTTGGGCCTTGTGCTTAAGATACTTTAAGTGTATACCAAATAGTATGCGGAATCTACTACTTGATACTTAGAAGAATACAACAATGTATGAACAATGTAACATTAATAATTGAACAAACTGTTTCACCAAACGCTTCAATATTATTAAGAAAATAATACGAGTGATCTGACTATCACTAGGGTTTATAACCTTGAAGCAAAATGTATGAAAAGATATATCTTACCTTAACCTAGGATCTCCTTTTATAGTCACAAAAAGTCATTTATGATATAACTATCAATATTCTAAACATGCAGAATATTTGTATAAGTCTAACTATATAAGATATCTTTTGAATATCTTCTATACATATCACAATACACATTTTCTATCACAGCAGTACAAATCTCGATCCTTCAGACTCAGCAGTACAAAGTTCCTTCTGGCACTACTAACCCAGTTAGTACTGTTAGTGTAAATTGTAGCAGTACAAATTAGTTAATTGTTTTAATTCCCAACAAACGTGTAGAGGGGGTTCACACTAGAAAGTTTGGTTTTGATTTTGGTCTTGCAATTGTGTAGGTTCAAGTATGGATTTAAGGGGGGTCATTTGCTAGCTTAGGTTTAAGGTTCAAGTAGTATACTACATAGTTAAATTAAGAAACTTAAATTTTAACTACATAATAATTTATAACATATAGTTTTTAATATTCATTAGGTATTATTTATACTTTAGGTTAATTCAAATAATTACATAAAATGTGTTTCCAAATTTTTGGTTTTTACAATATCACACTAGGATGGTTTGATTGTCTCATAAACATACAATGAAAATTATGTCTCTAAGCAGTAACTCAATCTGAGCCATTTCATCCACCTCATATTGGTCGCTTTTTTACACCCACCACCGGTGATATTGGTCACTTGCAGGTGTTGGCTACTGTTTCCACCGTACAACAGCAACCGGAGACACGTACCAGCATCTCGCTGCCGCTCTTAGCCGCCGAACGTCGAACACCGGAGACACCTACCACTTCCATTACCGCTACGCCCCATCACCCATCACCCTCTCTGGCCACGGCCAAAATTCCACCACCACCAAACCGCAAACCCATTAGTCTACCTATTCACTGTTTTCTTTTTAATTTCAGATCTAGAAAAAATATTGTGTTTGTGGTATTTGGATGAGGTTTTTAAGAAGACAAGTATAAAGATGATGAATGTTTGGCCGGAAACACAATGTCATCGCCGAATATTGCCTTTAAACACAAGTTCACAGCTGGATTTATTATTCATGTTAGTGTCTTTATATACAGGGGTTTTGATTATTTTTTATGTGATATGTAAGTACTTTAGAACTTTTCTAACATTGTGTTCTTGAGATTTTTTATTAAAGAAAAGTAAAGTAATAGGAAGTAAACATTTTCATCTTCATTTTTGGAGGTAACAATTTACTTTAAAAATAAACCAAATCATACTATTTTTCACTCCATTTTCTTTTATTTTCCTCCTTAAGTGCTACTTAAGAACACAACTTGTTCTGTTTCTTTACATTTTCCTACCTTTTCTTCCTTAAGTGTCTCGAAAACATAGTTTTAAAGTAGGTTGCTAGTGTTTAGTGCTCATTAGATTTATTCTTAAAAAAGAAAATAAAATAAAATAAAGATTTGTTACTGTTAAGTTTTAAGATTTTATGGTTTGGTGACTTCGTGATAGTTTTTGATAATGTGGTCATTAGGAAGAACACGTGAAGTTGTGAACTACATTAATCAAGATCATTATTAGATGAGGGTTTATATACAGTGTTGTTGTTAAGTTGGTTCTTAAAGATGGAGGTGGCTGATGAAGAAGGGGATGAATAAAAAAAAAGGTTTATGTTACAGAAATCGTCCTTGTGGTTTAGTATTTTAGTATGGTTAAAAAGATTATTTTGCCCCTCACTTATCAGACTAAACTAATGCTCGTCTAGTTATAGGATGGGTCAACTCAAAATGGACAACCACAAGAATGAATGGTGTAATGTTTGAAACTTAAGGACGAAACTTGCAACTATGGGAAAACCACAATGACAATCTTCGTAATTAACTCAATTGAAAATGCTTAGCGGAAAACATGCTCTTTAATAGACTTGTTGAATAGTAAATGAATATCCTATATTTCATAATTGTTGGCCCAAATAAATCTATTATGCTTACTTAAAATAGTGTAATTTTTCTAAAGAATTTAAGACGGCCCTAGCCTCTTAACATGGCTATACTTTTGTAACTTTTGTCTCCCTTTTTTTCTTTTTCTTTTTCAAACAAGACTTGTGTCTTCTAACACCAACAGGAATCAAATAGTTTATTTCTGTATATAAACATTAGTTTGCCAAAAATCTCAACTTTTATTAACGAACCTAGTTTGAACTAGTTACAAAAATTGTATTTTGAGTATAACAAATTACTCCCTCCGTCCCAAAAAGAGAGTCCATAAACAAAAAATGAGAAAGTTATGATTTGTTTAATTAATGTTAGTTTTGATTGATGAAAAGTCATTTTTACCTTCATAGTTAATGTAGAAATCATGAATGAGTAATTAATGCATGTTTTGATTATAAGGCTAAAGTAGGAAATCAGTCATTATTACTATCCAAAAATAAAATGTGGACACTTTTTTTGGGACAAACATAAATAGTATAGTGGACACCTTTTTTAGACAGAGAGAGTAGTAGTTAACCGTTAATCAATATGCATGTTAACTCATAAATGAGGAATTGATGTCAGGTCGTCTATGCTTGTCATTTTAGTTGAATAATACCCTAAGGCTATGTTCTGCGGGATTTTTAACCATTTTTTAGGATGATTGAACCGTATGCACCCATAGCTAGAAGAGAAAGTCATTAAGATAATGTTTATGCGATATGTATACATGTTGCGCCAGTAAACACGTTGATGTTTAAAGAGAGTTAAAGGCATTTTGTTAAGGGAACTATATTGGTAATGTTTAGTGTATTCGGGTGTGGTTGTGAGAAGTGCTCGTCATTTTAGTTTCATGGTTTGGTGGTATCTGTTTTATGATTATGTTCGAGTGTATCCATAGGAGTTTGTTCATTGTTTTAGATCCAACGTTCACTTAGGACAGTGTTTCGAATTATCTTAGTTATCGTAAGGCTATGCAAAACCATGACCAAGGTCGGCCTGCTACATCAGCTCTCTCTCTCTCCGACGACCTTCAGACGACCAAGTTGCCACAACAGCGGCCTTAATTTTTTTTTTTTTTTTTTTTTATATAAAAAATTAAAACTTTTTAAAAAACAAATTAAACTTCATTAATAATAAAAAGTAAACATTACCATACTTGAAATAATAATAAAAACATTACAAAGAACGCTAAAAACGAAACTAATAATCTAAGTTATACATTTGGTTGATTGATGCCTTCATATCCATAAGTTCATGTTGTTGTCGTGGGGGAAAATTTGGGTCGATTGCTAAATTGTAGAAAAGTATGTCTTGGTCCCATTTAGTTTTTTCCATCAATTCAATTTGCCAATGTTGGAGCTCGATTTTCTGCATTTCTAACTCCTCTTGTCGCTGAATTCTTGCCTCTTCCATCTCCATCTCTTGTTTCCTCAAGTTTATATAGTAATTGTTGAAGTCCACACGGAGATTATTCTTGCCAATGACCCTGTTGTAACCTTAAGGGAAAGTGTTTACCATTATGAGCTTTTTCGGGACATTAACATCAACTTGTTGTGCAGACATTGTTGTGATATGAAAGACACAAGTCATAGAAACAGACATTGAAAGACAAAATGTGTTAGCATTACTCTGATTCATTTACTAAGTCCTTGTATTGATGTTGATATACACAGTTGGATGTCAGTTACACATTCTAAGTCACATTTGTCCTTTTACTTTTAGTTATGATGATAAGTTTAATGAATGTTTTAATTTTGATGTATCAATACCCACTTATTACTTAAACACAACATTTGACAGTTTTCGGAGCTTATTCGTAAACTTAGACACATTCGACTAAATGGTGACTAATGCGTAAAACATGTGGTTGTTTGTAAACAGTGTCATATTCATAACTTGGAACCTTACTCGTAAACTTGAATGCTTATTCGTAAGAATAATCCTAAAACGTAAAAATAGTCCAAATTTGTAAAGGAATCTTTCTTATTCGTAAGTTTTAGTCTTATTCGTAAGAATGAGCTTATGCGTAAAAATACTGCTAATCCGTAACGAACCAGACTTATTCGTAAACAATATGCTTATTCGTAAGAATAAACTTATGCGTAAGAATAAGCATAATTCATAACAATTGGCCTTATTCGTAAATATTTCCAAGTTTACGAATTCCTTTCAAAGATTCCTTTGTGATCTTTCTTTTTTCCCGATTTTGTCGACTTGAATTTAAAGTACTTCTCGGCTAACGAACTAACAAATTATGTAGATAGCTCATGAGAGGAGGCGGATGATTTATTCTTGGATGTGTCACGAGGGTCGTGATTCTCGAGTCTTTTCCTCCTCAGAATCATCCATGTTGTACAAATTCAAACCACCTTCTGTTGACCCCGAGGTGGTTTCTGAAGTCTTGGTTTTCTTCTTACCCATTTTGTAGAAAGAAGGCATCTCAATTTCCTTCCAAGAAGCATGATCCTTCATGTTTTTCCCGTTTCACAATTAGTAAAAAGATAGTTTAGAACTAAGAGTGACACATGACTGAAGTAAAGTGTATGAAAAATCACAATTAAACAAGATAAGAAATTCTTAAACACACTGAGATTTTTCAACGTTTATATCCTTTATTAATAATGAATCAAAAAGAATATATTACCCAAGTGCTTGCGGAACAGCACTTGGGATTGAATGACAAGTATGGTGTAACTCCTCACTAAGCTTAGGCTAAGTCTAAGCACAACTACTCAGGTACCACTAAGCTATCTCAGGGACATAATTGTATTTGGAGGAGTGAAAGATTGCTTGTGTGTGTATTTCACAATTAATGCCCAAGCTTAAAATCTTCCACTCCAATCCTTATGGCTATTTATACAAGTATTGTTTTTAACTCTATCCTAGAGGACAAACTGACAGGTTACAGAAGACAAAATACTGATGTATTTTGTCTCTGTTTAAAATGGCTATTTAGAGTAAATGACAAGGCTGCTTTCTTCTTGTAAGTGATGACACTGACTCTGGTAGTTAGCGATTCAGGGAAAGTTTGACTTTGGGTTGATAAGGACTTCGTCTAATCTGTTCAAACTTATCCCACCTTGTCCCGCTCATTCTTCAGTCTTCTTAGCCTTCAGTCTTTATCTTCAGTCTTATCTTTAGTGATAATAGTTGGTGAGGAGTTTTGGGATTCAGTGAGTTATTGTCATCACTCACTGAATCCACTATCTTCGTCTTGACTCAGTCTTCACCCCTTAAGTTTCGCCTTACTGAGTGGAGAGACTTCTTCTTTGTCTCTTACTGAGTATCCTGAAGATACCTCACTGAGGGGCTATGCGCTCAGTGAGTTGTTAGTGTTTAACGTTCAAAACACTTGGGGTATTTTCTATTCAAATCCTAGAATTAAGGGGTTTGAGTATTCACTGAACCCAACAGTCTCCCCATATTTGGATATACAAATAGCCTAAGTGTTTGATCAGTGTAAGTGAGAAAATGGCTTCTTCTTACACTGAATGTACTAATGAACATAATAAGGAACAGTGATAATTTTCTTTAACAAAACATACATCGTTTATTCATAAGATTACAAGTTCCTATCACTAGTACAAAAGATGAAATGATAAATGTTTCAATGAGGTCATATAAGATGGATTCCCAGCGCTTCTAGCTTTGGCTTCTTGGAGAGGAGGGTCACTTTGTCAGGGTGATCTCTTATCTTGGCATTCAGGTCTGTGCAGAACCTGATGTTTTCAGGAAATTTGATTTAAGATGCCACTGTTAAGTAACTTACCATTGTAGCCGCTCAAGCCTGATCAATATCACTCCATCTTTGAAATACTGGATTTCCGTAGACATCAATGAAGAAGAGACCTCTTTCAGGTTCTTCTATAACCATGCAGTTCACAAACTTTACCCCTTCAGGCAGTTCCCTATTTCAATCAAAACTAGGCACCTTGGCTTCAGGCTCTGATTCAACTCTCTTCCTTTTTCCTTGTGATGACTGAGGTTGAGATCTTTCACCCTCAAGGAGAGCTAATTGTATTCCAAGCTGAGCTGGTGCATCTCTTAGTCTTTCATAACGTTTGCTGAGGGACTTCATCAAATCCTTGACCACTTGATTTTTCTTCTTTCAATAATGGGATCAAGTTCATCAAGTTCAGTGATCCTGAAGTCAGTGAACTTCAAAGGATCATGAACCTCAAAGTCCTTTTTGTCATCCCCCCTGTAGACATTCATTGCAAGTGGTTTGGATCTAGGGATGATGTAGACCTCAGTTATTCTCTTAGGGTTTCTCCTTCTGGTCATGGTCCAGTTATAGTGATCGATCCTTGCTTGTCTATTTGCAGCAGCCTTCTTGTTCTTTTCATCCAGTCTTTTTCTGAGAGCAGTCATCTCAGCATCCTGAGCTTCTTTAAACTTAAGACCAGCTTGACCCTTTTCCAGTGTCTTAGGATAGATCCCTATCTTCTCAGGTTCTTCATGGACCACTTTAACCACGACATCCTTACTTCTTTGCTCCTCCTTAGCCAGTTTCTTGAGTTTGTCTTCCTTCTCAAGATAGACAGTTAGTTGGTCTAGAATGAACATGTACTTTTTTCCTTGTATTTCATAAGGGATCTTGACAGGCTCTTGTGTGGTCATGATGGCTTTGCCTTTGTCCTGGACTGATGATGAAGATTTTGACATCACTGGGGTGTAGTAGTAACTACTGGTGTTGTTGTTGCTGTTGTCAGTGAGATTGTTGTTGTGATTGGTGTACCTGATGGTGGTATAGATGTGATGGGTATTGCAGATACTGGTTGACTTGGCTCCCCCTTAGTGTGAGAGGGAGTCTTTTCAGCAGCTCTCTCCCCCTCAACTATTTATGTAGCATCAGTGAGAGCAAGAGTTGGTTGTGACACTGAGGGAGCAGAAGCAGCTTGACCTTTGAAGGCCTGATAAATCTCCGAGACCATAGACTTGATGTCTGATGTATCCTATTGAAGGGTGGTGACCTTTTCTCCAAGATTGGCTTGAGATAATTCCAGCGCAGTCATTCTAGGCCCGAGATTCCAGGCCATACAAGAAGAAGACTTAGCCAAATTAGCAACCTTTGCATCAGTGAGCCCATAGTTGACTGAATAGCCTGTACTGAGGAGGTAAGACCCTGAACATTTGCATTGTTGAGCATCGTGATGAGTTCAGTGAGACTGGAAGAGTTCCTCATGTAAGATTTCCTAGCCTCAAGAACTTTAGTGTTCAGTGCAGGATCCTCCTTGACCAATTCCTTGATTTCATCAAGCTTATTATAAGCTTCCTGAAAGGTTTGGAGAAACTTCTTCAGGTTGTCATCCAGCTTGTCCAGATGGTCATAGATGAAATCTATGTGCTCATCATTATTTTCATAGGTAGCTAGTACTTCAGATTTGAGATCTGCATAGCTGGCAGCAGCTTCAACATGTTGATCCCATAGATTGTCAGTTACTGAAGAATATAGCTTCCTGGTAGCCCTTTTTAACCACATTACAAGTTGCATTTCAGTGAGGTTGAATGTTGTCATATTTCTTCAGTTCCTCAGGGCATGAAGAGGTGGAAGAGTCTGAAGAGTCAGAGGAGTCATCATCATGCTGAAAGGGGGACTCTGTAGGCTCTTTTGGATCACGCTGATGCTCTTGTTCTTATTGTCGAACATCAGCGTCCATTTCTTCACCAGCAGAAAAAGCTCTTCCTCACTGTCAGTAGCAATCTCTTCATCAGAAAATAGTATCTCATTGAACTCAGCAACGATAAGAAAACCAGTGGGGGTGATGGGTTCCATATTAGTTGGTGGTTTTTGTCCCCCAGTGACCCCTCAGACACTGATGGGTTTTTCCCAGTGTCTTATCCGGAGTCAGGATTGGTTGTGAGTTCCATATCGGCGGGTTGTTCCTGTCCCTCCGAGTCTTTGTCCCTCGATGATCCTTCAAGCACTGGTGGGAGTTTCCCAGTGCCATCCTTAGAATCAGTGGCAGTAAGATCCCTATCAGTGGATTGTTTGTTTCCCCCTGGGTCTTTGGGATCAGTTGTTGTGCCCTCAGACAAAAGATTTGATTTGCGAGTGTCCTCATCAAGCTGAGTGGAAGGCGCTCCCCTACCAGCGGGTTGTGTGTTTCCCTCTAGATCTTAGGGAGTAGTCTGTGGGACCAAGGGCACTGATTGTGATGTATCAGTGTCCTTCATTGTCACCAGGATGGTTGTTGCTTGGTCGCCCTTGGGTGTCTTATTAGTCTGTGGCCTTTGGTGCCTTTTAGGCTGTGCTCCAAAAACCTCAAGGCCCTGAGACTTGGGTTTAGTCTTAGTCCCAGTCTGAGACTTCCCCTTTCTCTTTTTGGGAGCAGGGTTTGGAGACACTGAATCCCACTGGTTGTTTACAGCAACCATATGGGCCGTCAATTCGATTTTAGTGACTAGGGATGGGTCCTTTTGAAAATTTGATGGACATAGGGTACGAAACGTATTTCACCCTAGTTTTGCTCTGTAGTTTGGTTACGAGATCACTGTAAATGATCTCCCCTATGTCGACATTAGTACCAGTCATCAAGCAGTAGGCCATCATCAACTAAATAGAATTAATCTATTTAGTGGATGAATGGTTCTCGCCGAGAACCTGAATCACAAACATGAACAGGATCTTCCAAGCCACGGGAAAGGAGTTCTTGGTGACTGGGGTTTTGTCCAAAAATTTTGGATCCAAAGAAATTTTCCTAACTCAACCTTAACAGTGGCTGGGTCAAGGTGAGCAACATAATTTCCTGGATTATAGTTAAGCCCTATAGAAGTGCAAAAAGTTTTATAGTCCAGGGTGACTGATTGTTCCTCATTCAAAATTGAGAATTTGATGAGAAACTCCCTGAGGGGTCTAAGGTCAGTCTCATCAGTTGAGGGTGTCGGGTCATAGGCCACTGCTGTTGCCCAAAACTCCCTGAGGAAGTTATGGTACAATATAGATGAGGACTGAACAATGGCCTCTTTGAGTGGGCAGTTGAGCAAAAATTTCATGATTCCCTTATACGCTGGGACATCATGTGGGTATTCAAAGATTCCTATCACGTTGTTTGTTTTAAACTCAACATTTTCAAGACCGCCTACCCACTGAGGTGCAAACGGAAGAATTTGTATTCTCGCCATTGCCATTCAAAGAAAAAGGATTTTAGGATTTTTGATAATTTTTTACAAGAACAGTCAAAGAAGTTAATTTCTTTTAAAAGTTTATTGATACGCGTACAACGCGCGTTCAGGGTCAAAGGAACTTCCTTTTCGTCGAGCAAGTTTTTCAACACCCTAGGCAGTGAACCTAATCGTTGTAGTGTAGTATTAGGGTAAGCCTCGGGAATTGATATCGTTCTCTAGGGGAATAGGAATGCTAGTGAGAAATTACTACGCTAAGTTTGGGGTTGAGGAAGATTATTTTTTTTATCTTTTTTATGTTTTTTTAGAAAATTGAAAGGTACGAATCTCGGGGTTTGGATTTGGGGGTTTGGTATCTCTACCGATTACTCTACTTATCTAATTATCTAATCTAAGGTGAGTGTAGTCTATGTCTATTGTTGTGTGCTCTTATGATGATTAAAAATGTGTTTACTTAGATGTTATTACTCCCTAGTAATCTCATATTGATGGTTGAATTGTCACGTCCTTATTCTTAACGCTTTGTGTTTCTAAGGTCGTAGGGTATGCGTTTATCCCTAAATCTTTAAAGCTACCAAAGGTTAATGACTACGAAATCTCTAGGATTCATAAACTTAACACTAAGGTTATCTTTGGATATCTAGCCTACAATTCCACTAGTAACTATAAGCTAAGGTTCAACAAAGACTAATCAAGCATTAATAACACAACGAATGACCTATCGCAATACTAGGTCAATCACAATTAAGATAAGAGACAACCAATCAATATTCAATAACTAGGTTTCATATTATCTAAGCAAACACACAAGTAAATTAGCCGGACATGGAGAACATGCAAGCATACACACAAACAATTGAAGACATGATTAAATCAATGAAGTAAAACACTTATCTTGTTGTAAAATAGGGTATGGAACCCTAAGATACTGCCCAAAACAGCCTTGGTTCGGTTTAGGTTTTTACTCCACAAAACTACCTCACTAAAAACTGAAAAATTCGGATTCTATATATAGTGTTACAAAATGCGATGGCGTCACTCTTTAATTGTGACGCCGTCAGGACGCCGCCATTAGGGTTTCGTCTTGGCCACGTCAACTCTGTGACGGCGTCACCTCATGCTTGTGACGCCGTCGGCTTCAACCTCTGACGCCGTCTGGATCCAAATCTAGGCCGTCTGAGTTGCGACGCCCTACTCTTTTAAACCTGATGTCGTCACTTGTAAATTAGAAATTTGGCTACTGAGTCGTCTCAAGATGTGTCGCGACGGCGTCGAAATTAAGCAGTGACGCCGTCCCCTTTCAATTCCAACAGCTTGAGTGTCTCGATTCTTGACTTTCGCCATTTTCTTCGTATATTCGCGCCTTTTCGTCCGAATAAGTGTCGTTCCAGCAATTTGCCTTCAAGAGACCAAAAAAGTAAAAAGGAACGAAATTAAGTAGTAATGGATACAAAAGTGATCAATTAAGGGCTTAAATGACTCCTCAAAAGTATACCTTTTAAATCTTTATCAAATATCCCTACACTTGGTATTTGCTTGTCCTCAAGCAAATGTGCTTTTAGCCAATTAATTTATAAGTTAGGGGTCATGGAGCATTAGTTTAGAACGATTCACAACACATATAAGCCCCGCAAAAGTCATAACAAGCACGGAAATTATATACTAGCACTTCACAAGTGGTGTTTGGATACTCTCATCTCTCCGGTGTATATGAAATATATCAAGTTGGAAATGGAAGATAAACACTCATTAGTCGGTCCTAGTATATAGATTACCATATGCTTGAGACTAGATCAAACCTCCATCGCTTTGGCGTAAGCACCTGGGAAAAACTATCCAAGAGGTCTTTTAAAGGGTTGTAGCATTAGGCTTACGATAGGGAAACAAAGAGTTTGGTGGGATAGGCGATATAGTGGTGGCAAGTCAAAAATCTTTATGTTACAAGCATGCGAAGAATGGCGTTGCTAAGCCAAGACTCGACACTCTAAACTCTAGATAAATTGAAACAAACAAACATAAATTTAAAGATACGATGGTAGCCCCTATGTGATTTTTTTTTCATTTTTGTTTTTTTTTTTTACACTGATGAGTGTGTAAATACTCATCATTTTTGGTCAAATCTGAACTGCAAAACATTTAAAAACGCTCAGAAATGCATCAAAATACTGAAAATATTCCAAAAGTGTATTTTATATGTTTTAGATGCAAAATGCTTAAAATCAGATGAAAAATGAACAAAGTTTGCATAATTGGCAGTTTCAGTCCCCCGACTTTCAAAAATGGGCAGAAATAGTCCCTGAGCACTTATTTTAAAAGAAAAGTCACCAAAGGCCCTTTTGAAATCATAAGTTGTCATAATTAGTCCTTTGGTGAAAAATGTCAAAAGTTTTGAGAAATTACAAGTTTAGTCCTTTGAGTTTCAAAACTGACAAGTTTGGTCCTTGGAATATTGGAGATTGTCAAGTTTAGCCCTTGGATTATAATTTCAGAATGTACATTATTGGTCCCTGGAAAATCTGACTTGGAAGTTTGGTCCCTAAGCTACCTATTGGATTAAATCTTAATCCTAAATCCAAATTATTAAACCCACGGTCCATTACCCAACTACTAGCCCAAGCCCATTACCCAAATCCGACCCGTTACCCATCCAACCCAATCCCTTTTACCCGTTATCCTCACCCACGTTTAAAATAATAAAACCGCTCACGGGTTTCCCTCCCCCCTCATCATCACCTATGCCTGCAACACTTCCCACACTCCATCATCATCACACCCACCTTATTCCTACCCTCCAAACACCCCAAGCCAAATGCATTAAATGCTCCTTTCCCTGTCCAAGCTATCAGAACCACTGACAAATACCATTTTGGCGCCAAAATGCCATCAACGGCTAAAAAGGGCTCTACTAATCCAATGGCTCAAATTATAGGTGGGATTTGCTCAGAGGAGAGAGGGGAGTGCTTTTGCTATAAAAAGGAGGAAGAAGAGAGAGTGGAGTAGTAGTTTTTATTTTTCTAAAAATTTCATGTATGTCGAATTTTCTATAATGTTCTAATTTACTTTCAAAGCTTGTAATATTTCCTTTCCTGTAATAAACTAAGAGTATTTAAGTAACTTTTAAATAATTTGAAGTGTTGATTCAAAAATTGTTATTGTTCCTGTGTTTTTTACATGTTCTGTTAAGAGTCAAAATCAATTATGCTGAATACAGGCTTCAAATAGCCTTTTTAGACATCATTTGAGCTTATTACAGCTTCAGATAGCTGTTAGTAAGTTCAATTCTCAGTTTTAAGCAATATATCATATTGGTCAACAAAAGTCAAACTGAAGCTCATTTGGAAATGGTTATGATATTGGGTTGATGCAGAGCTTGGATTGGGTTGGAATAGCTTATGTTAGTATAGTTATGGTTCTGGTATAAGCTGCTAATAAGCTGGATAACTTGTGAGTACTTACTCTATTTCAATATCTAGTATAGTTTACAAAATCTGTTGAGTTTGAATCTGTGGTTAGGATTAGCTTTTATCTGTTCAGTAAGCTGTTGTTAGACTACATTGATTCAGTTTCAGTGTTAGCATAAGCTAATTCAGTAGGTAGAGTAGTTAAAATTGCAAGACAGTTAGTATAAGGGGTGTTTGCATATGTATAGTAATCTGAGTTAGGGTGCTATTTGTTGGTTAAAATCTGTTGCTTCAGTCTAATGTAGGTTAAACACAACCATTTAAGTCATCACTTGTCACAAAAACTTACTCAAAGTCAAAATCACCATAAATCTGTTCTAAATTCATAACTGTTGGAATTTTTATAGATCAAAAGCTTGTTTTATGATTAGATAGTGTTAGAGTAGCCTAATATAACTTCTATTTAGCCTATAACATCATAATCAGTTCATAAATTGGTCTCAAATCTCACTTTAGTCAAACTTTGTAAAACTGTCAAAAGTCAAAAGTTGCAAAATCTGTTTTTCACCCAACCTAAGTGGATTTTTAGAGGATTCATTTCTGGTTCAAAGCTTTTGTAATTTTGGGATTTTCAACCTCAGTTGGTCTAGTTTTGATAAATGATTTTTGGAGAATTTTTGAAATTTTCTTTAAGCTCTAAATAAGCTGTTCAATAAGCCCTCATATGCCCTGTGACAGGGCATAGTCACCAAAGCAGTTTTCTCAGCCACCTGCAGAGCTTGTCAAGAGATCATTTGAGCTCATCTCAGGCTCAGTTTTGGTCCATAGGTTCTTTGCTAGGTCTAGTTTAGGATCCCACATCTGGTTTTGAGTTTCAGTTTATTTGAGTGGCTTATTTTCAAGCTACAAATTAGTAGCCTGAACATGTTTTGAACCAAGCTTATTAGGATTTGGACTTTGATAATTTGCTTACAAGCTAGGATTCTAAGCTCTCATATAGCTGCTTTAAGTTGATTTCAATGAGTTTTAGCTTAGTTCATGCCCTGGTAGCTTCTGGTTCACTGTAGCAGCTTTTTGCTTAATTTAGGTGCTTATTACTTAAGCAGTTTCACTGCAGCTTCATAATCCTTCACATAAGCTATTGTTTTTATATTTTTCATAGATTTAGAATATTATTCTAGACTTTTCCTGAATTTTTCAGATTTTTCTAGTTCTGTTTGCTATTTTTCTTTATTTTAATCAGTTTTTAGTACTTTTTAATTAGCCTTTATTGCAATTAAATCAGAAAAGCTTCAAAAAAATAATTTTTCAATTTTCCTAGGTTAAGATAAATATAAAAAGTCAAAAAAAATATTTTTCCAGATTTTTCTTAGTTAAATTTGTAATTTTTAGCAATTTAATTAGTTTAAAACAGTTTTTAATTCATAGAAATTAGAATATAAATCAAAAAAATACAAAATTAGTTTTGAAAATTCTCTTTAGTTATTTTAGATTTTTCTAAGTCATAATTTCACTTTTCTAGCTTTATTTCATATTTTCTTATATTTTAGGGTATTATTAAATAGGTAAAAATAGTTTTTAATTAATAATAATTAAATAAATAGTCATAAAAATAATTTTCTTTTTCTCAAAATCTTCTCTTATCATTAGGTTTGTAAAAATTTCATTTTTATATTTTTAGGATTAATACTGTTTCAATTTCACATTTTCTTTTGTACGTTACGTAGTTTTTAATTTAAATTTATAAAAGAAAAATCAAGAAAAATCAAATTTTAAAAATAGTGATAGCGTTTATTTAATATAATTTAGCTTTTTAATTTTCTTTCATTTTTCCTTTGTCATCTAGTATCAATCATAACCTTTTCCCGTTCAATATCACCCGATCGCTATACGTTTGGTTATTCAGTCGCACAGCTCGTTGGGACTTAACGACTGTTTGGCTTTTGTTACGGTTGACCATTCACAAGTGGTTGACTTGTGTGATAAAACCTGACCGTTTGGGACCGAACCAAATTTTGGCGCCGCTGCCGGGGAGCTGTGCTAATTATCTTACGTTTAGCAGATTAGTGATTTGAATATTCACTCCTTGTTCATACCATCTATATATATCTATATTTTCTTATAAAAATCCAAAAACCCAAAAACATCTTAAAACGTATAAAACACAAAAATATTTTTCTTTTGTTTCTATATATATATAAGATAAAAATACAAAAAAATTTGTCGTTTTCTTTGTTTAATAATAACAACATAAAAAATTACCATTGAGAACCAAGACAGAGTACTACCTAACTGGGGGTACGACCATAATAAGTTCCCGAACCAAAGATTAAAACTTGCCTTTGTGTCCTTGTGAGTGGTGTACCTTTTTCAAAGAAGCCATTCATCTTGTGATTATTGGTTTAAGTTCACTGTCGTTTTGCCTTGATATTGTTTTAATTGGATTTGTTGTTATATCTACTTTTCAAAACCATAAAACCCAAAAAAGATTCTTCTTTCCCTATTTTCATAATTCCCTTCCTTAACTCTGAGATTTCTTAGAGTTAACTCTAGTGTATGCGCACTCGCTCTTCCAGGTCTGTGAGCCCATTTCGTGAGCTTGTCAGGATTCCAAGAAGGCGTGTCCGTAGACGTTCTGCCCCATCAGTCGGATCTGAGATCCGGACTGCTCACACTACTTCCGTTATCATGGCGGAAGAACGTCCTATGTGTGAGCTTCTCCAGGCACCCATCGATGGGTATGGAGATGCTATTGTTATCCCAGCCATTGTGGCTGAAAATTTTGAACTCAAAACCGGGTTACTAAATCTTGTAACCTCAAGTCAATTCTATGGTTTTGAGAGGGATGATCCTCATGCTCATATTCGATGGTTTAACAAGATTGCATCTACCATCAAATACAAGAATGTCCCTACAGATGCTATCAAGCTTCTTCTGTTCCCATTTTCCCTTGAGGGACAAGCCCGGATTTGGCTTGAAAAACAACCCCCTCAATCAATCGAAACATGGGAAGACCTGGTGAAGAAATTCGTGAACGAGTTCTATCCACCTTCTAAAACCACGAGTCTTAAAAACGAAATCATCAAATTCACACAAAAGTGTGATGAATCCTTCAGTGAATCGTGGGATAGTTTTAAGGAGTTGCTCCGCAAATGTCCTAACCACGGTTTCTCCGAGTTGATGCAACTCGATACTTTCTATAATGGAGTGAGTCAATCTGATCAAGATTCTCTCAATTCCTCCGCTGGAGGAAATTTCTTGAGCAAAACTGTAAAAGAAGCTTTAGCGATCATTGAAAACAAGTCTAAAGTCCGCACTACACGAAGCAAACCGGTTGTTTCCCAAGTCAGTGTTGGTCCTTCTACTTCATCGCCCGTGAGTCAATCTAGCACCGATGCTAAGATTGACAAACTCACGGAAGCAATTCAAGCTTTGCTTCTCTCCAACCAAAAGAAAGTTTCTTTTCCACAAACTTCACCTCCTGCTGAAGTTAAGAAAGTGGAAGTATGTGTTACTTGCGGTGGCCCCCATGCCTATTACAACTGTATGGCCACTGATGGTAACCCTTTTGAAGCAAACGCTGTGGGCGGGATTTCCAATTCAGGAGGCAACCAATACCGTGCTCCTATGGACCCGAACCACCGTCCTAACCATTACCCTGGACCACCCGGTTTCAACCAAAACCAAAACCGTAATCAAAATCAGATTAGAACAAACCAAGGTTTTCAAAACCAAGGTAATTTTAGTCAAAACAACGGTTTTCAAAATCAAAGTCAAAACTTCCAACATCAAGGAAATTTTAATAGAAACCAAGGTCAGGGAAATTTCAACCCAGGGTATTTTCATGGCAATAATCAAGGAAATTTCCAAAATCAAGGCCCTAATCCAAACAATAGAGGCCAGAATTTTCCTACACAAAATCAAGCCATTGTTCCAACTGGACCATCATCTGATGAGTTGTTGAAGCAATTCATGAAATCCCAAGAGGAAATGAATAGGTTGTTGGTTAGCCAGATTTCTGACATTAAGAAGTCTTTAAATGATCGACCCTCGGGCTCAGGTACTTTACCTAGCAACACGATCACTAATCCGAGGGGCGATGCAAAGGCGATCACAACCAGAAGTGGTGCTTCATATGATGGACCCGCTATTCCTACTACCTCTTCTTCTTCTCTCCCGAAGGTAGTGGAAAGTGAACCTGAGGCGACAAAGGACAAGGAACTTCCTACTAATAACGGAGGTACCAGCGATGTCCATCCTCAAGTTGTCCCGAAACCCAAAACCAAACCAGGAGTTGTTTTTGAACCTCCAGTTGAAAACCCCAAATCCAAAAATTCTATTCCTTACCCATCACGTTTAAATGAGCAAAAGCTCAGCGAAAAAGCCAGTCATCAAATGGAAAAAAAATTTCAAATTTTCCAAGAACTACATTTTGACATAAGCTTTGCGGATGCTATCATGATGATGCCCAAGTTTGCATCAACTCTCAAACACATGTTAAGCAACAAGGAAAAACTGTTTGAAATGGCTAAAACTTCTTTGAACGAGAACTGCTCAGCAGTTCTGTTAAAGAAGCTTCCCGAGAATCTTGGAGATCCTGGAAAATTTCTTCTTCCTTGTGTTTTTCCAGGAATGATTGAATGCTTTGCTCTCGCCGATCTTGGTGCAAGCATCAATCTGATGCCTTATTCAGTATGGAAGAAACTTTCTCTTCCAGAACTTGTTCCTACCTGCATGACTCTTGAGCTTGCAGATCGTTCTATATCGCGTCCTCTTGGCATCGCCGAGGATGTATTCGTGAAAGTAGGAAAGTTCCATTTTCCAGCTGACTTTGTGGTTGTTGACTTCGATGTCGATCATCGGGTTCCCCTCATTGTTGGACGAGGATTCCTGAGAACGGGCCGTGCTCTCATTGATGTATTTAAGCAAGAAATCACGTTACGTGTGGGTAATGAAGTTGTCACCTTTAACCTTGATCAAACTTCTAGGTACTCCGCAAACTATGATGCTGAATCGGTTAATCGAATCGATGTAATTGATATTGCTTCAGAGGAGTACTCTCAAGAGTTTCTTGGTTATTTTCATAATTCTGTGAGTGGGGATTCCACCACATCTTCTCAACCAATTATTGCCGACTCTTCCCCCTCCCTTACTCCGTTTGAGGGAGGTGACTTCTTTCTAGAAGAGATCGATGAGTTTCTTGCTAATGATGAATCGATTCCGCCGGGAATTGATGGTGTTTATGATTCGGAGGGAGATATCCTTTATCTTGAGCAATTGTTAAATGAAGATCCATTACCTTCACTCCCTCCGAAAGAGATCACGATTGAAGAAATCAGATCCGTGCAAACATCTACTGAAGAATTTCCCGAGGTTGAACTTAAGGACCTACCTCCTCATCTCGAGTATGCATTCTTGTAGGGTGATGATAAATTACCCGTCATAATTGCTAAATACTTAACTGAGGAGGAAAAGACTGCTCTCATAAAGGTCTTGAAGTCACACAAGCAAGTAATTGCTTGGAAACTCTCCGACATTAAGGGTATCAACCCTGAGTTTTGTACTCACAAAATCTTGATGGAGGATGACTTCAAGCCAGCAGTCCAACATCAGAGAAGGGTGAATCCTAAGATTCACGAGGTTATCAAACAAGAGGTTCTCAAACTTCTTGATGCCGGTCTAATTTACCCGATCTCTGATAGTCCTTGGGTTAGTCCCATTCACTGTGTTCCAAAAAAGGGTGGCATAACTGTTGTCACAAATGAAGAAAACGAGTTAATTCCAACTCGATTGGTTACGGGATGGCGGGTGTGCATTGACTATCGCAAGTTAAACGAAGCCACCCGTAAAGACCATTTTCCTCTACCCTTCATGGACCAAATGCTTGAGAGACTAGCAGGAAACGAATACTATTGTTTCCTTGATGGTTTCTCGGGGTATTTTCAGATCCCCATTGATCCACAAGATCAAGAAAAGACCACATTCACCTGCCCATACGGAACTTTTGCCTACAGACGTATGCCTTTTGGCCTAGGTAACGCTCCTGGCACGTTCCAACGATGTATGATGGCAATTTTCCACGACATGATCGGGGAAACAATGGAGGTGTTTATGGATGACTTCTCGGTCATTGGGGACTCATTTCAAACATGTCTCTCTCATTTAGAAAAAATGCTAAAACGGTGTGAAGACACCAATCTTTGTCTAAATTGGGAGAAGAGCCACTTTATGGTCAAAGAAGGCATAGTCCTTGGCCATAAGATTTCCAAAAATGGGATTGAGGTAGATAGAGCAAAAGTTGATGTTATTGCTAAATTGCCTCATCCTACTACCGTCAAAGGTATTAGGAGTTTTCTAGGTCATGCCGGGTTTTATCGTAGATTCATACAAGATTTTTCTAAAATCGCTCGGCCTATGACTCATCTCCTTGAGAAGGATGCTCCTTTTATCTTCTCACCTGAGTGCATCGAAGCTTTTGAAACATTAAAGAAAAAGCTTACGGAAGCACCCATTCTAGTTGCCCCCGACTGGGATTTACCCTTTGAACTCATGTGCGATGAAAGTGATTTTGCTATCGGTGCGGTCCTGGGGCAACGTAAAACCAAGCATTTTCAGCCTATCCACTACGTGAGTAAGACTATGACTGAAGCTCAAACCCATTACACCACTACAAAAAAAGAATTATTAGCCGTGGTGTATGCGTTTGAGAAGTTTCGGCCATACCTAATCTTGACCAAATGCGTGGTGTATACGGATCACTCGGCTCTCAAATATCTCTTTGCAAAACAAGATGCAAAGCCGAGATTGCTCCGTTGGGTTCTCCTCCTGCAAGAATTTGATATCATTATACGTGATAAAAAAGGAGCTGAGAACCTGGCTGCTGATCATCTATCCCGTCTAGAAAACCCTCACCAGGATGTGTTCGAGAAAAAGGAAATAAACGAAACATTTCCTCTCGAAACACTCAATGTGGTTTCTTTTCGTGGAGACTCTTCTACCCCATGGTTTGGTTACTTTGCAAATTACCATGCGGGTAACTTTGTGGTGAAAGGGATGTCGTCCCAACAGAAAAACAAATTCTTTAAAGATGTAAAACATTACTTCTGGGACGACCCCTACTTATTCAAATTTTGCGCGGATCAAGTCATCAGGCGATGTGTGTATGGTCAGGAAGCCAATGACATTCTCAAGGCTTGCCATTCTGGACCTACTGGGGGACATCATAGCCCCAACTACACTGCCAAAAAGGTGTTTGATTCCGGATTTTATTGGCCCACGATTTACAAGGATGCCCATGAATTAGTCAAAACCTGTGACGCTTGCCAACGTCACGGAAATATCTCACAAAGAAATGAAATGCCGCAAAACGCCATTCAAGTGTGTGAGATTTTTGACATCTGGGGCATTGACTTTATGGGGCCATTTCCTTCATCTCGAGGAAACAAATACATACTCGTGGCCGTTGACTATTTGTCAAAATGGGTTGAAGTGAAGGCTTTGCCTACCAACGATGCCCGAGTTGTTGTGAAATTCTTAAAATCTCTTTTTGCTAGGTTTGGAACTCCACGAGCTATAATCAGTGATCGTGGTACGCATTTCTGCAATGACCAGTTTGATAGAGTCATGCAAAAGTATGGTGTAACTCACCATCTCTCTACTGCGTATCACCCCCAAACAAGTGGGCAAGTGGAAGTTTCCAACCGAGGGATTAAAAGAATTCTTGAAAGGACAGTAGGCGAAAACCGTGCCTCTTGGTCGGATAAGCTAGATGACGCACTCTGGGCCTTCCGTACAGCTTATAAAACACCCATCGGGTGTACTCCATACAAGCTAGTGTAAGGAAAGGCGTGTCATCTGCCGATTGAGCTTGAGCACAAGGCATACTGGGCCTTGAAGCATGCCAACTTCGATATTCAGACAGCTGGTGATCACCGAAAAGTTCAAATGAATGAATTAAATGAACTCCGTGATCAAGCATACGAGAACTCTTTGATCTACAAAGAAAAGACAAAGAAGATTCATGACTCCAAAATCAAAAACCGCGTTTTCAACGTCGGTGATCGAGTCCTTCTTTTCAATTCAAGATTGAATATTTTTTCGGGAAAACTAAAATCCTGCTGGTCTGGACCATTCACCATCACTAAAGTATTTCATTATGGAACCATTGAGTTATCTCAACCCGATGGTCCAAATTTTAAAGTGAATGGTCATCGATTAAAGCACTATTTTGGAGAGGACATTCCTCCTGTGGTTGTCCCGGATCTACAAACTTTCCCCATGAACCAATGAATGCGGGGATCGAGTCAAGCTAGCGACTCGGGAATCAAAAACAATAGCACACCATATGGGTTTTCACCCATATTTCTGACTTCTTTCTACTTTCTACCACCCTAGTGTGGGGGAGTTGGCCCCCGCTGTTGTATATAAGTTTTCTAAAAAAAAAAATCTTTCAAAATAATGGCCGTAGTATTTCCCTTTTACGTTCTATGTTTCGGCATAACCGCCGGTACTTTGAATATTGAGGGCAATATTCATTTCTAGTGTGGGGGGGAATTCTCACGAATTTTATCATGTAATTATACCACCCAATTCCCCCGTTTTTGGCCAAAATTTTTTTTGGGGTAAGTGTCTTGCACTTACTCAGATTATGGTTATCAGTCCGCCATGTATAAAAAAGAAAAGGATTGGCTAATCCAGGAGCAAACGGCTCTTGGTAAAGATATCTCAAATCCGTTGACGGCTTGCAATTTGCCCAAAATTGTATGGTGTTCAGCTCACCATATCTTTAATTAGTAAAGAGTTGGCTAGCCCGCAAGTTTATGGCTTGTGGTAAAGGCAGTTGGAAAACCATAATTGGTAATCGACTCACCAAAGATATTTTATCTAAGAGTTGGCTAGTCCAGAAGCAAACGGCTTCTGGTAAAGATAAATCAAATCCGTTGGAAGCTGGTGATTTGCTCAAAATCATTTGGTTATCAGTGTACCAAGGTTCTTACTTGAACTGAAACATTTGGCTACTCCAGAAGTAATGGCTTTTGGTAAAGAGATTCAAATCCATTAAGTTTTTCTCAAAAGATTGCTAGGGACTAGCAATAGTTTAGTGTGGGGGATTGATGAGTGTGTAAATACTCATCATTTTTGGTCAAATCTGAACTGCAAAACATTTAAAAACGCTCAGAAATGCATCAAAATACTGAAAATATCCCAAAAGTGTATTTTATATGTTTCAGATGCAAAATGCTTAAAATCAGATGAAAAACGAACAAAGTTTGCATAATTGGCAGGTTCAGTCCCCCGACTTTCAAAAATGGGCAGAAATAGTCCCTGAGCACTTATTTTAAAAGAAAAGTCACCAAAGGCCCTTTTGAAATCATAAGTTGTCATAATTAGTCCTTTGGTGAAAAATGTCAAAAGTTTTGAGAAATTACAAGTTTAGTCCTTTGAGTTTCAAAACTGACAAGTTTGGTCCTTGGAATATTGGAGATTGTCAAGTTTAGCCCTTGGATTATAATTTCAGAATGTACATTATTGGTCCCTGGAAAATCTGACTTGGCAGTTTTGGTCCCTAAGCTACCTATTGGATTAAATCTTAATCCTAAATCCAAATTATTAAACCCACGGTCCATTACCCAACTACTAGCCCAAGCCCATTACCCAAATCCGACCCGTTACCCATCCAACCCAATCCCTTTTACCCGTTATCCTCACCCACGTTTAAAATAATAAAACCGCTCACGGGTTTCCCTCCCCCCTCATCATCACCTATGCCTGCAACACTTCCCACACTCCATCATCATCACACCCACCTTATTCCTACCGTCCAAACACCCCAAGCCAAATGCATTAAATGCTCCTTTCCCTGTCCAAGCTATCAGAACCACTGACAAATACCATTTTGGCGCCAAAATGCCATCAACGGCTAAAAAGGGCTCTACTAATCCAATGGCTCAAATTATAGGTGGGATTTGCTCAGAGGAGAGAGGGGAGTGCTTTTGCTATAAAAAGGAGGAAGAAGAGAGAGTGGAGTAGTAGTTTTTATTTTTCTAAAAATTTCATGTATGTCGAATTTTCTATAATGTTCTAATTTACTTTCAAAGCTTGTAATATTTCCTTTCCTGTAATAAACTAAGAGTATTTAAGTAACTTTTAAATAATTTGAAGTGTTGATTCAAAAATTGTTATTGTTCCTGTGTTTTTTACATGTTCTGTTAAGAGTCAAAATCAATTATGCTGAATACAGGCTTCAAATAGCCTTTTTAGACATCATTTGAGCTTATTACAGCTTCAGATAGCTGTTAGTAAGTTCAATTCTCAGTTTTAAGCAATATATCATATTGGTCAACAAAAGTCAAACTGAAGCTCATTTGGAAATGGCTATGATATTGGGTTGATGCAGAGCTTGGATTGGGTTGGAATAGCTTATGTTAGTATAGTTATGGTTCTGGTATAAGCTGCTAATAAGCTGGATAACTTGTGAGTACTTACTCTATTTCAATATCTAGTATAGTTTACAAAATCTGTTGAGTTTGAATCTGTGGTTAGGATTAGCTTTTATCTGTTCAGTAAGCTGTTGTTAGACTACATTGATTCAGTTTTAGTGTTAGCATAAGCTAATTCAGTAGGTAGAGTAGTTAAAATTGCAAGACAGTTAGTATAAGGGGTGTTTGCATATGTATAGTAATCTGAGTTAGGGTGCTATTTGTTGGTTAAAATCTGTTGCTTCAGTCTAATGTAGGTTAAACACAACCATTTAAGTCATCACTTGTCACAAAAACTCACTCAAAGTCAAAATTACCAAAAATCTGTTCTAAATTCACAACTGTTGGAATTTTTATAGATCAAAAGCTTGTTTTATGATTAGATAATGTTAGAGTAGCCTAATATAACTTCTATTTAGCCTATAACATCATAATCAGTTCATAAATTGGTCTCAAATCTCACTTTAGTCAAACTTTGTAAAACTGTCAAAAGTCAAAAGTTGCAAAATCTGTTTTTCACCCAACCTAAGTGGATTTTTAGAGGATTCATTTCTGGTTCAAAGCTTTTGTAATTTTGGGATTTTCAACCTCAGTTGGTCTAGTTTTGATAAATGATTTTTGGAGAATTTTTGAAATTTTCTTTAAGCTCTAAATAAGCTGTTCAATAAGCCCTCATATGCCCTGTGACAGGGCATAGTCACCAAAGCAGTTTTCTCAGCCACCTGCAGAGCTTGTCAAGAGCTCATTTGAGCTCATCTCAGGCTCAGTTTTGGTCCATAGGTTCTTTGCTAGGTCTAGTTTAGGATCCCACATCTGGTTTTGAGTTTCAGTTTTTTGAGTGGCTTATTTTCAAGCTACAAATTAGTAGCCTGAACATGTTTTGAACCAAGCTTATTAGGATTTGGACTTTGATAATTTGCTTACAAGCTAGGATTCTAAGCTCTCATTTAGCTGCTTTAAGTTGATTTCAATGAGTTTTAGCTTAGTTCATGCCCTGGTAGCTTCTGGTTCACTGTAGCAGCTTTTTGCTTAATTTAGGTGCTTATTACTTAAGCAGTTTCACTGCAGCTTCATAATCCTTCACATAAGCTATTGTTTTTATATTTTTCATAGATTTAGAATATTATTCTAGACTTTTCCTGAATTTTTCAGATTTTTCTAGTTCTGTTTGCTATTTTTCTTTATTTTAATCAGTTTTTAGTACTTTTTAATTAGCCTTTATTGCAATTAAATCAGAAAAGCTTCAAAAAAATAATTTTTCAATTTTCCTAGGTTAAGATAAATATAAAAAGTCAAAAAAATATTTTTCCAGATTTTTCTTAGTTAAATTTGTAATTTTTAGCAATTTAATTAGTTTTAAATAGTTTTTAATTCATAGAAAATAGAAAAATAATCTGAAAAATACAAATTCAATTTTCAAAAGTTTGTTTAGTTATATTAGATTTTTGAAAAATAGTTTCACAATTTTCCTCTTTATTTTCATAATTTTTAGTATTTTAATTTAGTTTTAAAAGTTTAAAATTAGTTTTTAATTCAAATTTATAACAAGAAAAATCAAGAAAAATCAAATTTTAAAAATAGTGATAGCGTTTATTTAATATAATTTAGCTTTTTAATTTTCTTTCATTTTTCCTTTGTCATCTAGTATCAATCATAACCTTTTCCCGTTCACTATCACCCGATCGCTATACGTTTGGTTATTCAGTCGCACAGCTCGTTGGGACTTAACGACCTAGGGAAACACTAAACTCCTCTAGATCTTCATTGCATTGGTTTTAGACTGGTTTAATTTCATTACGGCTGACCATTCACAAGTGGTTCATTTGTGTAATAAACTTGACAGTTTGCCACCAATCATACACTCTACTTTTTTCTTCTCTTTTTTTATTTTTTTTCGATTTTTTTTTTCATACACTTTTACTCTACCATCCTCTATGATAACATCAAAATGATAGGGATTTATAGGCACATCCCTACACTTGAGTTTTTATTACGCTAACACTAATTTGACCCGAATTGAAAAGATCAAAACACTTGGAGTACATTATTACGCAAATAAAGGGAATTTGAATTTAACGTTCCCTTCCCGTCATTTCATAAAATTTAACTTTTCCCATGAGTCCCATCGTCCCGAAACTGTGTACAAAGGATATGACTAGACTTAGGAACTTATGCAAGCAACTAGATAATTGAACTAAGGGTTTAGTATGATAACAATAATGCACTAAAAGTGAGTGCATACAAGGTAGGCTAAGGCGATTTGGGTGTACATTTGGGGGTGGATTGTAAACAATGCTCTTCATTGATATTCCGGAAAACCGAAACATCACGAGAACCGCGAAAAGGATAGCCTATGAGGGGTTAACTAGGGGTATCGTGTACTAAAGATGAGTACAACGCAAGGGTGTGGGGGAATTACTCAACCGATGTGGAAGAAGTAATTATATTACGGGTATCAAACAAGGGTTATCCTAATGCCTCTTATCATTTAGTTATTCCTAACTACACAAGTGTAGTCTTACTAGCGATCTCGGAATGCATCACAAAACAAGTTCTAGAATCTATTATACTACCGGTTCACACTCGAAGCATCAAAGATGAATGCTTTAATTCCTACAAATCTAAGGGCGATCCTCACATTTTTGGTGGAATTTAAGTGGTAAAGGGTTTTTTTGTTCTAGTCATATAACTTCCTATCCATGAGACGCTTTATTAAGACTAATGGCCCACTCATACATGTCATGAAAAAATTTAAATTTAGTGCCAAAATTACCCTAACCGATATTTCTCATGGTTTATTACACAATTGAAATTGGACAAGGCAAATAGTCAAGGATAAGCATAGTTTCAAAGTTCCCGTTTTATTTTCCCTCCCTACACTTAAACTGAACATTGTCCCCAATGTTCCCCGAAAGTATCAAAGTTATGATAATGGAAGATAATTAAAAACGAAAGCAACTAGTACTCCCCTTATTAGCTCGGTAGGATCCGTGTAAAGTAGTGGTTAAATCTTTCTTCCAGAAGAGTGTTTGCGTTAAAAGCTCTTTCCAATCTTATGTATCTTCTTCTTGATAAATTAAACCTGTACACTTGAAGAAAACAGACGAAACCTTCGCGTAAAATCGGCGGTAACAATATATATAAGACTCTACTAAACTAGGATATAATGCTTGTGGAATAGATGTTTACAGATTTTCTGGAAAATTAAGACCTGGAAAATTCCAAAAATTTATAAGTAGCTCAGAAAACGAGAAAAAGTTAGTAAGCAATTTCTACTCCTCCTGACGCCGTCAGGTTGCGACCCTGACGCCGTCAGGTTGCGACCCTGACACCGTCAGGTTATCCTGAAAAAAAATGGTCTGCGATTTTATGGAAAAAATTCTGGAAAATTTTTATCTTTAGAATTTGAAAAAATTTCCTGCAAAACATCCATTATGACTCGATACAAGCATTTGACTCGAACAAACACACATGTATATCTTTTTAAATAATCGTAATTCTCATATTCACGTTCTTTTTGAAAACGTGTGTAATCCTCCCTACACTTATCCCTTATGTAAAATACCTTTATATGTAATTAAGACGAGGTTAAAGACAAAATAAAGCATTTTTACAAATTTAAACATGAGAATAAACAATCAATAAAAGATACACGACACAAACAAGCAAACAATTAAGCATGGGTTGCCTCCCATGAAGCGCTTTTCTTTATTTATGAGTCTTGTATCTAGACTCGAAGTCGTGCCCCTACGTGACTTCATTACCGTCACCTTCTTCCTCATGACGGTCTCTATTGGGGTTTTCCATGTTATAATAATGCCCTATTATGCATCTTTCTAAGAAGTCGTCTTCTCCCCAATCTGTTCTATATTCCGGTCCTAATTTCAAACAATCCCTATAGAACCCGAAAATCTTATTCATCACATAATCAACTCCCTTTACCTTATCTTCCTCATTCCTATAGTAGACCGATAGCTTAAGTTCTTTTTCATCATTGGATAGTGATGAAAATTTCTCAATCTTAAAGGGCATTTGGTAGGCTACATCATCGGTCTCGTCCTTGAATCTCACTATTCCTAACGACGGATCATAAGTCATCCCGGTGTTTTCTGTAAAACCCGAAAATCTAAAAAAAGTAAAAAGACTATTTTGCCCCTCTAATTTAATATTTATAAAATACGTAAAATGCATCAAGCTCATTAAATAAAATTCCAATATAACTTGTAAATGTTTACCAAACCCAAATATACGAGATCGACTGACACCTTGCGTCTAAAAATTTCATCTCACGTTTTGTTTAGCTTTGCATGGGCCGAATGTTGCTAAGTACACAAATGCATGACACTTAAAATTTTAAAGCCCATAATACGGAAAATTATAAAGGCCCATCGTATGGATTATGGAATGTGAATATCAGTTATTACTACCCTATACACAGCCATATTATACGCCATATATCTCTCCCATTTTTTTTCTTCTTTTACCCTACGTTTCACACCTATTAACACATACAAAAAAAACCCTAGCATTAAAATGACGGCACATTTTCCTTCCATCTCTTCCATTCGATCAAAAGCACGGATACAAGGAGTTGATAACGTGATTCAAGAGGCTGTTGATCGTGGATTGTGGTTCGGAGCTGCTGTGGTCGTGATTGGTTCGAAGGTGTGACCTTGGTTGTGGGCTGCTGGACGAAGGGAGTGGCTGTTTGGTCTAGGTCTTGTCGTGGGTTTGGTTCTCGTGGCTCTCGTTCTCCACCCGATCTCACACAAGGGTTCGTAACATCAACCTCGTTTCTGTTTTCCTTCCTCATGTTGTTGTGTTAAACGTGTGACCATGCATATGTACGAATGGAACTCTCATCACATAAAATGATACCTTAAATCGTCATATAAAATCATAACTTGGATACATGAAATATCTAAACCATGCGTTTATATATATAAGCGGTTGTGGACTGATTTGTGTATGTGTACTGTTGTGTGTTAGGGTGAGTTAAAATCTGGATTCAGAATTGTCATGTTACGAGGGTGTGATCTTGTGTCGAATATCGAGTGTGTAAGTGTGTGTCGTGGTGTGCTTTGGGTTGAATCGAAGTTAGTTTTGTGATCTCGTATTCTCGTATACATGGGTAAGTAACCGTGACTGTATGATTCCATGTGTGTCATGAATGCTCTTGTCGTGATAGTTTGCATCACTAAATTCAGTCGGTTGTGTTTGAAACAGAATGTTAAGAGAATGTGCAGATTTTGCATGTATTGCATATTGACCAGGTGTGATAGTGTGACGATATAAATTTCCAAATGGGCTTTTAAATTCGTTTTGCTGGTGGGCTTGGGGGATCACGTCACGATATAAAATGGTTATAATGAGGTCGTTTTTGTGTCCAGATCTTGGGGTTTATGTATGGGTCACGCCTGCTTTTAAATTACAAATATGAGTTTTTCAATTTCCTGTGATATATGTAGTCTCGTTAAAAGTGGATTCATGGGGGTAATTTTTAGATTCATTATCTCGTTTATAGGATGTATGAAAGGGTCGTTGTAAGCATGCATGTGTTTGTCAAAAAATGGCTTAGCAAGTGTATGGTCCTATGGTCATGTCCTGAAAGAAAAAAAAAATCTCTTACGAAACCCAAGAATAAAAAGAGGGTATACGTGTGTGTTTGCATGACCATATGAATGAGTAATATAAATTATAGGTTAGGGTTGCATGTGAAGTTTTATGGCCTCATTTATAAGTGTAAGTATATGTGCATGAACATGTATTAAACATAGTGTATAAACTTGTAACCACATGTGAGTATTTCATTTCATATATTGCTTTTCATGCGTGAGTTCATAAGAAATATATTAATATGACAAGACTTGTTAATATTGTGTGAACGTTAAAGGATATCGTGTCTCATTAGCTTTAAGGGGTCTTGTTATTATTGGCCTTAGTGTGTTCGCGTGTGTGTTTTGAGCGGGTGTTCAAGATAGGAATTCATGGTCTTATCTTTGTGTCTAAATCGGTTTAACCCTAAAATATCTAATTCGGTTTATTACTAAACGAGAATATGCTTAACTAGATAAACACTAATAATATTACTACGATTCATATATGTAATAAATCGTTATGACTTAAATGAGCTAATAAGTATTATACGAATCGTAATCCGTGTAGATTCGTTGGAGGAGACGTGACGTTGTGTCTTCGTTCATTCATTCGTTTGCTTTCCTTTCATTGGCGTTAAGGTACAGATATTCTGACCTTTCTTATAAGGTTTCTCATGACCTCGTCGTATCTTGATTTCTTGCTACTTGCTTATTGATCATTTCTTTTGATATTGACCTTGCTATTGAATCCTCTGCCATTGAACTGTTATTACTGAACTGTTGACATTAAACTGTTGCTATGAACCTCTTTGTGACCTAATGACATTGAGCCCTTGATTTATTAACTCATTCACTGTATACTGGACTATATTGATCTGTCAGTTGATACCCGAGCTGTAACTAGTCATGGGGGTTCCATGTCCGTGTCATTGATGCACCAATGGCATGACTTTAGTGTGGTTGAGTGATGTTCCACACCGTCCCTATACTGTATTGATTATGCGCGCTTCACTGTTATTGTTATGGCCACTAATATTTCTGCAGGGGCGTATGGATGCATCCTAGATCTGTACTGTACTGTTACTGATATATATACTGTTCTAGTGATGTGGTGCGTGTGTGCAATACACCCCCTCACGGTCTGGGAGCTAGCTACTCCACTGGTTACTGAGGTCTCCCCTCCTATTGTCTGGTATTCCGAGGTCACCCCTCCGAATACGATGGTTACTATTGATTACTGGGCTGCTATTGCCACTACTGATATTACTGTACTGTTTTGTTGGCTCGGGATAGATTTCTGACAACCCTTACACTTTTGATATACCTATATTGTACCTTCTACATTCCCCAACGCACCATATTCTGTGTACCCTATATGACTCACTCTACTACCAAGATTTATACATTCCATTGCTTTGATCTGTCACACTCTCATTTCCGTTACTTCCGATTATCGTTCCATTCACGTACTGGGTTGTTATATGTTATTGGATTTGATTATGATATTCATGTTTATATGACTACTGATTACTCTGTATGATATGGATGTATGCGATATAAGATTTTCCTGTTGTCATCTGATGATATGCTATCTTACTGTTATGTGATCCTTTGATGTGTCTGGTAACCGTGCTTGTGTGAAATGAATTGTTGATCTGTTTATCTTTTGTACCTCGTTCGATTAAATCTTGTGGACTATGACTATTCGTGGTGTCCTTATCTGCTTGTTGTTGACCTGCCATGTTTGCATTTCTGTTTATGCTACTGTTTGATTTGGTGGATGGTTCAACTTATGACGTCTAGCTTGTTAACTTGTTTAATTGCCCTGTTATGTATTTAATTCATTTAATTATAGTGTTCCTACTATATTCCTACTTGTTACGTGTGACTGCTATGTATTGACTGCTATTAGCACTTCCGCTGTTATGATACTGATCATGTCTTCTTCTAAGAGTTTTGACCTGTGTGAATTGCCATGCTCACTGATTAATTTATTTGCTTTCGCTTTCTGTAGATATCTGTTTGGCTTGTATGTATTTTGATTTCCTAAATTTATTGTATGACATATACGTTGTGTGGATGCTATGCCTGCTATGTTTACTTATGTTTCAGTTCTTGTATGTCTGGTTTGTATGTGCTGGTTTATATGTTATCGATGTTTTGCTTCGCTTCGCTCTCCTTGTTATCTGTTCGTTTTGGATATCTGCATAATTGTGTTCTGCAGGATCCTCTTTAACCCATTTCTCTCATATCGCTATGACTTGTTATCCGTTCCTTTGTTTCATTTGCATTTCAGATTTTATTTAGCTTTCGCTTTGTTATATCTGTTCACTGGGCTTTTTAAGCTCAGCCGCATTTCTTTTCCTGCGGCAGGTTTTAGGTTGAAGATGGGCGTTGATTGGGCTGAGAGTTGGATTATCTGAGTGGACTAACCCTAGTGACCTTATTATTTGGACTTGTTTTGGCGGGCTTGCGTTTTGAGATTTCATTTTATTTTAACTATTGGATTTTGTAATTTCCTTGTAAATCTTTGGTTATTATGACTTGGTACATTCTTATTTAAAGACTTTCGCTTAAAAATTTTACTTGTATGTTCTGATATGACACCAGACTGTGACACTTCTACCCTTGTCGGGTTGGGGTGTTACAATTATGGTATCAGAGCAAAGGTTTCGTCTTGTTGACCTTAGGATTGACCTGTGAGGACTTGGGTAGACACTAGGCTTCCGTATGTTCTGATCTTTTCCGATTCCTTTTGTTTGTCGTTCAGATTTGACTTCGATAATCTTTTGTCTTCACTGATTTGGCCTTCTTCTCTTCGCATTTGATTTTGTTTACTTTGTCTTCGCGCATCCCTTTGTCGATCGTTAGATGGAGACTACTCGTAGAGCCGAAGATGATGGTGCCGACCCTGTGTTGCTGAAACAGTTCCTGAGCTGGAGAGGTTCATGAAGCAGAAGCCGCACCCGACTGCCATGCTACAGGAGACATAAGGATGCTGCTGGAGGGAGCTGGACGGACCAACCAAAGGCGCAAAGACGGAGACAAGATCCAACCGGTGGCTAAGAAGGTTCATCTACTTCACATGATTGGGCGCTACTTGTGTTACTCCGATTTGTTTGTCACGCATTTTGAGGAGGTTTGATATATTGCTAAGTGGTTTTGATTGGTATTGCTTTTCTTTGATCTATTCAGAAACTCGGTTTGAATCGTGAAGTTTTATCATTTAGCATTCTGGTGATATCTCAGCTTTATTTTTTGGATCGTCATTAATGAGTCATGAGGAGCCGTTTCGAGTAAGTTGGTGGTCTTCTTCCTTTTGTGGTATGGTAAGTTGGTTTGATGTGTTATATGCTGCATGTAGGTGTATCTTATCTGTTTTGGTATGTTACTTGCTACCTGTATGTTATCTGTTTTGTTGTGATATTGGTTACGTGGTTTGTCATGACCCGAGACAGAATATGATGTCAATAAGGATTTGTTATGTGATGCAAGTATTATGACGCCTGATCAACGTGATAATACCGAGATCATATAATTTGACCTTATTGAAGTCATACGACGTCTTGGGAAATGCCTGGGGTAGGTACGTGAATGGACTAGGACTTATATCCGTTATTTGACACTCCTCATGTTCGTTTGGAATTCTGTACCTCCTTGCGAGATTCTCATCGACATCTGTTACGTATAAGTTTGTACGCTTTGGAACCGAAATCGTTATGATCTGTGTGAAACTATGGATTGCTATGTCTGCCTTAAACTCGTACGTTTCTGTGTACCCCTGCGACTTCAATTTTCGAGGACGAAAATTTTTCTTTTAGGGGGGAAGAGTTGTAAAACCCGAAAATCTAAAAAAAGTAAAAAGACTATTTTGCCCCTCTAATTTAATATTTATAAAATACGTAAAATGCATCAAGCTCATTAAATAAAATTCCAATATAACTTGTAAATGTTTACCAAACCCAAATATACGAGATCGACTGACACCTTGCGTCTAAAAATTTCATCTCACGTTTTGTTTAGGTTTGCATGGGCCGAATGTTGCTAAGTACACAAATGCATGACACTTAAAATTTTAAAGCCCATAATACGGAAAATTATAAAGGCCCATCGTATGGATTATGGAATGTGAATATCAGTTATTACTACCCTATACACAGCCATATTATACGCCATATATCTCTCCCATTTTTTTTCTTCTTTTACCCTACGTTTCACACCTATTAACACATACAAAAAAAACCCTAGCATTAAAATGACGGCACATTTTCCTTCCATCTCTTCCATTCGATCAAAAGCACGGATACAAGGAGTTGATAACGTGATTCAAGAGGCTGTTGATCGTGGATTGTGGTTCGGAGCTGCTGTGGTCGTGATTGGTTCGAAGGTGTGACCTTGGTTGTGGGCTGCTGGACGAAGGGAGTGGCTGTTTGGTCTAGGTCTTGTCGTGGGTTTGGTTCTCGTGGCTCTCGTTCTCCACCCGATCTCACACAAGGGTTCGTAACATCAACCTCGTTTCTGTTTTCCTTCCTCATGTTGTTGTGTTAAACGTGTGACCATGCATATGTACGAATGGAACTCTCATCACATAAAATGATACCTTAAATCGTCATATAAAATCATAACTTGGATACATGAAATATCTAAACCATGCGTTTATATATATAAGCGGTTGTGGACTGATTTGTGTATGTGTACTGTTGTGTGTTAGGGTGAGTTAAAATCTGGATTCAGAATTGTCATGTTACGAGGGTGTGATCTTGTGTCGAATATCGAGTGTGTAAGTGTGTGTCGTGGTGTGCTTTGGGTTGAATCGAAGTTAGTTTTGTGATCTCGTATTCTCGTATACATGGGTAAGTAACCGTGACTGTATGATTCCATGTGTGTCATGAATGCTCTTGTCGTGATAGTTTGCATCACTAAATTCAGTCGGTTGTGTTTGAAACAGAATGTTAAGAGAATGTGCAGATTTTGCATGTATTGCATATTGACCAGGTGTGATAGTGTGACGATATAAATTTCCAAATGGGCTTTTAAATTCGTTTTGCTGGTGGGCTTGGGGGATCACGTCACGATATAAAATGGTTATAATGAGGTCGTTTTTGTGTCCAGATCTTGGGGTTTATGTATGGGTCACGCCTGCTTTTAAATTACAAATATGAGTTTTTCAATTTCCTGTGATATATGTAGTCTCGTTAAAAGTGGATTCATGGGGGTAATTTTTAGATTCATTATCTCGTTTATAGGATGTATGAAAGGGTCGTTGTAAGCATGCATGTGTTTGTCAAAAAATGGCTTAGCAAGTGTATGGTCCTATGGTCATGTCCTGAAAGAAAAAAAAAATCTCTTACGAAACCCAAGAATAAAAAGAGGGTATACGTGTGTGTTTGCATGACCATATGAATGAGTAATATAAATTATAGGTTAGGGTTGCATGTGAAGTTTTATGGCCTCATTTATAAGTGTAAGTATATGTGCATGAACATGTATTAAACATAGTGTATAAACTTGTAACCACATGTGAGTATTTCATTTCATATATTGCTTTTCATGCGTGAGTTCATAAGAAATATATTAATATGACAAGACTTGTTAATATTGTGTGAACGTTAAAGGATATCGTGTCTCATTAGCTTTAAGGGGTCTTGTTATTATTGGCCTTAGTGTGTTCGCGTGTGTGTTTTGAGCGGGTGTTCAAGATAGGAATTCATGGTCTTATCTTTGTGTCTAAATCGGTTTAACCCTAAAATATCTAATTCGGTTTATTACTAAACGAGAATATGCTTAACTAGATAAACACTAATAATATTACTACGATTCATATATGTAATAAATCGTTATGACTTAAATGAGCTAATAAGTATTATACGAATCGTAATCCGTGTAGATTCGTTGGAGGAGACGTGACGTTGTGTTTTCGTTCATTCATTCGTTTGCTTTCCTTTCATTGGCGTTAAGGTACAGATATTCTGACCTTTCTTATAAGGTTTCTCATGACCTCGTCGTATCTTGATTTCTTGCTACTTGCTTATTGATCATTTCTTTTGATATTGACCTTGCTATTGAATCCTCTGCCATTGAACTGTTATTACTGAACTGTTGACATTAAACTGTTGCTATGAACCTCTTTGTGACCTAATGACATTGAGCCCTTGATTTATTAACTCATTCACTGTATACTGGACTATATTGATCTGTCAGTTGATACCCGAGCTGTAACTAGTCATGGGGGTTCCATGTCCGTGTCATTGATGCACCAATGGCATGACTTTAGTGTGGTTGAGTGATGTTCCACACCGTCCCTATACTGTATTGATTATGCGCGCTTCACTGTTATTGTTATGGCCACTAATATTTCTGCAGGGGCGTATGGATGCATCCTAGATCTGTACTGTACTGTTACTGATATATATACTGTTCTAGTGATGTGGTGCGTGTGTGCAATACACCCCCTCACGGTCTGGGAGCTAGCTACTCCACTGGTTACTGAGGTCTCCCCTCCTATTGTCTGGTATTCCGAGGTCACCCCTCCGAATACGATGGTTACTATTGATTACTGGGCTGCTATTGCCACTACTGATATTACTGTACTGTTTTGTTGGCTCGGGATAGATTTCTGACAACCCTTACACTTTTGATATACCTATATTGTACCTTCTACATTCCCCAACGCACCATATTCTGTGTACCCTATATGACTCACTCTACTACCAAGATTTATACATTCCATTGCTTTGATCTGTCACACTCTCATTTCCGTTACTTCCGATTATCGTTCCATTCACGTACTGGGTTGTTATATGTTATTGGATTTGATTATGATATTCATGTTTATATGACTACTGATTACTCTGTATGATATGGATGTATGCGATATAAGATTTTCCTGTTGTCATCTGATGATATGCTATCTTACTGTTATGTGATCCTTTGATGTGTCTGGTAACCGTGCTTGTGTGAAATGAATTGTTGATCTGTTTATCTTTTGTACCTCGTTCGATTAAATCTTGTGGACTATGACTATTCGTGGTGTCCTTATCTGCTTGTTGTTGACCTGCCATGTTTGCATTTCTGTTTATGCTACTGTTTGATTTGGTGGATGGTTCAACTTATGACGTCTAGCTTGTTAACTTGTTTAATTGCCCTGTTATGTATTTAATTCATTTAATTATAGTGTTCCTACTATATTCCTACTTGTTACGTGTGACTGCTATGTATTGACTGCTATTAGCACTTCCGCTGTTATGATACTGATCATGTCTTCTTCTAAGAGTTTTGACCTGTGTGAATTGCCATGCTCACTGATTAATTTATTTGCTTTCGCTTTCTGTAGATATCTGTTTGGCTTGTATGTATTTTGATTTCCTAAATTTATTGTATGACATATACGTTGTGTGGATGCTATGCCTGCTATGTTTACTTATGTTTCAGTTCTTGTATGTCTGGTTTGTATGTGCTGGTTTATATGTTATCGATGTTTTGCTTCGCTTCGCTCTCCTTGTTATCTGTTCGTTTTGGATATCTGCATAATTGTGTTCTGCAGGATCCTCTTTAACCCATTTCTCTCATATCGCTATGACTTGTTATCCGTTCCTTTGTTTCATTTGCATTTCAGATTTTATTTAGCTTTCGCTTTGTTATATCTGTTCACTGGGCTTTTTAAGCTCAGCCGCATTTGTTTTCCTGCGGCAGGTTTTAGGTTGAAGATGGGCGTTGATTGGGCTGAGAGTTGGATTATCTGAGTGGACTAACCCTAGTGACCTTATTATTTGGACTTGTTTTGGCGGGCTTGCGTTTTGAGATTTCATTTTATTTTAACTATTGGATTTTGTAATTTCCTTGTAAATCTTTGGTTATTATGACTTGGTACATTCTTATTTAAAGACTTTCGCTTAAAAATTTTACTTGTATGTTCTGATATGACACCAGACTGTGACACTTCTACCCTTGTCGGGTTGGGGTGTTACATTTTCTATGAAAGGCTTTCCTAGAATAACGTGGGACAAGCTAGGATCTATGGCCGTACTAATATCATCCACAACTATGAAATCCGTAGGAAAAGTAAAACTTCCTACATAAACGGGCAATCCTTTAACTCTACCAAGAAAATTGCAACTAACCCTAGGATTATCGGGATCTTGCCTAGTTGGGATAGGCTTCTTCATTACCTAATTATAATAGGTGCAGTCATGATATTTATCGGGCATTTGCGATCAATGTAGGCCTTTGCCACAAAAAGATGTCCTATGCAACATGGTATGTTAAGATTCTAAGGGTTCCCAAACTTGAACCTAGGGCTTCTCCTAACATACATGTGACGGAGGTCACGTACTAAGTGTGGGTGGTGGGAGAGTTCTTCTTCCGTAGGAAACTTATTGAAATAGTCATTGCCTACTTCATCTAATTCCTCGGTTGTTTCATTCCTAGGAGTTTCACTAACCTCAAATACCGTCTCATGGTTCCTTTCGTCATTTATTCTATTAGGTTTCACCAAGGCTGTAGGATCGTAATATTATTATGTTTGATGATTTGGGTGGTCTTGGATGATGAAAATACATGTTTCCCATAGTTAGAGAGAAAGAGATGAGAGGGAGTTTCTTGCTAGAGACTTGGTTCACAAAATATGGAATGTTAGATTGAAAAGCTCCACCCCTTCCATGGATGGAAGGGGTATTTATAGTTACAAAGCTAACGTCCTCCTGTAGGACTGTGGATCAGGCATACAGTGGGTAAAGACCGGTCCTTCCTCCACGGTGTTACACTAAACTAATCTACGCTACTAATTAACTAATAAACTACTAAACAACGTAAATAACTACAAGTCTACGAGCTAACATATGCTAGACCATAATTGGGGTGACCGACACTTTAACATGGAATTTCCAATTCCTAAAAATCTCCCCCTAAGGGAGGTCACCCCATGAAATACATTTTGCATCCTAGCATTCTTTCTTTGTGTTTAGTTCTTGAGCTCGTAGACTTCAATTCTTCAAATTCCGCAATCTTTGTGCATTACTAGCGATTCTTTAAAGTCCGCATAGTTTTGTACTTTGAGTGGAGGTCTTTGAACTGATCCACATCTTTGATTGTAGGACCTTAAATCTATCAACCTTATCACAAACCCAACACGTATATCACGTTATGCGTAGAACTCGTTAACACACAACCACAAACTATGCGTAAATAAGAAAGAAACAAAGATGAGAAAGATGGTGACTTGATATATGAATCGTGTATGTGAAGAGAGAAAGATGAACACAAGATGTTGTATATTCCAAAGAAAGCACACACACACACACACAAGCACATAAGCACTAGATGCCCTAAAAGGCTTTCCATGGGCCTCGTAGATGGGCTTGGATTGGATTGGGTTAAATGAACTTATTCAAGTCTAGCTTAACTAAACTAATACCCATTTAGCTTAGCCCAATCCACGAGCCCGTTGACTATTCTATCACTATATCTAACACACAATACAAAGTTCCTAAATGTGAATGACCATCACTTCTAATAAAAACTATTAAGGCTAACAATCTCCCCCTAAGGGTTGGTCATTCAAAAGATGCTCCACTTGATTAGGTCTTTACTTTTCTCGAGCTTGAACTTTGTGTGTAGATATAGAATAGTCTTGATTCTTTGTTCCTTCATGCTTTGTGATCAGTTAATGTGGTATAGAGCCATTGTCAACTTTGTTGGTTAGGTGTCTCCATGCCTTTCTCCACCATGCACATACTTCTATTTGTCTTTTGGTTACCAATGATGTAGTTCTCGAGTCTTTAAACTTTGTAGATTCTTTGATATTGGCGAAGAATCATCTTTAACTTTGCGTTGCCTTTGATTTTGATGAGAACTTTCATGTGTTGTTGGTATGAGCATGTGGTGAATCTGCACGATCAATCCGCTCCGGAGCTTCCATAAGAAGAAAACATAAGAACATGTTAGTAATAAGCGGATTCCGACACATACAAGTTTGAATTTCGAGGGTGTTAACAGCATAGTGTGAAAAACACATCTCTAATTCTTACAAAGGCCGTTCCTGAACTGGAGTCCCACAAGTGAGATAACGCGATGTACCGAGGTACACCTACAGTTCAGATGAGTCGTTGAGGTACACCGAAGCATCACCCCACGACTGTAGACCGTTTGAGACACACTAAGCGTAATCCACGGGGAGTTACCGAAGTGACCTGCTGTCAGGGCTGCTTGATGTTGACCCTGGCAGGAGTTTCCATTCAATCACTGAAGATCACAGATGTGAATCTTCTCATAAATGTTCTGGCAGATTGCTAAGATCTATGTAGGACTCTAAAATATATCACTTTTGTCCTTATTGATGAACAGCAAGCGATGTCATATCATGTGTTCCTATGAGATCTTTTGATGAATCTCGTGGCTCTAGACTCAATTAGTGCATTTTGGTTTCCTAAGCGGAGACTAGGGAGAGGGTCTCCTTCTTCAATACCAACCAACTCTAAGAGAAAGTCGATAGATTATGTAAGGTTCCCAGTGAGAATGAAACAAATCCTTTTAAGAGGAATTGAGTGGCTAGGAGGTTTAGTGCAGTGCGTCACTGGGTCCATGATGTCTTTATCTTCAATACCATTGTCATCTCGTGACAACCAGTAGCATAAGAATTGAACCCGGTTTCTGCCCTAAGGTTGATTATGGAGGGCTATTTCTTTTCACCCTTTTTCATTACTTTTCTTTTTAATTCTTCAACCTCTTCTTTCTCCTTTCTCACATTACTCCTTTTTTCAATCATTCCTAAGGACTTCTAACACTAACTATTTGTGATGTCCTTGGGTAGATCCCTCCAGCTCTGGCGGATCATAGGACGGATTTCCTATCCTTAGTCACCTTATAACTCCATGACTATCCTATTGTTGCCATAAAACCATTTTTCTTGAAAATCTCTCAAAGTGTTTATGATTGAAAACATGTTTGAAACACTCCGAGAGTTTTATATTTTCAGAAACACTCCCTTTTCACATGTGCTTATAAGTTTTGACAGAAATCTGCACATAGAGGGTAGAGTTCGCACTTTATGAATTGATCGACTTTAAATGAGCTAGACCGATTCGAGACACGTTTACATCACTAGAGAACTAGCTTGAAATTATTACCAGTCCTGGTCAAGTCCATAGAAAGTTTCTCGAGATGGTACATGATTCCTCGTCAATTCAATGGTTACGACTGAGTCGAGCTCTTTTGAGAATCAAACAACGATCATTAAACTTTTTGATCACATTTTAATCACGTCTCCTCCCCCTCAAAAATAGCATATTCGTGATATTTTTTATATCAACGGATTAAACAACATTTTAGAATCTTTTGGGGAGACAAACGGATTTGATTTAAGCATGAATTTGAAACTTTTTGGTTTTATACTCCTCCTTTAATAAAGCATAATCAATTAAAGGGTTTTAGAGGGAGTTATCTTGAGCACAAAGTATTTTGAAAGATTTTGAAAATATTTTTGAACAATCTTGAAAAGGTGCTCAAGATGATGATGATTTCTCACCAGTTTTAAATGTAGTGCACTGAAGCGTACACTTGATTTTTCTTTAAAAACACGAGTTTTGATTTGAAAATAATCAAAAGTCATCATTTTAGTTTGGGTTTCGTACTGAAGTATACGAAAGCCATTTTTTGAAGAAAATATGAGAAACGACATGTTTTGGAAAACAATAAAGAACTCTCGCTCAAGCATCTGTACATGCCCGTTTCATTGTTGAATGACATTTCTAGAGACGTACATAATATCGATTATACAAGAGACATGTCGTGAGAAGAATATTTTTGGAGTTTTGATTCTGTATTGTTTTTGTATTTTTTGAAAGTTTTATATTTTTATATTTTGCTTTTGTTGGTTTTTCAAATTTTGTATTTTGTTTTTCAAAAATATTTACAGCGAAGCTTTTTGGAAAATCATTTTCAAGAAGATTCGAGAAGACGTTCTAACTCCTCAGGGGTTAGGCTTCGCATTCCAATTCGTCGAACTAAATCGTCAAACCTTTCTTTTGGAAGGGCTTTAGTAAATATATCGGCGAGTTGGTAATCTGTCTTCACGAAAAATAATTCAACAGTACCTTCTTCCACATGTTCTTTTATGAAGTGATAGCGGACTCTGATATGCTTAGTCTTTGAGTGATGAACAGGATTGCATGATATGGCTATGGCACTTTTCGAGTCACAATACATAGGTATTTTATCGAAAGTAAAGCCATAATCTGTAAGTTGTGTTCTCATCCATAGAACTTGAGCACAAGACGCAGATAGAGACACATACTCAGCTTTAGCGGTTGAAAGTGCAGTGCAATCTTGTTTCTTTAAAGACCAGCTCACTAACTTTTCACCCAAAAATTGTGCTCCTCCTGATGTACTGTTTGCTGTAACTTGGTCACCTGCGTGGTCCGCATCTGAAAAGGCAATTAGATCAAATCCGGATTCCTTCAGATACCACAGACCCTTGTGAATGGATGTCTTCAGGTACTGAAAGATCCTTTTAACCTCTTTGAGGTGCAGTTCGGTAGGCTTTGCCTGAAACCATGCTAATAAGCAAACATCAAAATGAATATCGGGTCGACTAGCAGTAAGGTACATGAGAGAACCAATCATGCTCCGATATTTCTTCGGATCGATAGGTTTCCCAAACAAATCGGCTCCAATTTTTGGTGAAGTTACCATTGGTGTTCCAACAGAGTCACAATTATCCATACCATGATTTTTCAAAATCTCAGTTGTATATTTCGCTTGATTAATAAAAGTTCCACGAAGGGACTGATGTATTTGTAAACCAAGAAAAAATTTTAGTTCCCCCATCATGGACATTTCAAATTTGATTTTCATGAGATTTTTAAAATGTTTTGAAAGATTCGGATTAGTGGACCCAAAAATGATGTTGTCCACGTAAATCTGAACAATCAAAATGTCATTTTTGCATTTTTGTGTAAACAAGGTAGGATCAACCGTTCCTTTGGTGAAATTGTTTAGGATAAGGAAAGAGGACAGTTCATCGTACCACGCTCTCGGAGCTTGTTTCAATCCATAGATTTCCTTTTTGAGTTTGTAGATGTAGTATGGATGTTCCATGTCGATGAAGCCTTCTGGCTGACTCACGTACACTTCTTCTTTCAGAGTTCCATTCAAGAACGCGGTCTTAATGTCCATCTGATAAACCGTGATGTTTTTGTGAGCTGCATAGGCTAAGAAAATCCTGACTACCTCAAGTCTAGCTACCGGCGCGAATGACTCTTCAAAGTCTATTCCTTCTTCCTGTCTGTATCCTTTGGCCACAAGACGAGCTTTGTTGCGAATTACAGTCATCTCTTCATCCCTTTTGTTTTTCCATAACCATTTGAGATCAATGACGCAAATGTCAATTGGTCTTGGAACCATATCCCAAGAGTCATGTAGACGGTATTGGAGAAGTTCCTCCTGCATCGCTTCTATCCAAGCGGGTTCTGCCATTGCCTCCCGAATGTTCTTCGGTTCAATATTGCTAATTGAGCAAAGGTAAATGCACAAGTCGCAATCGGTGGCAAGTTGCCGTCTCGTCTGAATTGGCTTTGAAGGTTCACCAATAACTTGTTCAATTGGGTGGTCTTTTGTCCACTTCAGAGTAGAAGGATACCGTAGATTATACGAGTGCGAGTTAGATGGTTCTCGTAAGCTTGAAGATAATTCAGCTGATTCCGTAGCAAACGGGTTTTCAAATAAGTCTGCATCTAACGTTGCATCGTTCGGGTTTTGAGTAGGTTCTTCTTGAAATGATATGTTTTGAATTTGCTCATCAACTGCTGGTAAAACTATTTGAAGAATTGGAGTTGCTGAAGTAGATGTAGATGATGTTGATGGATTGGTTTCGATCGTTGTAGATGCATCTTCTGTTGGTGGTGGTAGATGATGTTGAGCGGGTGCAGCGGAATGATGGTTTGATGCATTTGTCGAGGTTCCACCATAGTATTCATCGAACATTAACTCAAAGAATTTCTCCCATTCTTTTTCATGAGGTTTATCAGCAAAAGTTGATGGAGCTCTTTGATGTACGAGTCCTGAACTGATGTATCCAGAAGTCAGCGGGTTTGGTGCGGGTTCTAGAGCGAGTCTCTCAGAAGCCATTTGTGAAAGCTCATCAAAATTCACATTCATCGTCTCCATGATCCTTCTAGTTCTTCTGTTATACACCCTGAATGCCCTCGAGCTGTCTGAATATCCAATGAAGATTCCAAGATCACCTTTAGCTTTCAGTTTTCCTAGATCTTCTCTGTCGTTTGTCGGATAGCACAAAGCGCCAAACACGTGAAAGTAAGAGATTTCAGGTTTTCTGTTGTTCTCTATTTCATATGGGGTTTTATTGAATCTTGGATGGATTAGGGATCGGTTCTGAGTGAAACAAGCAGTGGCAACAGCATCAGCCCATAGAAATAACGGTGCACTAGAATAAATTAGCATTGTGCGAGCAGCTTCCACAAGAGTACGATTTCTTCTTTCAACTACCCCATTCTACTATGGAGTTCTAACAACTGATGTCTGATGAGTTATTCCAACATCTTCAAAATAAGCTCTTAACTCCTGATTTGTGAATTCTGTGTCGTTGTCTGTTCTTACAACCCTTATAGGAGCTTGAAGAAGTACTTGAATACATTTCAGGAAGGTAATGATGATGCCTGGTGCTTCGTCTTTTGATCTCAAAAACCTAACCCATGTATATCTTGAATAGTCATCGACGATAACAAGAATATACTTTTTCCCATTAATGCTTTCAACTCTCATTGGGCCACATAAGTCCATGTGCAACATATGCAACCTTGCTTCCGAACTAGGTACGGGTTTGGGTTTATATGATGCTCTTTTGCTTTTTCCTTCTTCGCATGATGGACATAAGTGATCCTTGGTGTATTTGAACTTTGGAAGTTCATTGACGATGTTGTCTTTGGCAAGTTTGTTGATGATGTCGAAATTGAAATGGGATAATTGTCTGTGCCACAACCAGGACTTTGTTCCAGATGCTCGTGTCATAAGACATATTGGTGATGAAGAGGCCATTTGATTTATGTCGATAGCATACAAGTTTGTATCACGATTCCCAGTTAAGAGATCAGTGCCATCCAAGTTTCTAACGAAGCATGAATTTCTCCTAAATGCAACCACTAAATCTGCATCACAGAACTGCCTGACTGAAAACAAATTATGTCCCAACTCTTCGACATAGTAAACCTGACTGATCAAATAATTTCCAAAAGGTAGATCTCCATAACCCATGATAGCTGCTACATGATCATTTCCGAAACGTACGGTTCCCATGAATTTCCAAACGAAATTGATCAGCAGCTTTAGATTCCCGGTCATGTGCTTGGAGCAACCCGAGTCGACGATCCAAAGACATATTTTGATAACCTGCCAATAACAGAAGAAGAAGATTTTGGAACCCGTTTTGATTTTGGTTCCTTTGGGTTAGAGGTAAAATCCTGATCACACTCATAGAAGTTATCTATTGGTAAGACAGGTTCATCACTCATTCTACCATTCTAGAGTGTGAAAGTTCTACCCGTGGGTTTCCAACTGTCATCCCTAAAGTAAACATTATGCTCCCTATCAGTAGTGTAAAGCCTGAGTCTCGCAACTAGTCTTCCTATTCGTTTAACATAAGTTCTTTTGGGAACATTCTTCTTAACAGGCTTAACAATCTCATTCTTAGAAACACAATCATCATGAACATTAATTAAAGATTTCTTGCAAGTTAAACAAAGAGATTCAACACATTCATTAGACTTAGCAAGTTTCATAGGTTCATTACATTCAGATGAAATGTCTTTCTTATTACAAAGCGGTAAATTCCTAGGGTGTTCTTCTACTTTCTTCTCTTTATTCAAGCGACTACTCTTAGAGGCAAGCGAGACTCTATTGTTCCTTGTATTGCTCTTAGGCTTTAGTATGCTGCTCCTAGAGGTGCTTCCTAGTCTTGTAGAAGGTAAGGCACACTCATTAGGATTCATAATGTTATCTAGAGAAGTGGTTTCAGCTTTCCTAGTCTCTTTGGAGTGCTTTTCTAAACTTATGTCGTTTATTCCATATGTTTTAGATGTGGAGGCAGACGCATTAGTGGTACTCATCTTAAAAAGGCCAGGAGCTAAAACTTTTGGTTTCTCAATAACCGCTTTTCCTTTTTCAACATTTTGTTTAGGCGAGGCATGTGGAGTGACTGGTTTTGATAAATCATTTCATTGACTTTTGGAGGAGGCATTGAAACAGACATTTTTGGTTTTAAAACCGGTTTGGGAACATTTGCTTTCTCCTCAGTCAATGGTTTTGAAATCTTAGTATCCACTGCCTTTCCTTTTTGACATTCCAGCTGAGCCCTCAAAAGACCATTTTTCGCTTTCATGTCATTGTAGGCACGCTCATACGACAGTTTGTCATACTTGCATTCCTCAATTTTACGATCAATTTGTTTAAAATATGAGACATTTTCTTTTTCAAATTTCTCAAGTGCTTTTTCATATTTTGAAACAATTTTGGAGGTCTCAGACTGGAGTCTTTCATGATCTTCAACAAAATATGTTTGTAAAATAATGGACATAATATCAGTAGTCAGAACATCTTCGAAGAGAGAGTCATTTAAATTTTCCAAAAATTTGATGTGTTCAACACAGTCATTAGCTTGCTTTACCAGGGATTTATGGTCCTTGACAAAGTCAGCTGTTTCTTTCAAAAACGCTTGTTCAAAATGAATTACCCTTGAGTTGATGTTATTCAGCTGAGGGGCAATTTGAGTTTCAAAGTACTTTTTATTTTCATTATCAAAACTATTAAACCAGATGTTTGTTGTAATGTTGGTTTTAGTTTTAACAGTGTCTTGAAGATCCGCAATTCTAGTTTTCACATTTTCTAAAATACTTCTCGCATCACTTGTGTTAAAAGGATTGTTTGAAGACATTTGTTCAATGTTCGAAAGATATTTTGAGACAACAACTAGTTTTGAAATAGATTTTGAAACATGTGTTGACTCTTTGTTTGAAACACTTGGTGTGATGGAAAACTTTGACTTTTCTTTTTGATTAACAAAACTAATTCCGTTAATTTTGTTCCTTTTGTTATAATCAATTGGTTTGATTTCCGGATTTTTTTGTTTCATTTTTGATCTACTCTCCTCAGATAGTTCTAACGTTTCAAGAGAATCACGAACAATAATGGGTTCATGTAAAGCATTTCCATTGTTTAACACATTCTGAGGTTTCTGAGCTTTCTTGAGGAACGAAGAGGGGTCGTTACCAAGTGCCATTCTGTGATTAGTATGAAAACGCGGATTTACTTGATTAGAAATCATCTTGATTGTTTGAGCAGAATGACCCGTTTTAAGAAGCAAATTTTCCAAAGTTTGGATTTTTTCATTTTTATCAAGAATTTCATCAAGAAGAGAATCTTCTCGTTTTGAAAAATCAATAATCAACTGCTTCTTCTCTTTATCAAGATCAGAAAACATTTCTTTTTGTTTAGAAAGTTGGTTATTTAAATCAGAAATTTCCTTGTTTAAAGATTTAATTTTCAAGTTCAAATTCACATCAAGTGTGTTATACTTGATTTGCAATAGTTGTTCTTTTGAAACCAAATTTCGATAACCAATTTCTAATTCTGATTCTTTGTTTTTATGAAATTCAAAGGCTTTTGCGTTCTCCTTGTAACTCTCAAGCTCAGCGGTCAATTTAGCATTCGCGGCCTTAACTTCGCGATTGACCGTTCTAACTTTCTCAATTTCAATGCCACAGTTATTGATTAATGATTCAAAATAAGCACGTGTTTCCTCATCAGTCTCGGTAGTTTGTGCCACACAGTCTCCACTAGGATCCACATCTGGAGTCTCAGAGTTAGTATTGCTATAACTCGGATTGTCCAGGTATGTATCATAAGTAGGTGCTGATGTCACAGAATGTTGTTCGTCATGAGTAAACACATCAAATATGACATTGTTATAGCATGGATCCGTGATTGGTACCTCAGATACTGCATTGGCGTCATAGACAGGAGGTGCGTCAGAATCAGTGACATACTTAGTCTCCTGAAGATTTGCCATGAAGATGCAGTTTGCATTGATTTCCTCGAGGTCTTCCAAATCATCCATAATAGCCATAAAATCATGTTCCTCATCACTCAATTGAAGTCCAGATTGTTCCTTTTATACCAACATGATAGCTTTCTGAAGATACGCAAGATCCTTCTTTTTCGGCTTAGTTGGACAATTCCTTGCCATGTGACCCAATCCTTGACAGTTATAACACTTAACTTGATTACCCTGATTCACATTTCCTTAATTCCCAACGACTGGAGCTGCAACATTCCCATTCTGATTACCCACTACTCTATTCCCAACATTCTGACCCAACTGATTACCCTAATTCGGAACCACCTGATTACCCATCTGAAATCCAGTAGCATATCCCTGTGGGTTCGCAATAACTCCAACCATTTGTCTTTGATTACCCATGTTCACACCCGGCTGTGCAATTTGCCTGTTGCGAGTGTTTGATGAAATCATTTGGTTGTTGTTAGTTGGTGTGGAATAGCGACTTCTGAATGCTTTACCAAAAAATGCAAATGCATGTAGCAAAGCTTGTTCTTGTTCAATTTCAAGATCAGTGATTCCTTGTTCCTGGTAATGTTGTTGTTCTGGTGGATAGGTTTGTTGTTGAGGGATAACAGCTTGTTGTTGTGGAATGTATTGCTGCAAGTTGTTGTTAGTGGAAGATGATGAAGCTTGTTGTTGTGTATTCACTGGAGTTTGAGTCTTTGCAATGAGTGCCAATGGATCATGATTCTTTGCTAATCGTTCTTTCCTGACTTCATTCACTTCATTTTGGTTTTGTTTCAGAAAATCGTTGAGTTGATCGAAGTTCACTTGATGTAAGTCTTTTGTTTGGTTGACAATAGTGACATATCGTCCCCATTCTTCTGGTAGATTGTTTAGGAACTTGATGTTGCTCACGATAGTTCTGGGTGTCAACTTGTTTCTGATCAGCTCATTCATTAAAGTGCAGAACCTTCCATTGTAGGATTCAATGGATTCTCCTGGAGTGGATGTAAACTTCTCCCAAGCAGTTAGCAGCTTGTTTTCCGTATCTTGTTGACCAATTTCAGTTCCATGACAAAGTCGTCTAACACGTTCCCACATATCGAAATCAGTTTCACAATTGTCTACAGTAGCAAAGATGTCTCTTGGTAAACCCAGTTGGACAATATGAATTGCCATGTCATCTGCTTTGACTTGCTTCTGATCCTCTTCAGAGTATTCCGATTCTTTTTGAAGAAGAAAAAATGGTGGGACGAGAGGTGTTGCATCAGCATTTCCAGGGTCTTGGACTTGTCGAGGCATAAAGGGTCCATTCGTAATGGATTGAATCATCAATTTTCCATTAGGTTTGGTCTTAATGTAACGAAGCATACGACTTGTCCATTGAAGATAACCACCTTTTTCCAACATAGGAGGACGGTTTTCGGCACCGGCTGCATGAATGTCTTGTTGAGTTGCCATTGATGAAGGTATGATATGATAAAGTTGATGTAGGATCCATTCAACGATAAAGGAGTTGTGTTTGATGAAGATTAAGCTCGGTTGTTGTAGTGAAAATTTGCTCTAAAAACTTAAAAACCTCAATAACTTCTGTTCGGAGCATTTTTAGGACTTGAAGGTTGACCCAAATAAACATTAGTTAATTTGGCGGTCTATTCTCCTCGTTCTCACGGTCGTTTTGATGGGTAGAACGCTGAAAACGGAGTTACGGTTCAAAAGTTATAGCCGTTTCAAGTTTTACACAAAATCTTACTCGTAAACCTGTTCTTAAGCGTAGAAATGAGTGCTTATGCGTATGATTGCTTATGCGTAGGATTCTTATGCGTAAAAAACTTAGGCGTAGGATTCCTTATGCGTAAAACCCAACTTACGCGTAAATTTAGGCTTAAGCGTAAGCTTATGCGTAAACACAATGCTTAGTCGTAAAAACCTTACGCGTAAGTGGTAACTTATGCGTAGAGTGTTACTCGTAAGCGTTCTGCTTATGCGTAAACTTAGGTTAAAAACCAAAAATCCTTTACACTGTCACAGCATAAAAGATATTCACAAGTCGAAGTATTCCACAAACTTATCCAAGTGAGGGAAGCACTGAGTAACCGTTGTTGCACGAAGATTCTTCACCAAAAAGTTATGCATAAAAACCAAATCTTACGCGTAAAACCTTAAGCGTAAAAATAGGGTTTTGACTTTTCTTACGCGTAAAAAGAGGATTTTGACCAAGATGCTGCTTACGCGTAAAATGCCCAGAAATGCAAAAACACGAATTTTTCCCCCAAAAACACGTTTCCAATCGATTTCTTTTGCACAAACTTCTTCCAAAACACTTAAAGATCAATAAAGTCTACAACTTTAAGCTTAAACACACGTAAAAATCAAAACTTTATGCAAAAAGCCCACGTTTTATAGAGAAAAACGCAACTGTATGCTTAGTTTTAACCAAAAAACGAAACACAAGCACTCCTAAACCATTGTTAGGCGATTGATACCAATTGTAGGACCTTAAATCTATCAACCTTATCACAAACCCAACACGTATATCACGTTATGCGTAGAACTTGTTAACACACAAACACAAACTATGCGTAAATAAGAAAGAAACAAAGATGAGAAAGATGGTGACTTGATATATGAATCGTGTATGTGAAGAGAGAAAGATGAACACAAGATGTTGTATATTCCAAAGAAAGCACACACACACACACAAGCACACAAGCACTAGATGCCCTAAAAGGCTTTCCATGGGCCTCGTGGTTGGGCTTGGATTGGATTAGGTTAATGAACTTATTCAAGGCTAGCTTAACTAAACTAATACCCATTTAGCTTAGCCCAATCCACGAGCCCGTTGACTATTCTATCACTATATCTAACACACGATACAAAGTTCCTAAATGTGAATGACCATCACTTCTAATTAAAACTATTAAGGCTAACATTGATGATCTTTGAGCTTACTTTGAGATCATCAGCCACAACAAATCTCTCTGGATCATCCATAGTTGTGTTGCTTTCATGTGAAGTTGTGACTTTCAGACCGACATTCTCACACTTTTGAATCATGACATCTTTCCATCAGAGTAGCGGAAGCTTTACTGGTTCATGATATTTGCAGCAGCGTAGCAGAAGCATAGTATAAAAATATCAGAGCCAGGTTATGTAGATATGCACCAGTCATGATTTCTTCAATTAAGTGTGGATGTTGTGAGCATGCGGCTTTGGATTGACTCCTCAATTCTGATCAGCTGCAACCGTCCAAATGTACATGCAAACAACAGTTAGCAATAAAACACACAAAAGTGTCTTTGATCACTTTCGCTGAATTGAGGTACACGGCCCACGGTTCCCCGTTGATTAGTACAAGTACTGTCTGTGATCAGGTATAATTCCGAAGAATCTCCTTGACAGGGTTTCGCAGCTGTTCTAGCCGTTCTCAAACCGGAACGTCTCAAAGAAGACAACACGGAGTGAGTGAACCAGCAAATTGAGATTCACTGATTGATGAAAAATGATTTGAAAAACAATCGCGTATTGCTTAGAAGAAAGAGTTTTGCAATACAACGAAGGTTTTATGAGAAAGATCAATTTTCAATCAGAAATACTTTTTGTATTTGAGAAGAGTACACATTCGATGAGCTAGAGAAAAGCAGAGATTCGCACATCGAACGGTTTTTCCAAAAGTATTTTTTCAATCAGAGATACTTTTTGAATTTGAAAATGAATACACATTCGATGTGCTAGAGAAAAGAAGATTTGCACATCGAACGGTTTTTCCAAAAGTATTCGTCAATTCATTTTCTGGACCAAGGTTGATTCACGAGTGAATCGCCCCATTGTTTCTATCCAGTTGTCACAAGTTTGATCTTTAGAAAAGATCTCACATGTCACCCACCAAGAGCTTGTTTGATGTTGGCTCTAGAAGGATTTCCATCTTCATAGTGAATATTTTTACATATCACACGGATGTTCTGGCAATACCACAAGGATAATGCGTAGGACTCTTAATATATTATTACTTTCCACATTGTATGAAACAGCAAGTCTTCAAGAATAGTGTCCTAATTAGATATTGTGGATGATCTCTTGGCTCTAGACTCAATTTTGCATTTTTGCTTCCTATGCCGGAGACTAGGGAGAGGGTCTCCTTCTTCAATATCAACAATCTCTAAGAGAAAGTCGATAGATAATGTCGGTTCCCCGTGAGAATGAAACAAGCCCTTTTAAGAGGAACTTGAGTAGCTTGAGAAGTTTAGTGCAGTGCGTCACTGGGTCCATGACGTCTTGTCTTCAATACCAATGTTACCTTAGTAAACACCAGTAGCATATGTATTGAACCCGGTTTCTGCCCTAAGGTTGAATTATTGGAGGGCTATTTCTTTTCACCCTTTTCATATTCATTTCTTTTTCTTTCTTCAACCCCTTTAGTGCTTACCGAGACTTCATAACTAGAACCTTGTTGGGTTTATTCAAGTACTAGCTCTGTCTCACTCCGCACTCTTCCCATTTCTCATTTTTCTCCTTTTTTCATCATACCTAAGGACTCTACACTATCTAGTGGATTGTCCCTGGGTAGATCCCTCCGGCTCTGGCGGGATCATGGGAATAAATACCTAACCTAACCATCCTTATAACTCCATGCATAAAGTAAAATGTTCGGTCTTTTGGTATAGTTCATTCTTTCTTGAAACCAATAGAAAAATCATTTGGAAAATCAATCAAGGTACTTTTGATACGAGATCAAAGCATTTTGTACCTTAATAGTTTTGATCATTTAGAAAACCTCCCCCTCAACATGTGCATATGTTTTAGAAATTGTTTAGCACATGGAGGCAAGAAGACTTTGAAATATTTTCTTTGATCACTATTTTCATAGAAAAAGCCATTTGATTTTCTTGGTAAATTCTCCCCCTCAATATGTGCGTAGGATATTTGAAATCATTTTATCACATAGAGGCAAGAGGTTTTTGAAGTACTTCCACGATTGCATTGCCATACAGAAAACCATTTAGAAAATCAATCAAGGTACCTTTTGATAAAACAATTAAATCTTTATACCTTGATAGTTTATTTTCTTTTGAAATGCTCCCCCTCAATATGTGCTTCGAGATTCGAAAGCGTTTAGCACATATGGCAGAGCAGCATGCACATTTGAATCAAAATGATCACCTTTTATCAAATTTTATTATTAAATCACAAATTCTCCCCCGATCAAAAATATCAAACCCTTTGAGATTTTGGATCCCAAGTGATTTAACAAGGTTTAGAAAACATTGGAGAAAATGTGCCTGATTTAAAAGCTCTTCTGGTTTTTGGATAATTGCTCCCCCTCAACATGTGCATTGTATATTTGAAATCGTTTGGCACATGGAGGTAGGAGTGCCTTTAAAGGACTAAAACCAATTCCATTAAAACAGAAAAGAGATTTAAATCACGATCTCTCCCCCGATCAAAAATTTCAAACCAATTGAGATTTGTGATCCCAGTTGATTTAAATTATTTAGAAAATTTTAGGGAAAGACGTGGCAAGATTTGATTTTTAAAAATGACTGATAAGGAACAGTTTTTCGACATTAAAGATTGTTAGTGTCAGGTATGATAGTTTCATTTTGTAAGATCTTGATTCTAAAGAAAAAATCATACCATGACATAACATTAAATCTTTAGATCACCACTTATTTTGTACAAACCGGACTTTTTGATGAAATATCGTTTGAAAATATTTAATTTGAAATCACTTAAGATTTGACTAAATAAAGTCCGGTTGATTTCAAAACTTTGAATCCGATTTATTTTCAAAACAATATTTTTCCATTTTCAAAACAATATTATTAAACGTTTTAGAAAATGGTATCATCACTATTATCCTTGCACAAAGATACGTTAGGTGGTTGAGAAGCTTATGTTGTTGCTGTAGGGCTTGGAAGAAAAACCGTCTGCTGATGCAGTGAGACTTCTTACGTTGCATTTTAATGCCAACTGAGGTCAAATTAAGCTCCGTTTCTTCATTTGATGTTGAAGAAAACCATCAGCTGATGCAGTGAGACCTCTTACGTTGCATTTTTCCATGCCAACTCTCCATAGAAGTCCAATTAAGCTCCGTTTCTTCATTTGTCAACCCAAGATATAGTTACCCTTTCCTTTCGGCATCCAATCATCTTTAATTGTGGGATCCGGATCAGGAACATTATTTTAAACCATGTTATCTGCATACGTTAGTGAACACAGATAGACATATATGGTGGTCGACAACACCCAAACAGCAATTGACTAATAAAAGTCAATTCAACATATCAATCAGATCATAAAAGGTATGGGAATAATGTGTTCATCAATCTATAATCATCTAATCCTAACAATCACATCCTAGAAACCTAGTCCTTCAACATAGGCAATTATATTTTTCCAGATAAGCACGTAGGATGATAAAGAAAGTCCGTTAGATGATGTAAATTTGAAAACATTCTCCCCCTCAATCAATGACTTATTTTACTGAAAAGTTTAAAAGCGCTGAAGTCATTGATTGAGTTTTCAATTTTTTCAAAAACTCTGAAACTGATTGATTTTCAAGCAACTCATTTACCACCACTTTTAGAAAACAACAAATATTTTTCTGAAGAATTTTAGACGGAAACACATTTGTGTAGGAACAGCAGTCCTTCGACATACTTTCCTCAAATAGTTTTAGGATAAGTGCACGAAATATTTTGAAAATAGGTTTAGCGCAACACTTTCCTTTCTTTAAAAGAGCGGGTTGCTATCTGAAATAATAACAAACCATGGTTAAGCGCGGGTTACAGTCTGAAATAACTGCAAGCCATTTTTTTGAAGCGCGGGTTACAGTCTGAAATAACTGTAAGCCATATTTTTAAGAGACATGTTTTAGAAAGAAATATTTACACCTCCTGTTCGAACTTCATCTATGGTCCCGTGCCATTATTGAATGACATTTCTAAGACCGTAGATGTTATCGATACCAGAAGACATGTCTTGAGAAAACATATTTTTGGTCTTTTTCAAATTTTTCAGATTCTTATGGGTTTTTGTAGATTTTATAAATTTCTATTTTCTTTTTGCTGGTTTTATATTTTTGTATTTGGTTTTTAAAAAAATATATACAAAGATAGAGAAGATGATATAGTTAAAGAAGATGATGATTTGAGTACCGAGATAAGGATATCGAGCAGTACGTCATAGAAGATAGAATTCGTCATCTCTTAAACATTCACCACCAAAGCTTCCGAGGCTCCATAATAGAAGATAGAACATGAGCCTTTGAGAAAAAGAGACTTTGGCAGCTTCCCCCCAAACCGAAGATCCATTAGATGAGCAGATTTGAAGCTCTCTTTCAAGCTTCCATTAGCCAGGTGTACCAAGAAGCACACTATTATCATTAATCATGCTGCTCTTTTTAAGAATAATCACCGTGATTCTTCGTTCGAGGTTATATCATCAACAAGGACAGCAACGTATCATCCCACTCATAAATAATCTTCTCAAATTTCATAACCACTGAAGTCTGACGCAATCCATTCCAAAAGGTGTAAAGAGAACAATTCCCCCAAGTAGTTAAATTGATGCAGTCAGTCTCTTTGTATAATGCTCAAGAACTCTCCCGAATACACATCATAAGGGTAATGAAGAACACCTCCCCTATGTTCACATCTTTCGTCCCTGATGAATGTGTATGAAGCTTAAGAATCCGAGGTACACCAATATCCAAGAACTCTCCCTAATACACATCATGAGGGTAATGAAGAACACCTCCCCTATGTTCACATCTTTCGTCCCTGATGAATGTGTATGAAGCTCAAGAATCCGAAGTACACACATTCTCAACGAGAGAATAACTGATAACACCTCCCTCATGTTACACATTTATCTCCCCTGAATATGTCATACTTGTGTACCTCTTTTATCTTCAGGAACTTTCTCTAACATCACTTCCCCCACGTAGTTGGAATAAACACTAAACTCCATGAGCCAAACCTTGAGTTTCTCTGCGGTAATGTGTTAGGATTTAGTAAATCCAGTTATTAAAGAGTCAGTCACCTCAAGTATATGTAATTGTTAGAAAGCTCGTATTCGTAGATTAGTTAATGTTTAGTAGTATTTAGTTAAGGAACACCGTGGAGGACGGACGGGTCTTTGCCCACTGTATTCCTGATCCACAGCCCGTAGATGGCGACTTATGTAAGAACTATAAATACTCTCTACCCTCCAAGGTAGAGAGTTGGAGCTCATAATAAGACTTTTCTTTCTCTCACTAAAGTTCCCAACCTCTAACTTTCTCTCTCTAAAACCTCTTGTATACGCCTCTTATGTGTATGGTTTAGTGTGTTTGTAAAATCTAATATGTTACAAATGGTATCAAGAGCCATGGTTTGATCATCTCTCTTACATATACTTGGATTTCTAGTGGTTTTAGATGGTTTTTAAGTTTGAAAAAGTTTAGTGGTTTTTGCATCATTTGGATCATTTTTAGTGTTAAAGTTTGAATTTTGGGTGTACTTTTGTGTTTAGAATCATTGTATGTGCTTGGGTTTTGATTTGGTAAGCTTGAATCACTGTGGTTGAGCTTGTTTTGGATTGAAAAGTGTGTTTTTGAAGTTTTTCTTGGTAGCGACTTGGTTCTCGTAGTGAATTTCATCATAGCGACTTGCTTCATAAAAAGGTAGCGAGTTGTAGTGCTTTTTGGTAGCGACTTGGTCCTAGCGACTTGTCTATTGAGACAAGCTGACAAATAGTACAGCTTAGTGGATTCTCCACTACGGCTAGCGACTTGGTGAAGGTAGCGACTTGCTTTCAATTTTGTTAGCGACTTGTACTTAAGATTCTTAGCGACTTGGTGTTAGCGACTTGGACCTTAGCGAGTTGCTCTTCAGTGACCTGATTGCTTAGCGACTTGGTGCTTAGCGACTTGGTGTTAGCGACTTGGACCTTAGCGAGTTGCTCTTTAGCGACTTGACTGTGTAGCGACTTGGTGCACTAGCGACTTGTGACTTAGCGACTTGGTTCAAGAATTCGTAGCGACTTGGTTGATTTTTTGGTTGCAATACGGTTTTCTCTTGATTTAGTAAAATCCAGTGAAAGAATCTATTTCCCGGTTTAATCATAGAGTTATAAAATCCCGTGTAATCTCTTAACATGTCTACCAACGTACCTACAATCATCTCCACTGTTGCTGAGGATGTTCAAGCAGCTGGTTCAGATACTCGTCCACCCATGCTTGACAGAACTGACTACGAATCCTAAGCACAACGAATCAGATTGTACTGTCTTGGAAAAGAAAACGGAGTCAACATTCTCAAGTCTATTGATGAAGGACCTTATCAGATTGAGACTACTAGAGACTAAATTGATACAGCTGCAGATGGAACAATGATCTATGGAATTGACAGACCAAAGACGTATGATGAGCTCAATGATAAGGAGAAAAAGAGATTCGATGCTGACATCAGGGCTTCTAACATTATACTTCAGGGTCTTCCAAAAGATATCTACAAGCTTATCAATTCAACACTAAAGCCAAAGCTGTTTGGGATAATGTCAAGATGCTTCTCTCAGGTTCTGAATTGACGAAGGAAGACAGAGAATCACAGCTGTATGATGAATTTGAACACTTTAAGATGAAGCCAGAAGAATGTGTCTATGAGTATTACGTGAGATTCCACAAACTTGTAAATGATATGAGCAATATCAAAATGACCATGCCAAATATTCAGCTGAATTCAAAGTTTGTGAACAACATGAATCCCGAATGGCATAAGTTTGTCACATCTGTGAAGCTAACCAATGGATTGAAGAATACCAACTATGAGCGACATGCTATGTTTGAAAAAAGATTCTTGATCAGTTCAAAACCAACCAAGGAGAAACAAGCTCATCAAATGACTCTACAGCTTTTTACACCAATGTTGGAATTACTACCAAAGCTTCTCAAGTTATTCCAGATCCAAGTTTCAAACAACCTGATGCCAATGCAGTCATGGAACACTTTATCAATCAACTGGCTCTTATGGTTAAACAAAAATTAACCTTCACTCCACATACTAACAGACTTCTCACTAACAATGAAATCAGGACTGCATCCAATCTACACAATCATGTTTTAGTCAAAGATGGAAAGGTTACAATGCAACCAGCTCAAGGAAGACAATATGAACAAAGAAGAGGTGGAGTAGGAGGAGGGTATGTGGAAAATCAGTATAGGGGAAAGAATGGAAATCAAGGACAAGCAAAGCCAATTAAGTGCTACAACTGTGGTGGTGATGGACACATAGTAAGGAACTGCACTTCTCCAAAACGCCCTCAAAATGCAGACTACTTCAAAGACAAGATGTTACTTGTGCAAGCTCAGGATAATGGAGCTGTGTTGGATGAAGAGGAGTTGTTGTTTCTTGCTGAGGTCAATGCCAAGACATATGATGCAGATGTGGATGAGCAGCCAATTCAGGAGATAGGTCATAATCATCAGAATGCCTTTCAAGTTAAAGACTGTGATGCATACGACTCTGATGTCGATGATGAACCTATAGCACAGACAATTTTCATGGCTAGCATTTCTCCAATGGTCTCTCCAAAGGTCCCCTCACCACAGCAAGCTAGTCCATCCAAAGAATCAATCATCTCAGAGGTATTAAAACTATACGATGATGTTGATGAGCAAAAGATACATGACAAAGTACAATCAACTGAAACTTTTGAGTCAGATATTGAAAATATGGGTAATATCAATGTTGTCCCATATGATCAATATGTGAAACAAAGTGAAAGTGAGACTGTACCAAGTGATGCATCTTCTGCAGTCAATGATGACTATATTTTTGATGAATACACTGCATGTGCCCATGATGATTCTGTTGTTTCTGAACTGAATGCCTATAAAGAACAAGTTGCTATTTATGAACAGCGTGCTAAGTTTGAGTTAACCACCCGTGAGCAGGAAATGGATGACCAAATTCGTACAACTATTAGAAAAAGTAAGTTTAGAGAAGAAGTATTAAAACAAGAGTTAAACTCCTTACATGAAAAGCTTTCTAAAACTGCTAAGCAAAAACAAGAACTTCAAGAAAATGTTAAAATGCTTAAGCAAGAATTCAGTGCTAAGGAATCAAAACTTTTGAATGATTTTTCTAATCTAAAAACCTTGAAAAACAAGCTTGAAAATAAGTTGTACGTACAAGGGAATACCATTCAGACTGCTCACATGATCACTAAGCATAGAGTTCTCAGCGATAAGCATAGTATCCCCATTATAAAAGAATCCAACCCTGAGTATGGTAAGATAGCAAAAGCTGCTCAAAATGTAATCTATGATGGCAATGAGATTCTTAAACCTAGACAGAAACCTAGTTGCATTTAGTGCACTGAGGAAGATAGAAAACTAGATGATGCATCTAAGGAGAAAATGAATAAGAAGCTTAACGATCATGCGTGTAAAGATAAAAACATAATTATCAAACCCCATGATTACACTAAGGAAAATTGGATATCCTTGAACATGTTTAAGCCTCAAACTCAATTAACCCCTGAACAGATCTTTTGGAAGAAAGACATGGATAAGCTAAAAGTTAATGTACTTGTTGAAACAAACACTCCCCTTAGGAAAATGCCTGTAGCTACTGTGTATCCTCCAAATACACCAATGCATCTAGTTCCTAGATCTATTGCCACTAATAGCAAGACATTAATCAGCCTATATGTTGTTTATCAGCTGTTTGTTGATTTTGAGAAAACGTGTAAAAAGAGTATCACACCTACTGGGATAATTGAGGGGGAAAGGGGTTTTGAGCAAACTAAAGAATGTTATTTAACTGAGGTCATGCCTTTCTTCAAACAATTAAAAGGTAAATTTGAGAGTCTTCAAAAAGGGATAAATTCAGATATTAAAGAAATGGAAAAGGAATTTGATGCAATGATAGTTGAAGTCAATGATTATGAAAAGGAACTCAAATATAATGAAGTTGAAAGAAAGAACTTGCACATCTTAAATGAGAATTTGATTTCGAGTTGTGTTGCTCAAGATGTGTTTTATACTGTTACTAAGCACTCTATTACTGCTTCTCGATTTCATGAATTATCTATTGCATTGAAAGTTTCCCATGATCGTGTCATTGAGCTTGAAAACAAAAACTCAGAACTAAGTGAGAAAATTGATCAGGATGATCACGATAATTTGGTAAAACATCTTTCTAAACTAGAAGTTGAACATTTTGATTTACAACTAAAATATCAACATCTTAAAGAAAAAGTCAAAACCTCAAATATCAAGACATCCTTAGATGTTCCAGAGTTTGATGCAGTTTTTCAGATAAACAAACATGACGAACAGATTCAAGCTCATTGTAACACTATCAGAAAGTTGAAAGCCCAAATCTCTCAATTAAAAGGTGAAAAGAACAATGTGATTGGCTCCCAAATGCCTCCTCCTTTAGATTCTCAGTATTCTCAAACTTTTCATCTTCAAAACTTAGTTAATGCTTTACAAAAAGAAAACGAAAGTTTTCTAGAAGAAAATGAAAAAGTTAAACGACACTTTAAAGAGTTATATGATTCAATGAAAGTCACTCGTGACAAAAACAATGAAAAAATAACGTCTTTACAAAAAGAAATTGAGAATCTGAGGAGTCAGGAAAAAGGGAAACTGCCACTTGTTTTTAATGAGAATGTTGCATCAAAGTCATCCTCAGACTGCAAATATACTGTGACTGTTAAATACATTCCTCCTCATCTTAGGAATAATGAACCTGTGTTTCACAACTATTGTGCTCACCTTAAGGATAGTCTAGAATGTCTCCGTGAGATCGTGGAAGAGGATTTCTTAAATAAGCCTCTTGATAGAGAAATTAGGTTTGCTTGCATTCAGGCCAAACGATCTCAAGAGCTGCTAGAATGTTTAATAGCAACATGTCCTAAAACCTTTGGTACGAAAGGAAAATCTGTGATGCCTTGTTCTATGCCTAGTGCCAAGCATACAAACCATTCTATGCCCAGTTTTAAGAAAGTGATCACTAATGTGCCTTCAAGTAGTTCAGATCCCTACACGTCTAATTCAGGAATGCAAAAAGTAGATCAACCAACTAATGTTCCCATAGTTCCCTCTACAAGAGTAATCAGTGACATTAAAGCAAGTGGGTCAAAGCCTCCAGGCAATACCAAGCAAGATAGGACCTTGCAAGCAAAGAATGTGCATTGGAAGAGAGTAGAAGACCAACCTAAGAACTTTAAGTTTGAGTTGAATTAAACGAATCGTGTTGATTCTAGTATTAGCCATAGGCGTACTGTAATTAATTCGAATTCTGATATTATCTGCAAACCATGTAATGATGACTGCTTTAATTCTGTTACTTATCTTGAATGTGGTGTGAATGATTTGTCTAATGTTATTAAATGCCCTGCTAAAATTGTTAATGTTAAAATTCAAGCTAAAAAGGCAAAAAGGCAAAGGCGAAAGAAAGTTAGAAAACAGTGGAAACCCACAGGAAGGAAATTTAGTAATTTAGGTTATCAATGCATACCTATTGGGCGTAAGGTTAATGAGTTTGGACCTAAATTTGCTAAGTCAATGCCCACTAGAAAATGGATGCCTACTGGTAGAACTATTCCCTTAAGAAGTGAACATACTTTGAATAGGTCAAATATGGACACTAGCACTGAATCTATTTCTAATGAGTCCATTCTTTCTACCTCTGATGTGGGTGTTCCAATCACTGTTACTAACCAAATGGAACCCATTCTTGCATGGGGATCCCAATTATCTAGTTATCCATTCTTGTCTGTGTTCAACTGCAGATCGTTCAAATGGTTCTGTGGCACCTGGACTCAGGCTGTTCCAAGCATATGACTGGAGACCGGTCACGGCTCATGAACTTTGTGAGTAAATTCATCGAAACTGTGAGATTCGGAAACGATCATTTTGGTGCTATTATGGGCTATCGAGATTACGTGGTTGGAAATAGTGTGATTTCCAGGGTATATTATGTTGAAGGTCTTGGACATAATCTATTTTCTGTCGGACAATTCTGTGACTCAGATTTAGAAGTGGCTTTCAGAAAACATACTTGCTTTGTTAGAGAACTTGATGGTGTGGAACTTCTTATAGGAACTCGTGGTTCAAACCTATACACCATCTCTATCGAAGATATGATGACATCTTCACCCATCTACTTGCTGTCAAAGGCTTCCAAAACTAAGTCATGGCTATGGCACCGTCGTCTCAATCACTTGAACTTTGGTACCATAAACAATCTTTCCAGAAAGGACTTAGTAAGAGGATTACCCAGATTAAAGTATGAAAAATATCATCTTTGTTCAGCTTGCCAATTAGGAAAAAGCACAAAATATGCCCACAAACCAAAACCCACAAACTCAGTAATGGAAGTTCTTCATACACTTCATATGGATCTGTGCGGACCAATGAGAGTGCAAACGATAAATGGGAAGAAATACATTCTAGTAGTTGTTGATGACTACTCTCGATTTACTTGGGTAAAGTTTTTGAGGACAAAGGATGAAACTCCAGCTGTCATCATCAAACTAATCAAACAGCTTCAGGTTCGACTCAACAACATTGTTAGAATTGTTCGAACAAACAATGGCACAGAGTTTGTTAACAAAGACTTAATTCAGTTTTATGAAAGTGTTGGAATCAGTCATCAAAGAAGTATTCCACGAACTCCTCAACAGAACGGTGTAGTTGAAAGATGAAATCGAACTCTTATGGAAGCCGCAAGAACAATGCTAATTTATTCAAAGGTTCCAATGTTTCTATGGGCTGAAGCCATTGCCACTGCTTGCTACACCCAAAATCATTCCCTTATTCACACCTCTCATGGAAAAACTCCATATGAACTTGTCCATAAACGAAAACCTAATCTATCCTACCTTCGTGTGTTTGGTTCTTTATGTTACCCAACTAATGACGGTCAAGATTTAGGTAAACTAAAAGCTAAAGCGGACATTGGAGTATTTGTAGGGTATGCACCAAACAGAAAAGGATATCAAATCTACAACAAGAGAACCCGAAATATCATGGAAACAATTCACGTTACGTTCGATGAGCTGACCGGTCAAATGGCACCAGGGCAATCCAGTTCTGGACCCGTACTTCAACCTTTATCCAGTAGTCCTATCAGTTCTACTCTTGTTTCTAATCCCTCCCCAGCAACTCCGTATGTACCTCCTTCAGAAGATGATTTGAAGAAATTATTTGATCCAATGTTTGATGAACACTATGAGCCAAGTGCTAATGATATGTCATTTCCATCAATAGAGGCTGCCTCTATCCCTGTCAATGAAGTTAACCCTTCAGTTTCAATGTTATTAAGTCAAGAAGCGCCTGCTGCTGATCACTCTGTCTCATCAACAAATCATCAATCATCGAGTGTACACAACAGAAATGTTGCTGCTGTTACCGATGATGAAAACCCTTTTGCTCCTCCAAAATATGAACCCTTTGAAAACATATTTGCTCCTGAGTCATCATCAGAACCATCTTCTTCAGGAGATATCAACTCTGCTACTTCAGTTCCTCAACAGCAACCACATGAACAACTTAGAAAATGGACACATGATCATCCATTCGACAACATCATTGGAAACCTTTCTTATCCTGTATCCACACGGAAACAACTTGCAACTGATGCCTTTTGGTGCTTCTTCAACTCCGTACTCTCTAAGATCGAACCAAAAGACGTGAAAACTGCCATGAATGAAGACAGCTGGTTCAATGCCATGCAAGATGAAATTCATGAGTTTGATCGACTAGATGTATGGGAATTGGTACCTGCTCTAGATTGTGCTATGATTATTGCTCTAAAGTGGATCTTCAAAGTGAAACTTGATGAGCATGGTGATGTTTTAAAGAACAAGGCTCGATTGGTTGCGAAGGGATACCGTCAAGAGGTGGGTATTGACTTTGAAGAATCATTTGCTCCAGTAGCTCGTATCGAGGCAATCCGAATCTTCTTAGCTAACGCTGCAAGGAAGAACATGGTAGTCTATCAGATGGATGTAAAGACGGCATTTCTTAACGGAGATCTTAAAGAAGTCGTTTATGTCAGCCAGCCTGAAGGCTTTGTGAATCCAGAGCATCCTACTCACGTCTATCGTTTGAAGAAGGCTCTTTACGGTTTGAAGCAAGCTCCAAGGGCATGGTATGATACGCTATCAAAGTTTCTTCTATCTACTGGATTCAGAAAAGGAGCAGTTGATCCGACATTGTTCACCAGAAAGTCAGGCAAACATTTAATTCACGTTCAAATATATGTTGATGATATCATTTTTGCCTCGACTGACCCCAATGAATGTGACCATTTTTCAAGTGAAATGGGTTCTAAATTTCAAATGTCAATGATGGGACAAATGTCATTTTTCTTGGGATTACAAATTTCACAAAGTCCCGGAGGCATTTTTATAAATCAATCTAAATATGCAAATGAGATTTTAAAGAAATTTGGATTTGATTCTAGTGACCCTGTTGACACTCCCATGATAGAGCGTACTAAACTGGATGAGGACCACTCAGGGATCATGGTATACCAAACGAAATATCGTAGTATGATTGGATCCCTGATGTACCTCACAGCCAGTATACCAGACATTCTGTTTGCTGTTTGCATGTGTGCTAGATATCAGGCTAAGCCTACCAAAAAGCACCTTGAAGCGGTTAAACGGGTCTTTCTGTATCTCCAAGGAACCATCAATATGGGACTTTGGTAGCCGAAGGACACCGGTATGTCACTAACAGCCTATGCAGATGCTGATCATGCAGGATGTCAAGATACACGTCGAAGTACGTCTGGAGGTGCTCAGTTTTTGGGTGATAAGCTTGTGAGCTGGTCTTCAAAGAAGCAAATGAGTACTTCTATTTCCTATACAGAGGCTGAATACATAGCCATGTCATCTTGTTGTGCTCAAATCCTATGGATGAGATCTCAATTATCTGACTATGGGTTTGAATTCAACAAAATCCCTCTGTACTGTGATAATAAAAGTGCTATTGCTCTCTCATGCAACAACGTACAATACTCAAGAGCAAAGCACATCGACATTCGACATCATTTCATTAGGGAGCAAGTAGAAAACGGTGTGGTGGAACTCTATTTTGTGAGGACTGAATATCAGTTAGCAGACATCTTCACCAAAGCTCTTCCTAGAGAACGTTTTGAGTTTATCCTCCCACGACTTGGTCTAAAGAGTCTACAACCGGAAACTCTCAAACGTCTTCAAGAGGAAGACGAGGAGTAAAGGTCTTTCTTCATCTATCTCTTGTAAATATCTTTTCGAAAAGCAAAATACAAAATTACAAAACCTTCAAAAAGCAAATAGAAAAATATAAAACTTTCAAAAATCCATAAAACTTTGAAAAATCTTGAAAAATTCCAAAAAATATTGTCGTTTTGTCATGATTTTCTCGATTCGATAAATATCTACGATCTTTGTGCAATCATTCAAAGAATGACCGGGACTTTAGATGTTGTTTGAATTTTAAAAAAAAAATAAACAAAAAAATTAAAAATAAAATAAATAAATTAAAAAAAACTAAAAAATCAAAAAATATTTTTGGGAGAAAGTGAAACTATGGTTTATTGTCATTTCAGGAAATAACCCGCTTTTCAAAGAAAGAACAGAGCCATGCTTTATCTTGTTTTCAAATCTTATGCTCTGATTCTATAAACAATTACTTCTATCTAATGAAAACTAATTGCTTTGAAAAATAACTCTGTTAGGTCACAAGTTTTACAACACAAGCTTATAGAGAAAGAGATAAGGCGATTGAACAAGTAAACAAGCACACACACACACAATAGTATGATACGGTTAGGCGTAATGTATGAGTGAAAGAATAACTTGAACAACCAACCCTCAAATGAGGGTTTACAAGAGTTTATATAGGCAAGGAGCTAGGGCAACACTCCCTCTCCTTCCCTATTCCTTATTGGGCTTGGGCCTCAGCTTATGGGCCTTCTACATAAGCTGGACCTTAAACAAACATAAAGGCCATAATAAAGCTACCTATTACATATGAAATATAAATACTTGAAATACAGTTTAGGAGTGATTCCAACAATCTCCCCCTCAAGTATATATGAATGTAAACGGTGAAGGCGTTGATGTAATAGTAGCTGTGACGTCTTCTGGCATTCTTCTTTCTTGTGAGAGGAATTGCCTTGATTCGAACAATCTCCCCAGTGTAGAGAGATAGTTATCTTCGAACGGTTTAAGCTTCGACGTCATCTTTAACTTTGTTCTTTGATCATTGTTCTTTGTGGTGAAAGTGATAGTATGTTGTTGTCTGCATCAGTCTGCCTCAGGTCTGCTTCGCTGCTCCAGTGTCTCCACGTCATTCTTCAACATGCTCACACGCTCTTTGACGTTGGAAATCAATACTGATGAAGTTCTGTAAGTCTTTGACTTTGTAGATTCTTTGATTGATGAAGAATCATTCTGACTGTTGTGTTGCATTCGAATAGAACTTCCATTAGTGATGATGTTGGCATGAGCATGAGAAGAGTCAGCACGATCATCCCGCTCCGGAGCTTCCATAAGAAGAAAACATTGCAAACGGTTAGTAATAAGCGGTTTCCGGCACTTACAAGTTTGAACTTCGAGAGTGTTAACAGCATAGTGTGAAAACACAACTCTAATTCTTACAAAGGCCGTTCCTGAACTGGAGTCCCACAAGTGAGATAACGCGATGTACCGAAATACATCTACAGTTCAGATGAGTCGCTGAGGTACACCGAAGCATCACCTCACAACTGTAGACCGTTTGAGACACACTCCGCGTAATCCACGGGGAGTTACCGAAGTGACCTGCTGTCAGGGCTGTTTGATGTTGACCCTGGCAGGAGTTTCCATTCAATCACTGAGAATCACAGAAGTGAATCTCTCATAAATGTTCTCGACAGATTGCTAAGATCTGTGAAGGACTCGATATGAACCACTGAATCACTGAAGATCTTATTTGTTGATCAACAAGTGATTAAATGTCAAGTGTTCCTAAGAGATCTTTTGATGAATCTCGTGGCTCTAGACTCAATAGTGCGTTTTGGTTTTTCCTGAGCGGAGACTAGGGAGAGGGTCTCCTTTTTCAATACCAGCGATCTCTAAGAGAAAGCCAATAGTTTATGTAGGGTTCCCTGTGAGAATGAAACAAGCTTCTGTTGAGAGAAACTTGAGTGGCTAAGAAGGTTTAGTGCATGCGTCACTGGGTCCATGACGACTTTTAATCTTCAATAACGGTGTCACAAAGTGACAACCAGTAGCATATGAATTGAACCCGGTGTCTGCCCTAAGTTGAATAATCTGGAGGGCTATTTCTTTTCACCCTTTACTTTACATTTCTTTTTGATTCTTCAACTCCTTCTTTCTCCGATTCTCATTTTCTCCTTTTTATAATCATTCCTAAGGACTTCTAACACTAACTAATGGTAGTGTCCTTGGGTAGATCCCTCCGGCTCTGGCGGATCATAGGATGGTTATTCCTAACCTTAGTCACCTTATAACTCCATGACTAACCTATGTTTGCCATTAAAACCACTGTTTGTGAAAATATCTCTCAAAGGGTTTGTTAATGAAAAACATGTTTGAACCACAGTGAGAGATGATGTTTTGCATAAATACTCCCCCTCCACGTGTGCTTAATAGATTTAATGGTTAAATGCACAGTGAGGAAAGAGCGCGCACTTTTTGAATTGATCCACTAAAGATAGACAATCTCCCGCGAGACACGGTTACGTTGAATAGTTAAAGAGTTACATTGTCAGTTTTTAGGTGACAACTAGCTCTAATAACTACCTTGAAGGTGTAGACAACCCTTGGAAGGTTGTCAAACCCGTCAGAGTTCATGTCTATCAAAAGTTTCTCGAATGGTACTTTCTACTTGGACAAGTCCTTTGCGAGACACGTTTACATCACTAGCGAACTAGCTTGAAATTATTACCCGTCCTGTCTC